>OZ007554.1:126670390-127267871 GCA_963931855.1 Philhelius festivus | reverse complement strand
TTTTTTAGTATCGTGCTAACTTCATGACTCTTGGACATATAAAAACATCAAAACAGTTCTGATTTTTTGGAGACAAGCTCATTCACATTTAATTCAAATAGCTCTTTGGAAAGATACTTAAATATTAATGACACTTACTTTGTTTGTATAACTTAAAGTTGTAGGGATGATATATTTTGCTAGGATTAGAAGTTGATGGACTATTATTGAAATAGCTGGAGAACAAAACGCCGGCAGAATGGCAGTGTTTTATGAAATGTCCTTAGACAGATTATTACTACATTCTGAACGTTTTAAATGCTTTACATTCTGTGAAATTGGCAGGATGGCCCTCGTCACCGCTGACGAAAGTGGCTTTGCTCATCGTTCTTAGGGATGGACATTCCCCGTGTATGTACTTGTGGACACGTTTCTAATTGTAAGCCCATTTTTTTACTAGGTGGTCAAATTGTCGGTAATGCCTTTGCATTTCGGTCTTTCTGATTTTGGCGTTGAACAAATTTTTTTTTTTAAGTTCTTGTGTCCGATAGAAATCAACGAATATTTGGTATCGATTTTAGAGCTATCTGCTTTGAAGTCTGTATTTTTATGTATGTAGGTATCAGTGGCGTGTCGTCCATATAACACGATTCCTACCGTCTTCCCTTTTATAAAATCCACAAATAACTATCTGCCAAATAAACATCGAATAAGTTTTCCATTCTGCTTCTCGTCTATAATACTTCATGGTTCATGCAACCAAATTCCACAATCCACAACCAACATTGACCAAGAGAGTCACAAAAATATTGTTAGTTAAACTTTTCAACTAACACTCTCTTTAATAGAGTAGAAAATATGAACGTTTTTCCGTCTTATTTATTTGTCTTATATCCCTTTCATTGTGTTTCGGATCCTGTTTGTTGAACACTCGCTTTTATAATCAACCTTTTTTCAACCTTGTGTAACAAATTAGACGGTATTCTTCGACTTATTTGTTTTTTTTTTGTTATTTTGTTGTCTAATAATAAATATGAATATGGAATGCGGATATTGTTGATTCTTGATTTTGAATTTGATGTTGATTTGCATGCTGATGTAAGATGTTTCCAATTTTCTATCTCGTGATAGTATATAATTTCCACGATTGACAAAGTGCTATTTTATCTTCGATATTTTCTCAAATTTATTGTGATAATTTTGATTTATAAAATTAAACATGGTAGAATAAATGACAATTTACAAGGAACAATTTAGTTCCTTTTATTACCAACTATATTAATAAAAAATTGTAGTTCTTAATTTAAGTGCAGTCTTAGATTTTATTTTGTATATTTCTTTGGTAAATATAGATTGCTGTTTAATAGATTACTATATATGTATTAGTTTTTATCTAATGTCGATTTCCTTTACACACCAGGGAAATCGAAATTTTTTGTTTTGTGTACGTGTTTCATAATGTTAATCATTCTTCAAATATGGATTTCAAGATTTTGATCCCTCTCTAAAATAACACCATATTTGAGTCATAGGGAAGAACTGGGTGCCATATTTCGGTACTTGGGGGTGGCCGTGGCGCGATGGATGTGTGCTCGCCTGTGAACCTCATGATCACAGGTTCGATCCCTGCCGTGGTCTATGTCGTTTTAATTCCATTAAAAACCTTCTAAAATTGTCATCAATGGGTTGTGCTGGTTTACTCATTACATATTGTTCAGGCATAACACTAACAACATGTTATTGAGTTAAACTAGTATGCCCAAACAAGGATGAACACGAATAAAATAATGTGAATTATAAGCGGCATAAAAAATAAGACACGGCATTCTCCGCTTTAGTTCAGCCGCCATCCCTGGAGATAAAATATCTGAGACAACAACCTTCAGTCTCAGAACATCGTGCCACACATCTTTCCTATCCTTCTTTCTCTTCCATAACTTCACGCCCGCGCTGTGTTGAAACATTTAAAGGGTAATCATAATCCCTTGAGCGCGGGTAGATTATAAAAAAAAAAAAAAAAAACTAGTCAGAGGATAGAATACAAGAAAGATTTTTTGGATTTTTTTGACGTTAGAACGAGTTTTAATGCAGATGAGTTGTTCCATTATAAATTTAATATTCTTGACACATACGATTGCAAGGAAAAATTAATAGGACATTTCTACGACGACGGGTTCGCAGTTATGTCCGATGAGGGTGGTGGTGTTCAAAAGAAGTTCCTTTTTTATTATGCTTTAAGGTCATTGTTGATTAATGATTAAGATATTAATGTCTTTAAGTATATACAATTTGGCTATAATTTTGTTGCTATGTTAGTGTGGAATGAATTTGTAGGCACCATTTTTTTTTCATTTTTACAGGTGACACAATTTTATAACGCCTTCCCATTTAAAATTATTCACGCCACGCCCCTGGTAGGTACTTCATGTCAATGTGCCACTCTTCATCTTAGAGTTTTGTCTCTTCACCCGTATCATTCTCTTCACATGCTTTCCCGATTGCATCTTCAAGTTTCTCTTTGGTTACGTAGAGAGAGTGTCTGTGCTGTTTGTTGAGACGATGAAGACGATGATCGGTTTAAGGGTCGACGTTGGTCAGAACTTCGGTTTGACTTAGAAAAAGTAATTGTAATCAAGTTTTTGAAGCAGGTTGCCAGGTTTTCTTTCCTTTTTGTGCAGGAGGTGGGTTGACTTTCGCCGTCTTTCTTTTTTCTTGTTATCTACTTCAGCAATGGGAGCAGGAGGAGGAGAAAAACTCGAGTGAAAAGCTTCTATGGCGGTGCGTGTTAAGGTTAATTCAAAATTTACCGCACTTTACTGTACTCATCCCCAGCAACAGAATTTGGTAAAAAATTGATGGCAATATATATTTTGTTTTGCCAATATGAATATTAAAATTAGAGATTTTCTCGATGGTATTCAAACCTTTTCTTCTCCGTCTCTTGTGCCCAAATGCCCTGCTAGAAGCAAAAATTGCAAAATTCTCCTCCGTCCATAAATTTGTTTTTATTTGTGTCAACAATAAAACACAATTTTCTCCCGGCAATGTAGTAAAGAAAATAGAATAAATTTATATTATATAAAATTTTATAAAACATATTTTTTAAATAGAAAGAAAACAAACCCGTGTCATTTCGAATGAAACTGGTTAGTGTAAAGTATTTTATATTATTTAAAGAATTATATTTAATCAATAACAATACAAATGTAAAAAACTTATGTATTCATTTGTGTTTTTCAGGATTTCAACACAAGTTTACAGGAAGAATATGCCCTTCCAACATGGGGTTCATATGCCCTGCTGGCGACTGCTACAATAATTGTTGGTGCTGCTTTGGGATTACTACTAGTGTGCATAGTTGACTTTTTATATCCAGCGAAAAAATCTCAACGACAAAGCTATTTAATTTCCGAAGAAAAATCGGGAAGTGCGGTTGATGATGAAATCGTGGATGATATAATATATAATGACGATGAAGCAGAAGAAGGTGATAGTTCCCAAGAAGTATCTGAAGGAGAAGTAAAACGCAATTCATCCAGCGAATCAGAGGAAAATAAAAACGATGACGCTAAATTGATTTCCGACGGGAACAACAAACTCCTTAAGGAATCAAATTGTATAAATGTTCGGAGAAGAAACAATCCCAAAGAATCTAAGTAAAATCATAATGGTTTTCTCTTTCTACATACTGGAGACAACACATACATAAATCGAAGGTTTAAGTTAAGTTTTATCAAAAACGAGATCCTAATGAGTCGCACAAACATAAATAAACAAGGCAATATGCTAAAGTCATTGTGTTGGCAAGACACGTAGTCTTTGCTTATAATACAAAAGTATCAACTCGATAAGATTTTTGGAATACACTAATCCCAAAATATCAATATATTTTACTTATTTAATACAAATTTTCTTTCATTATTGTTTAAAGAAAATATTTCCATAATAAAAAAGATAGTAATAAATATTTGTGAGTATAATTTAAACCAATTCGCTTGGCCATGCTGCAGACCTCTTAATTTTTTGCTCTTCTCTAAAATTACTGAAAAAATGATGAAAACAAGCGTTGCTTCCATCATCACCACTGCTAGGATGTGTCGTCTGAGGAGTTAGTAAATCAACCGATTGACGGTGAATTTATCAATTGAATTAAAAATCGATAATGTGAAAATGAATTTCTGTTGTTCAACAGAAACCGGGTCAAGCTGATCTGTAGTTTGTTCATGTGCAGCGTCTTCAGTTGACGTATCAGTGTAGTAGTAGTAGTAGTAGTAAATGTGTGATTTTATTTAGCAGAAAATTAATTTACATATTTGTTTTTTTTAAATAATTCACAAAACATAGCATTGGCTTTTGCCGTCAGCCAGAAAAAGAGAATTATAATTTATACAAAGACAAAACTGCTTTTTAATAATAGTTTTTATCTCAAAAAGAAAATTGAAAGAGGTATTTGGTTTAAGTTTTTTAAAAAGCTTGGTTGATTATTTGTTTTCTATAGTTCAGCGCCGCGTGGACGAAATTGTACAAATGCTGTCCAGTTTTCACCATTGAGAATCAAGTTGATATCATCTATATTGAGGACGTATTTTCCCAAGAAAGCGCGTCGGATTGTCATATTATTGTCGGATTGGGCAAGTTCCTAGGAAATGCGTTACATTTTCGGTTTCTTGAAGATTGCATAATGTGCACAGAGTGTTGTCGTTGGAACCGTGTGGTTGGTAGTTTAAACGTAGCAATTCCCCTCTTGTTTTGAATATCAAGGATATTGTACTAATAGGATATCGGTCGTCAACACAATTGTTCACACCCATGTCGTGATTTAATTGCCTTTATAAAATTCGGGACTCGCTTCGTTGAGCCGATTCAGCAAATTTTGCAAAAAAAGATGCTTCAATTTTTCGAAGCAATAGTGAACATGTAGTTTTCCAATCCTCCATGTTTGATTCTAGTAACTGGATGTCTTGCTCAAGACCGAATTGAATCCACTTTTCAAAGAATTGGGATTTCTGAATAAGTAGATGTTTGGCGATTATGTTAGGTAGACGATGGGTTGGTAGCTCTGTAGCTTTTAATAGAGTAATTTCGGGTAATGTGGACCCCCCTTATTACTTTCAGCAATATTTTCGAAAATAAAGCTTTTATTGAAATGTTAAGACTTTTAAATCGTTCCTTGGAACGTTAGCAACAAATTTCACTAAAATATTTGGTTAATTTTTCTCAAATAGTTTATATATTTGCCAAAGTTTCCGAATGTTGAAAAACTACCCTTTTGAAAAAGTGTCGGGTAATGTGGACCCATCAGAGTGGGTAATGTGGAGTAGTACTCCACATTACCAGAAATAGATTTATCAAAGCAAAAATTATTGTTTTTTGGTTCAGGTTTTTTTCTTTTTTATTAATAATTTATAAAAATAAATAATAATAAATACTAAATCATTAAAAACTTCAAGTTTCTTCAAATTAACAAAATAAAAAACTATAAAAACATAGAAAAAATGGAAAAAAAAAAATAGCATAAAAGGAACTTAATTTGACTTCATAATTTGATATACATATAAGATAATTTAAATAAACAAAAGCATAAATATTATCTATCTCTAAATAACAAAATAAATAAAAGGTATTTCATAAGGAATAAATGTTTCAGATTCAGTCTTGTTTATTGTCTACAAACAATTCGTCACATGAGCTACATATGAAAATAGCACTTCGTTTCGGGATGCATTTTTCGTGAGACCAAATCATATCACATTGGAGACATTGAGTCCATTTTTCCCCAGTAAAGTCATCACCCCATAACACGTCACAGAAATTACATTTTGTATCTTTTGAGGTCGGAAATTCCCCCCTATCATCTTCAGAATCAGCAAATAAGATCTTATACGAGGCAAGGCTATCATCTGATGATGAAGATTGTCGGCGTTTTGAAGTAGATGGTTTGCTAAGCTGACTCTTTGTTAAAGATGATTTTGGCTCCCTTTCCTTTCTTATTTTTCTAACTGATTCTTGTAAGGTGATGTTGTCAAAACTGCGGCTTCAGTTTTTCTGCCCCTGTTTCTGGACGCAAGTCTTTTTAATTTCGGAGGAGGAGAAATATCCCACGGAGTAAAATTATGGTTCAAAATCGAAGTGGACTCGTTTTGACTATCAATTTCTGCCACAATATTTTGCATTTCATTAGCTTCAAGAGCCAAGCTCGATTTGCTAAAATGTATAGTTTCAGCTTCTGGTAACGGCTCAGGTTCAGGTTCATTCACAGACTCAGGCCCTTATTGCGAGTGTCGTTTCCTTATCGATAGAAGACTTTTATCGATAGTCGAAAGTCGAAAATCTTTTTTGGTATTGTGGATCTCTATTGTGAACGAAATTCTTCGACTGGACATTCGATCTTTATCGTTTGCAACGAATATAATTTTCTAGACAAAAATGTATTTTTTTTTTATTTTATTTACTTATTATTTCCATTATAATAATTATTTTAACCACAGGGCAAAGTATGGTATGATCCATGGGCAAAGAATCTTAATGCAGTGGCAAGTTTTATTATGTTTGGTATTGCCGTATTTCTTTTAGTTGGTTTGAGATGATTTTCAATGTCCGTCAATAATTGAACAAATGGTGGCTTTGACGAGCGGAAGTATTTCAAAAATCTGCAATGTAGTATGTTAATAAAATAAAATTTATTTTTACTCATTAACGGACATATTTTCTTCAAGCTGCAGAGGATTGGAAACATCTCTAAGTTGTCTCCTATTTCTGGCAATCATTATGTGGTCGTCGTTGGTTGTTTCATCATCTGTATTATCGAAAAAGAACTCGGAGGCAATCATTTCTTGTTTATTTAACTGAAATTTATTGCATTTATTATTGTTTGTACTTTAATTTTATACAATTTCATCACTTACATTTCATTTATTTCACAATTTTTTCGTCCTAATACAAAAATTCAAATTAAAACCATATGGCAGTGCTAGTATATCAAAACAATAAAAGTACCAACATACGTGTATAAGAATATACCTATTTTTTCCCCGCACCGACGCAATTCACAAAAAACACATTATAGTCGCGTATTAATCATATACAAATTAAATTCTCTACCACAAAGAATATTGACACTTGCGGAATGAGTATCGTCATATCTTGTTGATATTTGATTGCTGTCACTGTTGAACTTGACGGATTCGTAAAGTTCTTAATATATTGAGTTTTATTGGAAAATATTTTATCTAGCATAATAAAACTTCCCTCGAAATACAACAAATCTCGTGTCGATAAAAGTAGCTTTGTTGTTGGTTACCTAGGGAAATTTAACTATGTAATGCATAAGTTTGGCTCTCCATTTCCCAATAAAACACACTTGTATTTGACTAGAACGACTTTGTGTTCTACCTCTGCTTCATGCTACTCTTATTATACTGCTTGAACACAACAAACTTATCGCGTCAACTTTGTCAATTTGCTGTATTGGTGTTTTAATTAAAAATGTTTTCTTGTGATTCATCTATTGATCGAACTATTTGATCCCAAAGTAAAGGAATTTTTTTCCACATATACCATCACTGAAACATGCCCAAATGTTAAAATATAGGATTCATTAACAATAAGCACATTCGTTATTCACAGTAACTATTGTATCTGTCGATTGAGATACACAATACCAAAAAGAAAATTTGTCGTTGCTTTCGACTTTTGTCGGGTCGAAAGTTGAACGACACTCGCAATAAGGGCCTCAGGCTCAGTCTCACATGCTAAAAAATCAGCGTCAGAAAAAATATGCCTATTGAATGGAAAAATTCCGCTGCATCTAAATCCACTCACTGCCACTTGTCCTGTTTGTACCTTAAGATATGCGTTTTTAAACAACTGGGCTATATCACCCAAGGTGACTTTTCGTCCAGCTTCTCTCATAAAACGTCTTATTTCTTCGTTGTAGTACTTTTTGAGAGGACCCATAAATGTCCTATCCAACGGCTGCATCTTATGGGTGCAGTGTGGTGGTAGGGAAACAATTATCACGAAATTCTTTCTAGCAAGGTCAATAACTTCTAAGTTCCTAGTATGGCTATAGTGACCATCTAGGATTAATAAAACTGGCTGTTGTTCAGAGGGTTTGGAAAACTCCAAAAAATGGCGGAACCACTCTGTAAAAATGGGCAATTGAATCCAACCAGAAATATGGAAAGTCGCCTTGGAATCAGCAGGAGCGTTGTTCATGAACAGCGGGTTGCTTCTTTTCCGCGGAAATATGAAATAAGGTGGAATAAAACTGCCACCAGCGCTCATGCAATTTACCACTGTTACTAATGAACCACGTTCCGCCGAGGTCAAAGCTCCGATTTGACGTTTTCCTTTTTTGGCTAAAACCTGTGGCTGCCTGTTTTGCACAATGGTTAAGCCAGTCTCATCCACATTCCAGATTCTGGACGGCGGGAAGTTATATTTTTCGTATAATTCTTCCAAAATATCAAAAAATTTATTTACGTTTTGCTGATTGAAGCCTTTAGCTCTGTCGATGGAAGTTCCCGTTGGTAGCCGAAAGCTTAATGCACTTTTATGTCGTTTTAAAAAACCATACAACCAATCTTTACCGGCTGTCTTATGAAGTAACGAAAACTTGTTCGGGATGTTATTTTTTTGGGCCATTTGGAAAGCTAAACTTCGTATATCACTTCTGGTTAATCCCCAAAAACGGTTTTCCATCTCGTGTAAATATTCTACAAGCTCTTTTTCCATATGTTTACTAAAAGTTGGTTTGCGACCCAAGGGAGTAGATAAAAGATCATCTATGCTCTTACCACTTCGTGCAATACGTTGCAGCGTTGTTTTTGGTACGTTATATGTTTTTGCCGCCAGCATAACACCCATTTCTCCTTTCTGGATTGCAAGTAGAGCTCTTTCCATACTAACGGAGTCCCATTTCCTTACAAGTATCCCTTTTTTTGGCATTTTCTGATGAATCTATAAATTAACGTACAAAGTTAGACTTCACCCCAAACAGATGGCAAATGTGGAGTACTACTCCACTTTACCCGCTTGTGGGTACTCCACAATAGCCGAAAAGCATATTTCATAAGAAAAACCTTATTATTTATATAAAATTCAAGCAAAACAGTTGAATTCACCTTATAGATCAAGAAACACGAAATAAGAATACCAAAAAAGAAACACTCACCCGAATTAAAGCTTAGTTTAAATAAATATAAAGATTTTACAGCCAACAAAAATTAACAACGACCTCACGACAAAACAAAAAACACTTCACTGCGCAGAATTTACTGTTCATGAACACGTGGTAATAAAAGATATGGCTCTCTGCTTAAGAGAACTAACATGTAACAACATAAACAGTTTTCTTACTCTCTCAATAAAAGGAGAAATGCAGTGGTCCACATTACCCGCCTACTCCACATTACCCGAACTTACTCTATATACTGCAGATGCATCTTGAGTGTGAAGATATGGAGTGGTGCCACTCCTGTTTCTAGGTGAAGCATATAATTAGGTGTATTTTCAGGAAGCCAGAACATTTTTTTTATAAAATATCTTAAAAGTTTTTCCACCTCATCATTCTGCTGAAAACCCCATACCTGACTAGCATAGCATAAGATCAATCGCATTGCGGCCTCAAAGAGTTTAAACTTTGTGCTTGGGGCAATATGCTTCTTGCTTAAGACTCCTCTCCAGTTGCAGTTGATAGCTTTTTTTGCTTCTGCTAGTTTTACCCTAAAGTGTTTTTTGTAAGATAGCGATGAAGTTATAATTACCCCTAAATATTTATTTATTTATTTATTTTATTTATTTATTGATCTATAAGCGTCTACGGCTAACAGATTGTGAAATAAAAATATCTTAAAATATTTACATGTATTTGCATAATGAACATATATAAAAACATAAAAATTATATATTAGGACTAGATTAGCTTTAAACAAATCTCTAGAGCAGCTTAGTTCAATAAATTGGCAAATTTCATTGAAATGCCTTTTTGATCTACACACTGGTTCATTACTACCATAGCTTGTTCTGTGATATTGCTCAAACAGCAAATTTCTGGAACGTAAAGATCTTAACGGCGCAAAAATTGGAATTTTAAAAAGTAAGGCAGGGCATCTTATATGATAACATAAAATATCCCTCACAAGCATTATACCATAGAGGAAATATATTACCTATATATAATATATTACCTATATATAATATATTACCTATATATAATATATTTCCTCTATGCATTATACCATGAATAGTTCGTCTTGATTCGAGAGATTTAATTCCAAGGAATAAACATCTTGCTTTATAATCCGGAACGAAACTCCATTTCATTTTATAAAATATAAATCTCGTAAAACGTCTCTGGATTTTCTCAATACGGAGAGAGAAAGTCTTAAAACTCGGATCCCATATAACATCCGCATATTCAAGTATAGATCTTACGAGAGCCGTATAAAGGGATAGCAACGCGTAAGGATCACTAAAATCAGCACAATTTCGCTTGATAAATCCTATAAATGAATTTGCTCTTCCAACCACATAATCTACATGAGTTTTCAAAGGGAAAGTTGATTCAAGCATAATGCCTAAATCCTTAATTTTGTCCACACGTGAGAGGGAGTTAGACTCAATCATATAGTCAAAGCTTATGTGAGTAATGGACTTAAAAAAAAGATATGGCGCTACATTTTTTTTATGTTTAAATTTAAGAAATTTAAATTGCACCATTCAGAAACTTGATTAATATCAGATTGTATGAGATAGCAATCTTCTACACTGTTAATTTCTATAAATAGTTTTAGATCATCTGCATAAAGAAGGCACTGAGAATATTTTATTACAGATGTTATATCATTAATAAAAATGTTGAAAAGAAGGGGACCCAAATGGCTACCCTAAGGTACACCCGAACTACATTCAATAGATCTAGAAAAGGAATTATTAATAATAACTTTTTGAGACCTACCAATGAGGTATGAGGATATCCAATTTAAAAATGAAGAGTGGAATCCAAATAGTTCTAGTTTACGCAATAGGATGGAGTGGTTTACCAAAATCCTTACTAAAATCAGTGTAAATTGCATCTACTTGACTCTTTTTTTCAATGGATTTTATGACATAAGCTGAGAATAGTCATGTTTGTTGTGGTAGGGCGCCCTGACACAAAACCATGCTGCAGTTCGGATATAGATTCCCTAGTTAAGAATTCTAATTTGGCTTTCACAACACTCTCGAACAACTTAGGAATTGCTAATAGTTTGGAAATACCTCTGTAATTTTCTATTAGATTCTTAGATCCAGATTTATGAATAGGGACAAGATAAGAGATTTTCCACTCATTAAGAAAGTTTCTTTCCGAAAGGGATTTGTTAAATAAGCAGAGCAGCGGAAAGCAAATCGATGTCGAGCAATTTCTTAGAAATATAGCTGGTATACCGTCCGCACCGGGGATTGGTTTAGGCTTTATTGATTGAAGCTCCAGCAGAACTTCATTACCACCTAACTGTAATGCACCAATATCTACCTTACTTGGTATATTGGACATACATGTAAAATTATCGTTACCGGGTATCGAGTAAACGGATTGGAAAAAATCGGCGAATAAGTCCAGTGTAGAGGTAATGTTCGAAGCTTCGGTGTTCCTAAATGACATGGTTTTTGGATAACCAGAAGATTTTCTCTTCGTATTGATAAATGACCAGAACGAGTGGCCGCGTTCACTTCGTAGACCGATAGGGTATCTAAGATACTTTAGTATCCGATACGTTGGCGAACGACCAAAACCGGATAGGTAACATTTAGGTTCGTATTCACCGAGCGCTCCTAAACGGCTCTTAACTTTACGAGGCTCTTAACTTGAAATTTCTGTGGGGTATTCACCAACCACTCGCAAGTGTTTTTCGAAGTTCGAAAATGAGAGCCACTCTCTCTTGTTCAGGCATACCCAAACTGTGAAATGTTGTGGAATGTTGGTCTTGACAGCAAATGGATACTCTTCTACTTGGCATTGCTCACATGGATTCGAGTCAAATGCGTGCGTGGCACACGCACAAGCGAACAAACTTTCGAAGAGAGCGCTCGTAAGTTACGAGTGGTCGGGACCACTCCTAACTTTTAAGAGCGCTCGTAGATCTTCACTAATATTGCTTGGTGAATAGGTTTATGAGTTTCTTAAGTTATGAGCGCTCGGTGAATACCGGCCTTACTGTCAAAGTAAAAAAAACGACGTAAATCGACCAGGGTTGGCCGAATCAACTACATGCCTAATTTACTACAATTTGTTACGTCTGGTACATACGTAGTTAATTCATAAAAAAATAGAATTATGGAAACCAAACAATTTTGCACATTTATGATCTTAATCTTATGAAGGTTTTTACAAAAACAGAAAATGTTTCATTTACCATAAGGATGAGAAATTGTAGGAATTATACATGATAGATGGGAAGATTATTTTTGGCGACAAACAATTTTCTTTGGCATAATTAAAGGTTTTGGATTATGAACACATGATTTAAAGATATTTTTTAATGTTGAATTTATTGTACAAGGTATGTTGCGACGATTTAGTTGCAGCAAGAGACCATTTGCTAATTCACAAAGCAAACAATTAATATTATACATTATACTGGATTACAAATCCTATGAATTTTTTTTATAATAATAATTCAATAAATATTTAAAAATATAATATGGTATAGCCCTTATAAATATATACAACTTACAATAGGCGTGTTTTTTTTGCAAATCCATATAGAATTGTAGAAAAAAACGACATCGGGACTAAGCGCTTTACATTCAAATGCAACAACTACTTAAATCTATACAGAGTTAGCTAAGACCAGATAATTATCGAGAGTTAATCTAAGACCCGATAAAAATTGTGATGCCAAAATAGTATTATCTATATGTTATCGATAATTTGCTCAGAGACGTCAAAAGTGACGTTTTTGGATGCTGCTGATGCTAGTCGTCAATACAGCTGACAAATGTCATGGCGTACACAGTGCTTCCAGCTATGTGGAAAAAATCTCCTAAGTCCTGATGAACATGAATAAAAAATAATGCGAATTATAAAACGACATAGTAATAAGACACGGCATTTCTCCGCTTCAGCAAAGCCGCCATCCCTGGAGATAAAAATATCTGAGACAACCACCAACAGTCTCAGAACATCGTGCCACACATCTTTCCTATCCTTCTTTCTCTTCATTAACTTCACGCCCGCGCTGTGTTGAAACATTTACACCCATATTAATAAAGATGGTTTAGTGGAGGTTTATCGTTAAGTCCTGGACTAAGTGCGAAATTTCATTAATAAAACAAATTTTCTGTTAAGTGACGTTTACTAATTATGATTAAGTTAAACCACCGAAGTAGGTAGTTTAGCGAAGGAATAAGAAATAGAAATGTCCACAGTCAGACACAAGCGATTGACAATCAATTTAGGTAGCCACAGAATATAAAAAAAAGAGATTGCTTACTTTTGTAGAAGATTTTCTTAAAGGGATTGTTCGTAAACGTCATTTTACTATTCCGGGAACATTTTGTTTTTATTAATATAAATATTTAAGCCAGGACTAAACTCCTATTCTATGGTTTAGTAAGACAGTGGACTATAGAAGGAATAAGCATTTTTTATTAATATGGGTGTTAAAGGGTAATCATAATCCCTTGAGCGCGTGTAGATTATAAAAAAAAAAAAAAAAAAAAAACAATAATTCTATATGGACTTGCAAAAAAAACACACCTAATGTCTCTATTAGGCTAGCCGCGCACTAGCAATTTTTAGTTGCGAAACTGCTTGGTTCGAGCAAATAAAAAGTTTGTGTTTTGACGCAAACTAAACGATTGCCTAAAATAAGTTCGCCATTTTATTGAACATATAATTATCTGCAAATTCATCGACATTCAACCAAACAGTTCATCTGTTTTCTTTAAGTAACCAAACAGTTTCGCAACTAAAAATTGCTAGTGCGCGGCTAGCCTTAAGTTTTTAGTTCAAATTTTTGATAATTTAATTCTGCAATGAGGAAAGGTAAATTGAAAAGGGCAGATTTTTTAACCACAAATTATCTGACGCCAACAAGTTTTTTTTTTGTGATTGTAATTAGCGGGTGAGCTTTAAGCCGACAGAGTTAAGCTACGATTTCTTTTAGTGCTTGTTCGCGTTTGGTGACCAAACGCTGTCATTTCTAGGTACGTACATATAAATATTACTAAAAAAACTTTTTAAAAATAATGAAAACCAAGAACTGGTAATTAAATTTAAACTTGAAACTGTTTATTTTTAAGAACCGCAGCACTCCAGTACGATCTTTTTCTATTTTAATTGGAGTAAATCCACCTTCAGCCCAACAGTTATGTAGCTTTTTGACCAGCCATTTTCACTTAGCTTATTAAAAATGAATAAGTCCAACTAACATACTATCCAGAGCTAAACTCTTGAAGTCTGACAAAAAAAAACTCCCATACAACTCTCTTATATCCCATTGTTATACCTAAGGCTAGCCGCGCACTAGCAATTTTTAGTTGCGAAACTGTTTGGTTACTTATAGAAAACAGATGAACTGTTTGGTTGAATGTCGGTGAATTTGCAGATAATTATATGTTCAATAAAATGGCGAACTTATTTTAGGCAATCGTTTAGTTTGTGTCAAAACACAAACTTTTTAGTTGCTCGAACCAAGCAGTTTCGCAACTAAAAATTGCTAGTGCGCGGCTAGCCTAAGTATTAATATCTTGTTATGAAACTGAACTGGGTTTCATAACATTTTTATTTTAAGAGGTAAACACTTTTGCAGCTTACAACTACTTAAATCTTATAGCTAAACTACTTTCCCTTTTTGCAATAAGATTATATAAGCTTATAGTCTTATAAGAATCCTTTTCTGAAAACTCAGCTCTAAATATGTCCATATAATCCCATAACAAGTCATGTTTAAGAGTTAAGATCATTTCATATTTCTATGAAAACCCTAAAAGAATTTGAGTTTAATACCTCCAATATCAAGAAACAATCTGAAGTTCAAAGAATAAAAAAAAATCTAAAGCTATCCAAAAATGTTTGGTATACTCTTTGAACTTCAGATTGTTTCTTGATATAGGAGGTATTAAACTCAAATTCTTTTAGGGTTTTCATAGAAATATGAAATGATCTTAACTCTTAAACATGACTTGTTATGGGATTATATGGACATATTATTTAGAGCTGAATTTTCAGAAAAGGATTCCTTTTAGGCTAGCCGCGCACTAGCAATTTTTAGTTGCGAAACTGTTTGGTTACTTATAGAAAACAGATGAACTGTTTGGTTGAATGTCGGTGAATTTGCAGATAATTATATGTTCAATAAAATGGCGAACTTATTTTAGGCAATCGTTTAGTTTGTGTCAAAACACAAACTTTTTAGTTGCTCGAACCAAGCAGTTTCGCAACTAAAAATTGCCAGTGCGCGGCTAGCCTAAAACTATAAGCTTATATAATCTTATTGCAAGAAGAGAAAATAGTTTAGCTATAAGATTTAAGTAGTTTTAAGCTGCAAAAGTGTTTACCTCTTAAAATAAAAATGTTATGAAACCCAGTTCAATTTCATAACAAGATATTAATACATAGGTATAACAATGGGCTTTTTTTTGGTCAGATTTCAAGAGTTTAGCTTTGGAGAGTATGTTAGTTGGGCTTATTCATTTTTAATAAGCGAAGTGAAAATGGCTGGTCAAAAAGCTACATAATTATTGGGCTGAAGGTTGATTTACTACACAATTAAAATGGAAAATGATCGACAAGTGTGCTGCGCTCCTTAAAAATAAACAGTTTCAATATAATTACCAGTTCTTGGTTTTTATTATTTTTTAAAAGTTTTTTTGGTAATATTTATATGTACGTACCTTGAAACGACAGCGGTCGCTCACCAAATGCGAACAAGCACTAAAAGAAATCGTAGCTTAACTCTGTCGGCTTAAAGCTCACCGCTAATTAAAATCTCAAAAAAAAAAAAAGAAACCTCGTTGGCGTGAGATAATTTGTGGTTAAAAAATCTGCCCTTTTCAATTTACCTTTCCTCATCGCAGGATTAAATTATCAAAAATTTGAACTAAAAGCTTAATAGAGACATTGTCAGTATTGTATATATTTATAAGGGCTATACCATATTATATTCTTAAATATTTAATGAATTATTATAATAAAAAAAATTCATAGGATTTGTAATCCAGTATACATATGTACATATGTATAATATTAATTGTTTGTTTTGCGGATTAGCAAATGGTCTCTTGCTGCAACTAAATCGTCGCAACATACCTTGTACAATAAATTCAGCATTAAAAAGTATCTTTAAATCATGTGTTCATAATCCAAATCCTTTGATTATGCCAAAGAAAATTGTTTGTCTCCAAAAATAAACTTCCCATCTATCATGCATAATTCCTACGATTCCTTATCCTTATGGTAAATGAAACATTTTCAGTTTTTGTACAAACCTTTATAAGATCATAAATGTGCAAAATTTCCATTATTCTATTTTTTTTAATGAATTAACTACGTATGTAGCAGACGTAACAGATTGTAGTAAATTAGGCATGTAGTTGAATCGGCCAACCCTGGACGATTCACGTCTTTTTTTGACTTTGACAGTAAATGGTACCTATCCGGTTTTGGTCGTTCGCCAACGTATCGGATACTAAAGTATCTTAGATACCCTATCGGTCTACGAAGTGAACGCGGCCAATGTTAAAAAGTTACAGTTCGGCCAACCCTGTACTCGACACAAAAGAAAATAGATCAGCTGAAATGTCAGCTGTTCTTCAAAATTCCCCTTGGATAGTTAAGTCCCCTATTACACGTTGCCTCATGAGACATGTCTCATTTTTGACTTTCCTTTTAAATTTGTATCCCGTGAGGTAAAAGCTATTACACGTTGACTCATGTCTCATGAGACTCATGTCTCAAATTTGACTGTTGTTCGTATTTTTTAATGCACAACACAACATAAAACGAATTTGAGAAAAAGAAACGTCAAAATGAGACTACTAAAAACCAGCCCGGTACTCACCGGGAATATTTTTTTGCATCTCATTTCCTCATATCTGCTTTCTTTTTCGCACTTACGTGAGCCTCGTCTCGTGAGACATCGTGTAATAGGGGACTAAGTATACCAAAAACTTTAGATTTCTGCTTGACATCAGCTGTTTTGTTAATCAGTTGTTTTTTCCTGGAGATGAAAAATTACAGCGATAGCAATAAGTCGCCATTTTATCTGCTCTGCTCAGTTTTGTGAATTTTTTTAATAAAAATTTTTTATTGTCCTTTTTTGCAAAGTTTTAACTCTTATAAGTACTTAAACTACTTAAAAAAATCATTTTAAAGACGAGTATCTAATTGTGAAGTGTGGATGGTACACCATCTAAGTGGATTGTTGGGTTTTTTTAACCACACGTGCTCTCATCTGAGCGCATGTTGCAGCATAATTCCGCTACATCTTTAAAACCGTTCCACCGATCCTCTAAAATGAAGGAAGCAATTGAACACCCTTATAAAATTAAAAAGCAACCACCGTACACCAAAAAATTGGATACTGCTAATCATAATTCCACGCTAAAAGGAGCGCCTGCCTGCTCAAGCACTGACCTTCCAAATCTGACGCCACCCGGCTCGGAAGCTATGAACAACTCTCTTCCACCAGCGGTAGAGATGCAAGCGAATATCAACTCAACTCTCACCATGGACGAATGGCAAATGCCATCCAAAAAACATACGGCAGTGCCCGCCATATCCAGTCCACATGATATGGACGTTGTAATTGATGAAAATCGCTTCGCTTCGCTGCGAGATTTGGAAATACACACCTTTAACTCAACCAACAAGAAACCCAACGCCATCGCCAACCAAGTTGGCCAATCTACAATCAACATTGACGACGTTCAAGACAACGATCAAGCTAACAATAACTCCACACCAATCAACTCGGATTCGAAAACCAAAGATGAAGACGCAAACACGCAATCGGGTAAGTACTGTCCACCCATTATTTTAAAGAACATTGACGTAAGAAAATTAGTTAACGATTTTAAAGAAAGATCAGTAGAATTCAGGTATAAAATAGTGAATAGAGGTAACAGTAGTAGACTATATGTCGATAACAGCAAGGCTCACAGGGAGCTGATGGAGGTGCTTAAAAAGAAAGAAGATGCTCAAGCATATTCATTTACACTTAAAGAGGATAAGACAACTAACGTTGTTCTTAGAGGACTCACGTCTAATTATCCTGTCGACGAAATTCTTAACGAATTGAAGACTAAGATTCCGAACATTCTTAACGTTTCTCCTTTTGAGACCTTGAGATCTAAGCAAGAAAAAATTAATTATAATTTATTCCTAATTCGTCTCCAGCCGGGCACGAGTGCCACCGAACTTTTCAAAATCAAGTATTTATTCCATACCAGAGTTTACTGGGAAAAACCAAGGGGCAACCGAGGCCCGTTACAATGCAGAAGATGCCAACAATTTGGTCACTTAGCAAAAAATTGCGCTTTTTCCTACAATTGCGTCAAATGCACCAACCGCCATGAACCTGGCTCTTGTCCCGTGGTAAGGGAGGAAGGGAGTAAGGCAGTATGCGTTAACTGCGGTGAGAATCATCCAGCTAACTTTAGAGGCTGCATAATGTATAAAAAATACGAATCGCGAAGAAAACAAATAGTTCAAGACGCCATCTCCAAAAGAGAAAAATCAAGAGCCTTCTCCCTTGCTCTCTCCAACGGTGCCTCGGTTGTCCCAGGTATTTCTTACGCCAGCCAACTGATAAATCAAAGCTCGAATACGACCTTGACCCCTACTACCTCGGGCCCTCCTACGAAAGGGGCGGGTGCCAACGTCTTAGATCAATTTATGGATCTATCAAACAGTCTTTTCGGTCTAGAGATGAGAACGCTCATTGCTAAGATTGAAAAATTTATGTCGAACCTGGGGAACTTCAGCTCAATAGCGGAAAAAAGATTGGCCTATCTCGACTTGGTCAACCAATTATTCTTTTCCTCAAAATGATTCCACTAAAAATTCTTCAATTTAACATTTCGTCCTTAATAGCGCATTCGCGGAGAATAGAACTTTTGAAAATTCTCCAAGATAACAACTGTTCCTTTGCACTTATTCAAGAAACTCATTTGTCTAGCAGGCATAAGATCTGCCTCGACAATTTCAACGTTATTCGAAACGATAATCAACAAGGTGTTGCAATTTTCATAAAAAATAATATTAGATACGAGCTTGTGGACTTCCACTCTTCCAACTTTCCTTCTGTTTTTATTTGCTTTACATACAACAAGGACAACATTGCCAAGAAATTCCTTCTAGGATCAGTGTATTTCCCATCCTCCTTCCCGGTTTCTTCACTCACCGCTGAGTTAAATAAAATAGAAAATCTAGCAAACAAATTTGACGCGGCCATCATTGGCGGTGATATCAACGCTAGAAGTCCCAATTGGGGGGACCACTCGTATAACCTTAACGGTAAAACACTTGAAGCTTGGCTTCATAATTTCTCCCCCTCGCTTCAGCAAGTGACACCTAACAAACCCACTTTTCCGAGAGGCCCTTCATTTCTCGATCACTTCCTCATATCCAGCGATCTTATTAATCACATCGACCCGAATTTCTCTCTTAAAACACTTCCTACCTTTACGGATCACTGCCCCCTGCTTTTGAACATACATATCAAAGAGGCTAACATCTGTGTAAACAATCACCAATCTTCAAGGTCTTTCAAAAATACCAATTGGCATGTCTTCAGAAGCCAATTAGACCAGCGGTTGGAAAGGTATTTCCCTCCAGTCACAACATGTATGTCCAATGAAAACATCGAAGAACACATTTTACACTTTAGAGAAGCACTTTTATCCACCCTGGAAGAGAACTCCACAAGCACTATCGTTTCGTTTAAAAAATATAAAGACTTGCCTGAGTATATTGTAAAGCTTTATAAGATCAAGCATCAATGGCAGAGGCGCCTTAAACATATCTTTCACAACTCCTACAACAGAATAAATGCACCTTACAGGGAACTTTCTTCTCAAATCTCGCTATTAAACAAAATAATTAAGGACAAAGTTAATTGCTGGCTCAATAAGAACCTTAGTACCCGTCTCTCAAAAATATCTCCCGGACCATTGGCCTTCAAGGAAGCCTTCAGAATCGTTGGCAATAAAAAAAAATTCTTCTGTAACAGGGTCTCAGTGCGCGACCAGACCTTTTACAATGAAAACAGCATAGTTGAAGCCTTCGAAAACCATTTCAAGAAGATTTACGAAGGAAAAACTCCCACGTTTAATCCCTCCACTACTCAGCATGCATTTGAAGTGGTAAACGCTTTAAGGCAGAACATTCCTGAGCATATCTTCCTCTTTGATACCGAATGCACCGCACTGAGTCCGCTGGCAAATAACATTTTCACCTCCTTCGAAACAGTACAGAGTTTAGTTAAACAACTTACTCCCAAGAAGTCCACTGGCCCCGATAATATCTCCAACTTTGCGTTGAAAAAACTGTCGGATAAGGGTATACGGTTCCTTACCATCATATTCAATCACTGCATTAACAACGCCCACTTTCCTACGGTTTGGAAAACGGCTAGAATCTTGCCCATTTTAAAAAAACAAAATATTTTCGATATTAACAACTTTCGACCGATCTCACTACTCCCCAACACCGGCAAAATCCTTGAGAGAATAATCTTGAATAAAATTGAGTCGCCAACTGAAAATCCAATTGAACACATTCCAGATTTCCAATTCGGTTTTCGTCGAGGCCACTCCACCCTCCACGCTCTAATTAAATTCCAAAATGATGTTGTCATCAAACTCAGAGAAAAACAGTGCACTGTAGCTTGTTCTCTTGATGTAGAGAAAGCTTTTGATAGCGTGTGGAGGGTCGGCCTCCTCGCCAAACTATCTTCTCTCAATTTACCAACGCACATCTTAAACATTCTTAGCAGTTTCCTTTCTGAAAGAAAATTTTTCATCCAAATTCAAGGTACTAAGGGTAACCTTACGCCATGCAAGAGCGGAGTCCCGCAAGGTTCGATCCTGGGTCCGCACCTATACAATATTTTTCTTCACGATTTCCCACATCAATTTTTCGACAACAATCTTTCATCCACGGGTCTGCTCTACGCTGATGATACCATCGCATATTCAAGCAATGAATCCCCTAAACTTGCTTTGCAAACGCTCGAAAAACATCTTAAAATAATCAACGATTTTTACAAAACCTGGGGAATTAAGCTTAATATACCGAAATCCGAAGTAATTTGTATTCGCAATGCCAGTGGGAAAGGCCCAGCCGGCGTAGTGCGTGAAAGCAAAAATATTTTCTTGAACCTTGACAATCATACCGTTCCAGTCAAAAACAATCTTAAATATCTAGGTATCAGTTTTAATAACCTACTCAAATTCAACCCTCACGCCAGAACAACACTCGAAAAAGCCAGGAGAATTTCGAACATGTTCATGCCGTTCTTCAAACATAGAGCGTTGAACACAAAAACCAAACTCCTGTTTTACAAAACCTTAATAAGGCCCATCATGACGTACGCCTTTCCTATCTGGTTTTCAGTGTCCCCTTCGGTGGCCCAAACTCTTGAAAAACTGGAGAGAAAAATTCTCAGGCTCTGTTGTGGAAGAAACTTTGAGCACAGAACTAAAAGATTCTCTAACAATTTTATCTATAATAATACCAACACCGTTCCGTTGTTGAGATACAGTTTATCTCTTATGAGAAAATTAGTATCCAGCCTAGATCTCTCGGATAATGATTTGATAAGTAACGTTATCCTCTCTCAAACCGGGTCCTCTTGGGACAACTCAAGTTACTTATCCCCTTTTGGAATTCTTTCCTTCGATCTTGAGCAGGCGGCTCCTTCACCTCCCTCTTTCTATCTAAGAGCCACTCCTGGCCAAAACCGTGGCTAAATTTTATTTTTATAATCAAAACTAATTCTCGACTTTCTTATCCAACTCCTTTCACTGTTTATTACATGATGTTCGCACTGTTGAATTCAAGTACTATAAACAACTAAAACCCAGAAGGATACAAAAGTATTACCTTTGTTCTTTTTAATTCAAGTGGACGGTACTCAACCGATTTTATTCTTAAGTCTTTAACTAATAATTGACATTATCCATTATTTAAATCTTTCGCCAGAAAAATATGTATTTAATAACAACGAAAATGTGATAATATGTAACAATTGTGATTTATAAATGTGATTTATAATAAGTAATTCTATTTTCCTAAAATTATATAAGTTCAGTCCCCTCTAACTGTCCTTTCAGTATCCGCTTATTTAAATGTTCAATGTTCATTACCATAGAATCATTCATTTTCCATCACTTCAAACGATTATAACTATAAAGAAAATTTCGAGAGAGTCAGAAAAATATCTTTTAAAAAGTATCTACTATCTCATTCCATTTATTTAATTAATCATTCTACTCGAAATCTAAATTACTATCTAGATTCACAGTATAGAGCGTTTTCGCTTTATCCATAAATGAATTTTCAAACTGGCGTTTGTCGTTTTATTGTTATTTTGTTATATAGTTCGTAAGTTAGTATTAGTCTTTGTATATATGTATATTAATGACACTCCGTCAATGTAACAGCAGTATATACTCTCATGAGCAAGAGCAGTAAATTCATTATTAAGAAAAAGTCAGCCACGAGGCTTCTCTATATAAAATTGTCAAAGCAGGCTATACACTACAGCCGCAGTATTCATAGGCTATCGTTAAGTAAACACATGTAAAACTGATTTTAATGTCTCAATAAAGAATTCAATTCAATTCAATTCAATTGTTTTTTCCTATGGGATTACAACAACACCAACAAATCCGGATACCTTTGGATACGTACCCGAACGCGACCAGTTACTATTGGACCTGATGTTTTTTTCAATACTCATAATATAACCCCTATGAAGGAACTTATTAAGAACAAAAAAGTATTTTCGCAATTGTTTGAAATAAGCATAATCTGAATCACTATTTGATTGCTTGTATTTATTAAAAGCTTTTCGTTTGACATTTCTAAGGTTGATCAGATGTTTATTGTACCACGGAAGCTTTTATAGTTGATTTGATTTTGGCTTTCGAGTCAGAGGTATACATTTAGAAAAGCTTTCAAATACAAGTGAGGTAAATCGCATGTACATTTGCTCAAGGTTAAGATTTAAAAATTCAGTAGACCAGTTGAAAGTAGAGAGAAAATTGTTAAGCTCAATGAAATTTGCCTTTTTAAAATTAAAACATTGTGAACATTGGTCAGATTCATTACTAGAAAAAATGTACAATTCAATTTCGATAAATAATTCTTTATGGTGAATAGATTCATTTAAAAGTGAGAACGGAACTAGTGAGACATTAGAATTGAAATAATCATTACTTAAGAAAACTAAGTCTAAGATATTATTTAATGAGTTAGGAATTCTATTAATTTGACTAAGATTAATTGAATAAAGAGAATCAAAAAAATAAAATTCAAAATCTTTTATCATATTACAAGCTATTAACATTTTATCATTAACCGACCAATTCCATATAACATTTGACAAATTAAAATCACCAAAGCAACAAACAGTATCAAATTCAGAGCAAGTATTATTAACAAATTCAATATTCATAAAATGTTGTTCATATACTTCAAAAGTACTTCTAGGTGCAATGTAACTTACAATAAAGAATAATATAACATTTTGTGTTGAAAATAAATTAACAGAGACACATAATTGCTCAATATTCAGGTAAGGCAAGCAAACTTATTTACAATCAAACTTAGTACTAACGGCAATCATTATACCTCCTGCACGTTCACAGGCAGAGTTACATCCTCCCGCACCACCTCAAGATCTACATTTTCCCATTTCCATTTTTCTTATCTTGCATATCGTCCTGTTCCGTTGCGGAAAATCATTACCTTCGATTTATTAGTATTAACAGTCAGATTCCATATGTTACAATATAATTGGAGTTTGTTTATCATTATTTGCAGCATATTTGGAGTCTCTGCAAAAATGATAACATCATCTGCATATAAAAGTGCTTTAATTGTGACGCCGGCAAAACTAATACCAACGGGTAAGAACGTAGTAAGATCATCCAGGAAGAGAGAAAAGAGAACTGGGCTCAGAAGACAGCCTTGTTTGACCCCTGGATGTCGTGTGGAACCATTCTGATCTTTCTGTTCCATTCCATATCGCTGTTTGGTTGTTCGCGTAGAGTCGTTTTAGCGTATTCAACATTTTTGTGGATATACCTAAGCAGCTAAGCTTGTAAAACAATGCGTTCCGATCGATTGAATCGAAAGCTGACTTGAAGTCAATAAAAAAAGTATATAACTTCTTTCCTTTCGTTAGGAATGATCTGGCGATACATGTCAAGGAAAATATATTGTCCACCGTTGAGTATTCTTTTCTGAATCCAGCCTGGTATTCGCTTAGCAGATTGTTATCTTGAATACATAGTTTAAGTCTGTCTAGAATCACACCAGTAAAGATTTTCATGATAGAGTTCATAAAAGATATGCCACGATAGTTTGTTGGTTCGTTCACGTAGCTTTTCTTGAAAATTGGGAAGATGATATTCCTTCGGAAGCTTTCCGAAAATTCATTGGTCATGAAGATGTAGTTGTATGCATCTGTTAGTTTTACCAAAAAGTTTTCTGAAGCGTATTTATAGAACTCATAGGGAACGCGATCGTCTCCTGGAGCTTTGTTGTTGTTGCATCTATGAAGGACAGTCCCTACTTCTTGAATTGTGAACGGTTGATCCAGAATTTCGTTTTCGACCCAAGGGTAAGCAAACTGTGTTTGGAAAATTCTTTCTGGATTACCAAGTAACCGTTGAAAGTGATCTGCTAATAGTCCCCTACTTATTTCTGTTTTCCTAGCCAAAGGTATCCCATTTAGTTCTCTCGCTAATTTCCAAAAAGAATTGCTATCTCTTACTGCGTTTAGCCTAATCAGGAGGCATAGGGAATACTGTTTTTGTTTTTCCTTGCAGAGATTTTTGTAGGCTAGATTAGCGTTTTGGTACATAATTTTTACTGAGTTTGTATTGATTGCTCTGACTAGTTTAAGAAACCTGAAAGATTTTTTTCTAGCTGGTTCACATTCTGCATCAAACCATGGGTCCCTCCAGTTCTTTTGTCTATTGATTGTTTGGAATGGCTGAGCGGCTTGTCCGACACACGTAACTAATAACTCTGCACCACTTACGGACTGAATTTGATCATCGTTAACAAGACTCAGACTTGAGTCAACGCTTGTTTGGTATGACATCAAAAAACGTTCCTTCCACTGGAGCTTTGGTAACAGTTTTAGACTTTCGTTGGGTTGTGAAATCGCAAGAAATTGGCAATGGAAGATGGTCTGAGTACACCAGTTGTTCCACCGTTAAGTCATTTATGTACTCAAGCCACTTTCCGCGTATAAGGCAGTAGTCTATTGTGGAGTTGGCAATTCCTCTCAAAAAGGTAAAGTTACCAGCTTCGTCGCTTCTTGTTCTTCCATTTAACATGGTCAGACCAATTGATTCGCACATTTCTATAAGTTTCCTCCCATTTGTGTCAAGCGTTGCATCGCATGCTGATCTGGTTGAGTTAATCGATAGCTTTTGGAGTATCTGCGATTCCCCAACCCTCGCGTTACAGTCTCCAATTAGCATTAATTTTTCCGTGCCTTCTTTTAGAAGGAAATTAAAAAGTTCTGTATATTCATCTATCCATTTGTTACAGTTGATATACACTGGTACGATCATAAATTGTTCATTTTTAACGGTGATTTCAACTACTATCCTATCCATTTTTTCTACAAAAAAACAATTTGTGTATTTCTTAAAAGATTTTCTGATTCCGTAAAGACATCCTTCGCTTGCTCTTCCGTGCGCATGAGTTCTCGTTGCTGGGATCTAATGCATAACAAATTCAGGAAAAAGGTAGTTGTATTTTTCTTTTGGGTCCTCTATGAAGGTCTCAAATAGCAAAAAACTATCGTTTTGTCTAATTCTATCAAAAAAATCTTTAAAAACAGTTTTGTTGGCTAATCCTGATACATTATAAGAACGTATCATTTTCATTGAATGTGGTAACATTTTCTAAACCAAACTCTCTCCCAGGTGGATTAACGCATGTATTGAATCCTAATAAACTTATAACAGCTTCTTCTAAATGACTGAATTGGTAAAGTCTGTTTGGGCCACCACCAGTGGCTATGATTTTTATTTTGTTTTCTTCTTTTTTATTTTGCATTTTAGATCGATCCATACCCTGCCTCTTCTGAAGTTCGTTCTGGAGGTTTGGAACAAAATCACTTGGCGAGTTCCACGTTCTCTTCCATCAACTGGACCAATCTGCCTAACTGTTTTTTGTTACTTACTAGATACTATTTGAGACCTGTGGAAATATAATAAAATGCACGACTGGATCGCACGAACTTGCTCTTATGTAAAAGTTCTTTGGAATTTTAAATACATTTTATAAATGTAAAAAAACGGATTTATTGAGATGTTCAAATGCATAAAATTGCCGTCTGATTTCCAGAAAAGTATAAATTTATGCAAACAAACCTCAAAATCGTTTTATTATTAAAGCAATTTCTTATATAAGAAATTTCTTTAAATTTTTTCAATAACAAAATTTGGGATGCCAATTTTAAGTATTTAATTTTAGGGTATAATTTCAAAAACACATCATTTACACGTTTTCAAGATATTGATTTTTCAAAAAAAAAAAAATTGATTTTTATTTTCAAAAACTCAAAAAATATGGTTCTAAATAAATTTATAAAATATGTACAAACATTTTTTAGTTTGTATTGTTTCAATTTTTTTGATATTTTTGAAATAATTTGTATTTGTGTTTTTTTGAAAACTTCTTGTTTAATTTTTTTAAAACTTCCTAAAGAAACTAAAAATACTCCCTACTTAAACAGTTTTTAAACATTCAGCCAGGTTCTAAATTTCACTTTCACTCGAAATGGAATTGAAATCGATACAAAATAAAATTTACAGCCCGATTCTGGCCAACCTCACAAGGTGAGGTAAATATGATTTTGTGAGGTTTTGGTATTCTAACAGCACACTCACAACTTGTGAGCCTCACAAGAACTATCGATATTGTGATGTCCTTCAGAGTAGATCACAACTCACAAATTAATTTGACGTTTCATATATATCATGAAAAAAAGACTAGACATTTTATTCACATTACACATTATCCAACAAAATTGAAATAGAATTAGTTCTGGTGCATCTTATTGCAGAAATTGCATCCGAAAATGAAACCTCCTCCATATTTAAAGAGATAAGATGAATTTCAATGGTTTGGCCAATTATTTTTGGACATTTGACCAAAATATTTTTGAACTTTTGCCAAAAATATTTTTGGACATTTTATCAAAAATATTTTTTCAAAACACTTTTTTCCAATAAATTTTTTTTTAAGAAATTTTGATTTTTCATGGATTTTTTTTTCAAAAATATTTCTTGACAAAAATTTGCCACCCAATGTACATTTAAACGTGATTTCTGGCTACACTAGGCATCCTAGCGAGTTAAAAACTGCATATTCGTGATCTAGGGAGTGCCACCTTTCAATCCACGCATCGCATGTAACGAAAAACAAATTTTTATCTTTAAATGCGATTTGCAGCTAAACGGAGCTTCGTAGACCCCTCAAAGTTGACGTCTTCTTATGTGATTTCTGGCTAAATTGGGCATCCTAGCAAGTTAAAAACTGTATATTCGTGATCTAGGGAGTGCCACCTTTCAATCTACGTATCGCATGTAACGAAAAACAAATTTTTATCTTTAAATGCGATTTGCAGCTAAACGGAGCTTCGTAGACCCCTCAAAGTTGACGTCTTCTTATGTGATTTCTGGCTAAACTGGGCATCCTAGCGAGTTAAAAACTGCATATTCGTGATCTAGGGAGTGCCACCTTTCAATCCACGTATCGCATGTAACGAAAAACAAATTTTTATCTTTAAATGCGATTTGCAGCTAAACGGAGCTTCGTAGACCCCTCAAAGTTGACGTCTTCTTATGTGATTTCTGGCTAAACTGGGCATCCTAGCAAGTAAAAAACTGTATATTCGTGATCTAGGGAGTGCCACCTTTCAATCTACGTATCGCATGTAACGAAAAACAAATTTTTATCTTTAAATGCGATTTGCAGCTAAACGGAGCTTCGTAGACCCCTCAAAGTTGACGTCTTCTTATGTGATTTCTGGCTAAACTGGGCATCCTAGCAAGTTAAAAACTGTATATTCGTGATCTAGGGAGTGCCACCTTTCAATCCACGTATCGCATGTAACGAAAAACAAATTTTTATCTTTAAATGCGATTTGCAGCTAAACGGAGCTTCGTAGACCCCTCAAAGTTGACGTCTTCTTATGTGATTTCTGGCTAAACTGGGCATCCTAGCGAGTTAAAAACTGCATATTCGTGATCTAGGGAGTGCCACCTTTCAATCCACGTATCGCATGTAACGAAAAACAAATTTTTATCTTTAAATGCGATTTGCAGCTAAACGGAGCTTCGTAGACCCCTCAAAGTTGACGTCTTTTTATGTGATTTCTGGCTAAACTGGGCATCCTAGCGAGTTAAAAACTGCATATTCGTGATCTAGGGAGTGCCACCTTTCAATCCACGTATCGCATGTAACGAAAAACAAATTTTTATCTTTAAATGCGATTTGCGGCTAAACGGAGCTCCGTAGACCCCTCAAAGTTGACATCTTCTTATGTGATTTCTGGCTAAACTAGGCATCTTAGAGGATTAAAAATTGCATATTCGTGATCTAGGGAGAGCCACCTTTCAATCCACGTATGAGAGGTTGGTAAATAGCACAAATAATTTCCATAATTTATGAGCCTCTTAAGCTTAAGAGCCATTTATGAGCCTTCGGTGAATACCGCCCTTAATATTATTGAGGAACATTATAAAGATATTTTAATATTCTCAGAACACGGCTGAGTAAGTTAGTATAAATTAAAATGAAAGATTATTAAATAAATAAATATTTATTGCAAACTTATTGATATTTCACAGCCAACATTACAAAATAAGTCAACTTAAGACCTCAACTGAACGTGAGAACTATAAAGCTACAAATCAGCAGCACTGTCGCTTCCATCCACCGTGCTCTTATTATTATGCTGAACTATAGAATAAGCAAGACTCTGGATAACTGTTCCAAGTGATTTTATAGTCTCTGCTATAGCCTTTTGGACTGCCAAATTTTCCCTGTGCTGAATGATTTTCCTCTTTTCCTTCTCTTTAAATAAATTAAGCGTTTGGTCTAAAACTGTTTTGCTGTTCTTGTTGCCTTTCGTGTTTTTTTTTTCGGAAAGATGTACTGCACATTCTGGAAAGTTTTCAACTGGTGGGCTTGGTGGAACTATTTGCTTTTGGTTCGAAGCTTCTAAGCTTCCTGGGCTGACTTGAGATTGTCAATCAACGACTCAGATTCCAGGTACTCTGTCTGTATGTAATTATTAAAAATAATTATTTTAGATTTAAATAAAACATGAAACTATTTATGTATGAACCGATGGATGTGCAGAAAAATTATCGTTGCCACAGTTGTCTAAAAGCCTAATGTTGGCAAATCAGGGAGCCCATCAACTGCAATCGATCCAAGTGCTTCAAGAGCCCTCTCCTCCAATTTATTCAACTTGGTGCTGGAATGAGGACCGCCACCAGTTGTTTGCGCTTGCACCTTGACTCTCTTAGCTTTTGACCTTTTAGCTGGTGCTTCCAATGTGTTAAGGACTAGGATACAAACAAAATGGATTATTAATATAAAAGGATTTTAGGGGTTTCAGAAAAGTTGGGTAAGAAATTTAAAAATATAAAAATTAAGAATGGTGCATTTTATTACCTCTTTCCACCTTGCGCCAGTTCTCGTCGGACCGTAAAAAGAATTGAGCTCTACAGCCAGTTTTGCCCACAGTTCTTTTATACGCTGTGGATTTGTTGGGTCATTCTTGTTGGCCATGAGCTCTGGGTGTTTTCTTATGAATCCAAGGAAGTGCTCAAATTGCTCATGGGTTGTTCGCTTGGAACCCTAAAAATCTCCTACTAATATATTTAATCAATATTTATTTATAAATCGTCTTTTTTTTCTTTAAAAATACAAAATTACCTTCCATTATTTTATTTGTTTCTTGAATTCTTCGTGAATTTGATAATTGTTTTTATCTTTATTTTTGAATCAGCTGTTGATGTGTTGAGATTCAGTTTACTGTGGTGAATTTGTTGTGAGGTTTCTTATGAGGATTGTCTCAGAATACCAAAAATGTTATCGATCACAACAACCTCACAAGAAATCTACGTCACAAGAGCTTGTGATTTGTGAGACCTCACAACGCCAGAATCGGGCTGTTATGTCGATTTCCTTTTACACTAGGGATTTTAGGGATTGCGATCCCTTGTCAAATTTTGTCTTTTTAGTGTGGGTATTTCGTATACATGTAAATCCCTCTCCAAATACGGATTCGAAGGATTTGATCTCTGTCAAAAAAAATCGATTTTTTGGTGTGAAGGAACGTAAAATCTGTGGTAAAAGTCAAAATTTGACAAGGGATCGCAATCCCTAAAATCCCTAGTGTAAAAGATCGACATTAGTAGATGTGTTTTTTTTGCAAGTCCATATAGAATTGTAAAAAAAAAACGACATCGGGACTAAGCGCTTTACATGCAAATGCAACAACTACTTAAATCTATACAGAGTTAGCTAAGACCAGATAATTATCGAGAGTTAATCTAAGACCCGATAAAAATGGTGATGCCAAAATAGTATTATCTATATGTTATCGATAATTTGCTCAGAGACGTCAAAAGTGAAGTTTTTGGATTGGTTGATGGTAGTCGTCAATAAGCTGACAAATGTCATAGCGTACACAGTGCTTCTAGCTATGTGGAAAAAAAGCTCCTAAATCCCGATGTCGTTTTTTTTTACAATTCTATATGGACTTGCAAAAAAAACACACCTTGTGTTCTACAATTCGGTGTTGACGATATCGATAAAAATGTTCTTTCCTATTAAAAAATAGTGTTGGAACTTGATTCGCGTAACATCGATGCATTCTATGACTCCAGGAATATTAATTTTTTTCAAAAAAACAGTAGATTTCCATGCCTCTTCATTTGATATTTCAAATTGAATTTAACTTGGACAAATTTTATTCTCCGAATCAGAACCTTTGACACAGTACTTCGACAAAGACCTGTTACCGAATCTATTTATTTTCGAGATGAGCGATTTTATTATAAACAAAAACACACAAAAATAAAATACGCGACGAGACACCAGACGACATAATTAACTTGGACCGGACGAAGACGAAGTGTTTGTATGTTTTGTTTTTATTAGAACATCTGTCAATTGAAATAACGTAAAAAGGAAAATGGAAGAAGGATGAAAATTTAAAAACGTAATAGATTGCTGGTTCGATCTGTCTGTGGAATAGGTTCCTATTTCCAAGTTTAGACATAACTTCTGCAGATCTCTCAATGCAACTTTTGAGAGCAGAGCGAGTGGCTAGTGTTTCTGGAGTTTTTGACTCAAAAATGAAAATGTTGCTGGATTGGGTATGTGCTCCTGGAAAATGTGAGCTTTATCCAATTCCGATGGTGCAGCAGAGAGTTGAGAAAAGACTGAGAACTAAATAAGTTTAATTCAAAATTATATTCAAAGCGCACAGTAGAGTTTCTTATAATAGCCGTCGTTAAAAGTAAAGGCAAAGCAATTTATTTTAACAAAAAGAATAGTGTTCGTGAAATAATTTTTTTTTTACTAAGAAACTAATAAAAGTTAATTTTATTAGTTGGATAAAACACCTTAAAGGTTAAAATAATAACCTGTGAAAAATATATACAGTGAGTGTCATTAATATTCGTTTTTTTTTATATTGGACAAAAGCACTAAAATTTGGGCTTAAATATTAAAGGATGTAAAACTTTTTTTTTTATTTAAATAGGTTTTTTTAGATAGTTCAAATAAATGAAATTTTCAAACAAAGCAATATAACAAAAAAATAAAAAAATAAATTAAACAACAAAAAATAAATACTTCATTAATATTCGGTTTTTCTTACATAATATTGTCAATTGTTTCAAAAACTTGGTTTTCTATGCGGTTCAATATTTTGTTGGATACCCTTGATTCGATATAACCCCATTCAGTCTTTTTGGCATATTTCGAATAATTTTGTGTGTGTATTCCGTGCTAATTTTACTCCATTCTTCTTGCAACCGAGTCTTAAGTGCACTTATTGAAGAAACAGGGTTTTCACGAACTCGACGATCCAATTCATCCCACAAATTCTCGATGGGGTTCAAGTCTGGAGATTGTGGAGGCGTTTGAATAACCTTAGGTCAATTATAGAGTAGCCATTCTCTAACAATATGGGCCTTGTGCTTTGGATCGTTGTCCTGGTAAAATTTAAAACTTTGTAAAATACCCATTCTCTCAGCACTTTGCTTCAAATTTTCCTTCAATATATTTAAATAGTAATCCTTATTCATGATTCCATCGATGAACACTAGTTTTATAATACCTTTTGCCGATATGCAGCCCCAAACCATGACGTGCCCACCGCCATGCTTGACAGTTGGTTTTATATTTCTATTTTTAAGCTCTTCATTTGGTTTCCGCCACACCATTACTCTTCCATCTGACCCAAACAAATTATACTTACTCTCGTCAGCAAAATATTACATCCTCCCACCAACTTGCATCTTTGTTTTTGTGCTCCTTCGCGAATTTAATCCGAATTTGTCTATTACGCATGTTAACAAATGGTTTTTTTTCGGGCTACACGACCATCATAACCATATGCTTTAATTGTACGGCGTACAGTTGATGCAGATATTTGCTTCCTACATTCAATAAGCACTTCTTGCACGATTTTTGGTGCACTAAGACGAGGATTAGCTTTAATTTTTCTTACTACCAGCCGTTCTTCTTTCGTCGTTTTTTGGTTGACCCAATTGCTTTTTCGGCTCGATTCTTCCTTCTGTTTTGTATCTTCGAACAATATCCCCAACAGTGCTTTCCTTCATGTCTAAATAATAATAAAGAACAAGTCAAAGAACAAGTTTTGTGTTTGAGTCTATTCCTTCTCTTGATATACTAAAAAGTATTAGTAGCTTAAAAAACTCTAATTCGTCTGGAGCTGACAATATATCTAATATAGTTGTCAAACAAATTGCGTATTTAATAGCTGATGTTTTGGTTTTCATTTTTAACCGATGTGTTTTTGCAGGTGTATTTCCTGAATCTCTTAAATGCGCTGACGTATTACCATTGTTTAAAAAGGGTTCCGCAAGCGATTTGTGTAATTATAGACCCATTTCCCTTCTTCCCGTTTTCAGCAAAGTTTTTGAAAAGATAATTAAAAAAAAAATGATAAGCTTTTTGTCAAAAACGAACTTTTTTAGTCCACTTCAATTTGGGTTTTTAAACGGTAAGTCAACTGAAGATGCATTGTTGCAGTTCTGCGATCAAATTATGTTTAATCTAGACAGAAAGAAGTTCACAGCGGGATTATTTGTTGATATAACCAAGGCTTTCGATATGGTAAACCATAACTATTTATTGAGAAAATTGTATAAAGCTGGTTTTCGTGGTTTTATGCTAAACTGGTCTTACCTTGAGAATAGAAGTCAAAGAGTTAAATTATGTGGATCCAGGAGTGATATTGGATACCTTAACCTGGGTGTACCTCAGGGTTCTGTCTTGGGGCCTGTTTTGTTCCTGGTATACATAAATTCGCTCTTTGCACTTAACTTTAGAGGTAAGCCTACCGCGTTTGCTGATGATATTGCTTTATCTTATGGTTCTAATAGTCGTTTAGACTTAGTATCCGACATTAATTGGGATCTCGACCTACTGAGAGTTTGGTTTGCTGAACATAATTTAGTTATAAGCTCTAAAACGAAGCTTATGCTTTTCAGTTTAACCTCAGTCAATGATTTCAATGTTGATTTATATTTCCACGCTCCTGAATGTGAAAGATTTAAACTGCCTGTTCGGAATTGTTCACCTGAGATTGCAAGTCACAAGACTTTTATAAGTAACTTGAACTGTTGTGATAATTGTTTTTTAGTAGAGAAAGTAAATGAATTTAAATATTTAGGGCTAACTATTGACTCTAATATGAATTTTTAAAATCACACAATTAATTTGGGAAAGTATTTCCGGTGCACGTTGAGATATTTTTATTACTTACAAAACTTAGTATCAGCTGAATTATTAAACCTCCTATGAACCAGTTTTAGCTTATTCCACCGCTATTCCTCGTGCATTTTCATTACAAATAAGGTTTTCAGGATTAGAGCCGTTGTAAGGTCGAAGTAACTTTACTCCGTCGCTAAAACGAGTTAGTAAATAAGGCTGTTAGTAAATAACCAAACACAAGAAGTTTGACAAACATTTCTATTTTGTGTTGATTGTCAATGAAGAAAGTGGGGTTTATATAGGTGAGTTCTACAAAATAAGGTTTGTTTGTTTTGCAAATCTTCTGATTGCAAGAAGATTTCAAGGAGATTTATTTTAAATCTTCATTTGAGGTGATTTATATTTGTATGGTAAATCTACGAGGTTTAAAGGAGATTTATGGTAGATCGACTTAAGTCCCGGATTTACTCTTGATGAAAACGTAGTATTAGAAATGCTGAATTTAACATTTTATATCTGTCTCGCTTCATTCCGTAAATTGGCGTCGGTTGTAAATTGTAGTCCAAGTGTTGTTTTGTTAGTTTTTTTTTCTTATATTGTGCGAAAAATAGAAGAGTAAAAGTATTAATTTAATCGGGAAAAAGTATAAAATAATAATTAATTCTTGCGTTTTGATAAACTCAGGTGAGTTTTTTTAATTATTTTGTACAAATTTGCAGTATTTAATTGATAATTAATGTTTTTCTGTTCCAATTTCCTTTTCCATAAGGAATACACATGAGAGCCGATTCTGGTTCTGTGAAAAAGTGAATCGAATAAATTGTTTTCACATTCGCTGTCATGCATTGCTTTCACTTTTTCGATTCACTTGGTGCAAATAAGCGATTCTGGTTCCGTGAATGAAAATGGTGTGGTGAATTCAATATCATTTGCCGTGGTGGATAATTTTTCGTTGTCTCTTATGAATGTATCTGCTATTGTGAATGCTTAATGTCAAAACGAAATTATTATTTTTTCATTGTTGTTTCAATTTTGCCAAACGTTTGTACGTTTGTGAATTTGTTTATAATATATTATTATATTAAATTGTTTGTATACGTTTTCATAATGCCTTCAAAATATGTATATAAGAATTCTTATGGAAACAAATCGGAGAAATATAGATATATAGAAATATAGAAATATAGATACAGTGACGAGCAAAAGTGGTCAAATGATTTCGCTTTTTTGAAAAATTGATTTAAGTAAGTATTTTTTAATAGAATTAAAATCTTTTTTTATTTTTTTTATTTTGTTTATTTGATTCACATTTATTATGTATAATAAAATTTTCAAAAAATAATATATTATACAAAAAAAAAATAATAACAATAATTTTCTGGTTTTGTCCAATTATGCACGTTTTAGTTTCAAGAGATTTTACATTGTTTGTTCATTGAGAGATGTTCCTCTCGGCACGAGTACGATAACTTGGCCGCCAAGATTTTATGACGGATTTTTGTAGAGGGGTCAAAAATAAGCACTTTTTACTATGGGAGAAGGGGGTCTATCTCCCCCCGTTTAGGAGGTAGGGGCACTTTTAGAAAAAATGGTTTAAATTGAAAAAAAAATATTAAAAAACAACGGCAACACCTACAATAAAGTGCTATACTGCGTTTGAAAGCCAGAAGATTGTTCTATAATCCTGCATTTAAATTAAATTACTCATATCAATAGTTTTTGATAAATTCGCATTTAAAGTCCAAATTTTGATAAAAAACGCGAAAAAAAAGTTTAGACCGGTTATTTTCAAAATTGTGAAATGAAATTGTAATTTAGCTTATATGTGTTTCATGTATCTATTAGTTTTTAATCGAACACAAAAAATCGCATGGTTCTATGTCTTCTGGTTTTTGAGAAAACCTCCGTATAGGAGGTAGGGGCACTTTTTGGAAAAATGGTTTAAATTGAAAAAAAAATATTAAAAAACAACGGCAACACTTACAATAAAGTGCTATACTGCGTTTGAAAGCCAGAAGATTGTTCTATAATCCTGCATTTAAATTAAATTACTCATGTCAATGGTTTTTGAGAAATTCGCATTTAAAGTCCAAATTTTGATAAAATAACGTGAAAAAAAGTTTAGACCGATTGTTTTCAAAATTGTGAAATGAAATTGTAAATTAACTTACATGTGTTTCATGTACCTATCAGTTCTTAATCGAACACAAAAAACCGCATGGTTCTATGTCTTCTGGTTTTTGAGAAAATCGAAAATAACTAAAACTACTTTTCTACAAAATGTTTGATATTTTTTGCTTCCTTACGTAAATAAATCAGTGCTAGCTTCCAACATTACAATATATAAACAGTAAAGTATGTATGGGGGGGCATGCTGCCCCCGTGCAACCCCCCTGCTTGGACACACTATAGGATTTGGGGTAGGTGCGAGGTTGGGTGCATGCAAAGTTTCTTTTCCATTCACAGAATCTGTATTTAAAAAAATTCAAATTTATTCTATTTATCCAATGTCCACTAAATACATATAAAATACAATAAACGATCTTGAAAACCAAAACAAACTTCCGACCATGTTCACCAATACATGGCACTATTTTTCTATCGAAAATACTGCCTAGAAAGGAAATATAAGGACGACTGGGGTTCGCAAATAATAGAGTTTTTATCAGATGTAAAAAAAGTTTACCCTTGTTATACCGATGGTGATATATGTGAGGGTTTAAAGTTAAAAGACATTGATCTTCCCACCCTTCAGAGCGAAAATTTAGAAAGTGTTTTACCGACAAAACATCCTCGGCTTCCCACAATAAAAGAGTAACTCAACGAACTCAACAGTTATAGTACGGACGATGACTTTATTGACGAAACTTACACACCTTTTTAATACATTTTGACCTTTTTTAACTAACTATGACTGACTAACTGACAAAATAACTGACCCAGATGCAATTCTACCTCCTCATGGTGCATTTTGGGTAACGCTAAATGAATTCCGGTACTGAACTAACAAAGATTCATTATGTTTATTAACATTAATCCTTAAAATGGAATCACCGTCACCACCAAAAATCAAAAAAAGCAGTTTTGGTAATTTTCGATTTTCTCAAAAACTAGAAGACATAGAACCATGCGGTTTTTTGTGTTCGATTAAGAACTGATAGATACATGAAACACATATAAGCTAATTTACAATTTCATTTCACAATTTTGAAAACAATCGGTCTAAACTTTTTTTTCACGTTTTTTTTTATTAGTCCAATCAAATTAGTATTTTATATCTACAAAAAATACTGCGTCGAATTTTTTTTTTTGTTTCTTAAAGAGTACCTATTGGAGAGTGTAAAACCAAAAAGTTCGAACAAAAAACGCCCTTGCGTTGTCCGCCATTTTGAAAAAGGCTTTGGAAAGCGTAAACTCGATTTTCTCGGCTCCTATCATATATAGGGCTATATTTTTTTTTTAGGTTTGTACGTTAAAACATCTTCTTTAACTTTTGTTGAGAAACAAATTTGAAACCTCTTTCCAAAAAAAAGTTATCGACGAAAAACTGTCGAGATTTTGAAGTGAAAAATGGTTTTTAACGTTTATCTCGCCTCATGTTCATCTGATCGAAAAAATACTTAAGTTATTTTTTATAGATCACTTTATTTCCTACATTTTGGTATATTCAAATTTTATGTGCGACAAAAACTGTAGGAAATATAACCTGTCAAAATGGCCAATATCCTGCGAAAATTAAAAAAAAAAGAAATTTACTCACGTTTGAAAATTTTCAAATTTGATTATGTTCATTATGAAATTTAAAGAAACAGTTCAAACTCTTTTCCACACCACCACCGAGGTAGAGTTACGGCGCATTTTATTTATTGCACTGACGGGTTTTTATCGGTTCCAAATGACGACCAAACAAATTCAGCAACTGACCCACAGGCCACAGATGCTTTTGGAAAATCGGAACCTCATTTTGTAGTCATAATCGGAGAATCGATTCCTGTGAACCCAGCAATACTCTAAACTCATTTTTTTTAATATGGGGTCTCCAGGAGGTATAATCCAGATCCAACGATGTTGATAGCAACGTTTTGGGAGTCGCCGGAGAAAAAGTTTTTATTGCGTTGTTCAATGGGAAGGAAAATGGGTCACTGGATTCTTTGCGATATAGCGACTTTGTTAAAACGTCAAAAAAACTAAGTTTAATCTATCTTCATTACCTCCTAGTGCTCGGCAACACACATTCCGTACCTACCATCAAGTACAGACTTGGATCGATGTTCACCATGACCCACTAAAATGGGGTTGGAAAAGAACTCCGAGAGGATTAGAGCCAGTTACAACCACTCAGGATCCAGCTCCACAAAGCATATTGCAAAGCTTGGCCAGTGTGGCCAAGCTTGTGGCTATCGGAAACTGGTCTGAATTGTTCCTTATTATGTTTCTACTGCAGTGGAAAAACATGCGAGAATATTCCTACCTTGCAAAATTTACTGGAAGATGAAGACGCATGTGAAAACTTTTCCTCAGCTGAAAACATTGAAGAAACTACCATTGACGATCCCAGCACAAGCAAAGTTAATATGATCATTGATGTCCGCAAAAAGTCCCAAAAAAAAAGGAGATAAGAACGACATGAAAAAACTATGCCACATTGAGCTATCGATAGGCTGATATAGAAACGAAAACGATTTAATCGTGGATTATACCACCTGGGGACACCACATTAAAAAAAACGCGCCGTAACTCTACCTCGGTGGTGGTGTGGAAAAGAGTTTGAACTGTTTCTTTAAATTTCATAATGAACATAATCAAATTTGAAAATTTTCAAACGTGAGTAAATTTCTTTTTTTTTTTTTAATTTTCGCAGAATATTGGCGATTTTGACAGGTTGTATTTCCTACAGTTTTTGTTGCACATAAAATTTAAATATACCAAAATGTAGGAAATAAAGTGATCTATAAAAAACAATTTTAGTATTTTTTTGATCAGATGAACATGAGGCGAGATAAACGTTAAAAAACATTTTTTACTTCAAAATCTCGACAGTTTTTCGTCGATAACTTTTTTTTGGAAAGAGGTTTCAAATTTTTTTCTCAACAAAAGTTAAAGAAGATGTTTTAACGTACAAACCTAAAAAAAAATATAGCTCCATATATGACAGGAGCCGAGAAAATCGAGTTTACGCTTTCCAAAGCCTTTTTCAAAATGGCGGACAACGCAAGGGCGTTTTTTGTTCGAACTTTTTGGTTTTACACTCTCCAATAGGTACTCTATAAGAAACAAAAAAAAAATTCGACGCAGTATTTTCTGTAGATATTTCGAATTAATTAATTTAATTTGACTGGACTATATGAAAATTTGGACTTTAAATGCGAATTTCTCAAAAACCATTGATATGAGTAATTTAATTTAAATGCAGGATTATAGAACAATCGCGGTATAGCACTTTATTGTAGATGTTGCCGTTGTTTTTTAATATTTTTTTTTTTCAATTTAAACCATTTTTTCTAAAAGTGCCCTACCTCCTAAACGGGGGGAGATAGACCCCCCCTCCCGTAGTAAATAGTGCTTGTTTTTGACCCCTCTACAAAAACCCGTAATCAAATCTTGGCGGCCAAGTTATCGTTCTCTCCCCTTCCTCTCTATTTTGCTTTGTTTGTTTACTGTTATTTAACAAGTAACAGTTGAGATAATTTTATTTGTTGATAGTTTATTCTGGGTAAATTGTTCATTTTAAAACTTGTAAAGCTGATTATTGTCAAAATGAAAAAAAATTGTAAAAATCAAATCGACCGCGCTATTTTTTTTAATAAAAAGTGGTGAAGCATCGCGTGAAGTGTCCAAAATTTTGAAAATTTCAAAAACTTCTGTGCTCAATATTAAAAAAAAATTGAAAAAGATCGATGTCCCCCCAATGAAAAAAGGACGAAAACGATTACTTTTTGATTTGGAAGCTAGAAGAATGGAAAGAGTTGAGAAGTAGTGGGTCCAAAACACCTAAGCAAGCAGCCCAAAACATAGACAAGCCAGTTAGTGAATGGGCTGCACGCGCGCCGGGCACTCAAAAGAATTGGGCTAAACGCTAAAGAGAAACCGAAGAAGCCTCTGCTTTCAGCGAAAATATTAAAGCCAGGTTAGCTTTTGTTAAAAAGCACAAACACTGGACCATTGACCAATGGAAAAAAGTCATTTGGTCGGACGAGACGAAGGTCAATAGAATAGGAACGGATGGTAGATATTTTTATTGGTCACGTCCTCGAGAACCACTTCAACAACATCAAGTTCAAAAGACTGTGAAACTTGGAGGAGGTTCGGTGATGGCTTGGGGCTGTTTCTCGTGGAACTCTGTTGGTCCTTTGGTGAAAATCGATGGCATCATGAACGAAGAAAAATATTTGGACATTTTGAAGACAAATTTACCACCTTTTACTGCATCAACAGGTTTCAATGATTGTGAAATAACTTTTCAGCAGGAAGGAGATCCAAAACACACGTCAAAAATTGTCTCGGAATGGCTGAGAAATCAACAGTTTACGACGATAACATGGCCAGCACAAAGCCCTAACTTCAATCCAATTGAAAATGTATGGTCAATTGTGAAGCGACGGTTGGGGCAGCACAAAAATCACCAATCACACACTCAGGAGCCTTGGCAACGAATGGAGCTGGAATGGGGCCATATTCCAGAGTAATTTCTCCATAATTTGGTGAAAAGTATGCCAAAGCGTTGCTCCCAAGTAATTAAAAATAAAGGTTTATGGACTAAATACTAAAGAAAAAACATTGGCCCTTAGTAATAGACATTCATAGAATCTGTTTTAAAGTCACTTTTTGTTAGATGTAGAAAAGTTGCTTTTAAAATTTCGTAGTAACAGATCAAATTTAACAACAGTCTTATTTATACCAATAATTGTGACTCATTTTCATAATTTCGTTATTGTGAAATTGATACACAAACAGATTTCTATGAACCAGATTCGTAAAGTTCTATTGTGATTCTATCATTTTAAATTTAACTTAGTTACAGGAAAGCCGCTTTTAAGTATTTATACTTGAAATTTGTTTTATTTCTACGAATGTTTGGTTAAAATCGAACTTAGGCTAGATTCGGATCTATTACTCAGGGCCATTGAATTTAAATGTGCATAATTGGACAAGTCTAAAAACTAATGGAATATTTTTTGTTTTGTATAATATATTATTTTTTAAAAAAGTTTTTATAAATAATAAAATTTAATTAAATAAACAAAATGAAAAAAATAAAAAAAGATTTTAATTCTATTAAAAACTCTTACTTTTAATCAATTTTTCAAGTAAGCGAAAAAATTTGACCATTTTTGCTCGTCACTGTATATAGATATAGATGTATTTTTGTATTGTATTAATATACATTTTTGTTTTGTAGGATAAAAATGAGGATTATCAGGCGAAATTTGAGAGACAACGAAAATCCTTTCGAAATGATCACGGAGGAGCATTTCATACAATTAAATCAACTGAAATGTCAACTGAAACAGATCTACTTTGTGCCTCTGTCGCACTCTTTTCTTTATTTTTTTTTCAAAAAAAATCTCCATATTTTCCGCTTTCACCTATTCACTTTGAATATTTATCATCGAATAAGAGCGTGAAAGCAAATTATTTATATGAATGTTTTTGACATTTGGTTTCACTTTTTCACAGAACGAGAATCGCATTTATGCGTGAAAGAGTGAAAAGCTATTCGATTCACTTTTTCACAGAACCAGAATCGGCCCCATGTTCGTGTATATCTCTTATCTCCATTGAGTGGTTAGTTTTTTCCATTGATGTTTTTCGTAGTTGATTTCGGTAAAGGGTGTCGCGTGTCAGGTGTGAAAAAAATATATTTTTTTGAATAAATTTATTTTGATTTTGATTTTCAGCGGACTGTATTTTATTGATAAAATATTTAATTAAAAATGTATGTTATTTTTTTTTTTTTATAATCTACACGCGCTCAAGGGATTATGATTACCCTTTAAATGTTTGAACACAGCGCGGGCGTGAAGTTACGGAAGAGAAAGAAGGATAGGAAAGCTGTGTGGCACGATGTTCTGAGACTGAAGGTTGTTGTCTCAGATATTTTATCTCCAGGGATGGCGGCTGAACTAAAGCGGAGAATGCCGTATCTTATTTCTATGTCGCTTATAATTCACATTATTTTATTCGTGTTCTTCCTTGTTGGGCATACTAGTTTAACTCAATTACATGTTGTTAGTGTTATGCCTGAATGCCTTATGTAAACCAGCAACCCATTGATGACAATTTTAGAAGGTTTTTAATGGAATTACAATGACATATAGACGACGACAGGGATCGAACCTGTGATCATGAGGTTCACAGGCGAGCACACATCCATCGCGCCACGGCCACCAATATGATTTTAAAAGGTGTTTCGTTCTTAGGTTGACAATTTCAGGTTCTTATAGCATAAGTTCCGTCATATTCTTTGGAAAACGTTGAACTAAAAATTGTTCATGATGTTAAGGATCTTGGTGTTATATACGATGAGAAACTTACATTTAAACTTCATGTCAACTTATTTCTAAAGCTAATTCAATGTTGGGATTTTTAAAAAGAAACTCGGCGGAGTTTAAAGATCCTTATACTCTAAAATCGCTTTATTGCAGTATTCTTAGGCCATCCTTGGAATATGCTTGTGTTGTATGGAATCCATTAACACATTGTGATATAAATAGGATCGAAAGCGTTCAAAGGAATTTTTTGCGCTTTGAAGAACACGCTTTAAATCATCTTTCGTTCTGATTTCATGTTTTCTTTCTTGTCGGCCAAGATGTTCCCATAAATGCTCAATGACATTTAAGTCGGGCGATTCGGATTCGGACGTTATAAAGCAGCCATGCTTTGTCAACATGCTAAGTATGTTTAAGATCATTTTCTCGCTGGAAGACAAATGACCTACTTATACCCAGCTTATTGGCACTTTTCTGAAGATTGTCCTTTAAAATATTCAAATAGTCGAACCTATTTATCGAAGAATCTGTAAACACTAAATTGTCGACACTAGATGCTGCCATACACCCCCACACCACAACGTTTCCAACACCGAGCTTCGCGGTTCCTGACATGTTCAATGATTCAAGCTCTGTTTTTTTTTTCTCCAAACTTTTCCGCGTCCATTTGAGCCGTGGATATTAAATTAGCTTTAAATGGAGAAAACAACTGTGTTCTAAAATTCTGCTTGCTTAGATTCATGGGTGATTTTGGCGATTCATTTTACTTATGTAAGGTTTCTTTCTAATGTTTCGACCATGATAACTGGATTGATAGAGCGCTCGTCGAATAGTTTGAGGGTTACATGACTTACCTGTTTCTTTGGCTATTTCCGCTGATATCTTTGATGCGCTTACTTTTGGATTTCTCTTCACTTTCCTAACAATACTACGGCATTCCTGTTGAGTGAGCTTGCGAGAACGTCCAGATTGAGGGTCATTTTACAAACTTTCAATATTATATTTGATTATTTTGTGTATAGTAGATGGTCTTTTGTTAACAATTTTACCATTCTCGCACTCCGATTTATTTTCCAAATAATGTTTTATTATAATTTTTTTAAATCTAAGTTAAGTTGATTATCTCTTGGAGCCATTTCCTTTTATTTACTATTAATTAATCTTAATCTGAAGAAAAAATTAAAGAAAAGAGATAAGCAACCAAAAACTTACAAAAAGTCGAAGTTAACTACACCATTAAATATTTAACCTTAAAATGTTGCAGGTGCTTACTTACTTTTGTGGCATAGAAAATGCGATTAACTTAACAAACAGTGATGTTCTGCAGATAAACTAAATGTTAGACGCTAAAATTTGGGGGTGGCCGTGGCGCGATGGTTGTGTGCCCGCCTGTCAACCTCAAGATCACAGGTTCGATCCCTGCTGTCGTCTATATCGTCTTAATTCCATTAAAAACCTTTTAAAAATTGTCATCAATGGGTTGCTGGTTTTACTCATTACATGTTGTTCAGGCATAACACTAACAACATGTGATTGAGTTAAATCTAGTATGCCCATCAAATATGAAAAAAAAAAAAATAATGCGAATTATAAGGGACATAAAAATAAGACACAGCATTTCTCCGCATTAGTTCAGCCGCCATCCCTGGAGATGCAAAATCTGAGACAACCACCACCTTCAGTCTCAGAACATCGTGCCACACATCTTTCCTATCCTTCTTTCTCTTCCGTAACTTCACGCCCGCGCTGTGTTGAAACATTAAAAGGGTAATCATAATCCCTTGAGCGCATGGATTATAAAAAAAAAAAAACATGATGTTCACATGCTAACCATAATTATGAATGCATTATTCCTAAACCAGATGCCTTTTGTTTGGAATAAACACGCTAGAAGCTCGCCGTAAATACTTTTCAATTATGTTTGTTCGGGATATCATTACAAATCATATTAATTGTCCTCCTCTATCAGCTTTAGTCAATGAGGGAAACGCGCCGCTAAGAGTAACACGTGAACGGTTTTTAATTTATGAGCAGTTTCACCGCACAAACTACGGCCGCAATTAACCCATCTCTCGTTGCATCAGAGAAAGTAATTTAGTTTGCTCTGATATTAACTTTTATATGGACAACATACAACGTTCCAATTCGGAATAAAAAGAAAGGTAGGCCTAAACACTCCTGGTACAAACAAATGCAAAAACACCAGCATTCAGTTGGCCTCAGAAATGGAACAATACAAAACCGGGAGGCTTGCCGCCGATTTCTGAGGTCAACCCGGCGAACCCCACAGGCGAATCACTAGTGTCAAGCAGATACGTGGGAGAGTTATGATCCCCTCGACATCGAGATCATAACAGCGCCGAAGAAAAGGAAGAAGAAGATTAACTTTTATATGGATTGCACCAGAGAAACTTTTAAATCATTAGTTTTAAGCAAAATTTAAGTAACGTTATTTATTAAAATAAAATATTAACTATGTAAATTATTTAAATTTAATTTGAATTTTATATACCCACCTACAAATTTGTGACTACTATATAATGTGTAGAATATATATATTTACTTATGTATCTTAGTCTGTAAGAGTATAATATGCTCTGGCTGATGAATAAATAAATAAAATAAATGAAAAATAAATGAAAAATAAATGAAAATAAATATACATAACGGAATTTAATTTTATTTTAACATGTCTATGCGGCAGCAATGAGTGCTTACCTACTTTTGTGATACACTGTATGTTAAGACAGAGTACGTTTAGTGATTAGTTTATTTACGATAATGTTACTTTAAACAAATAGCTAAATATTATTAAATAAAATCCAAATTCACATTCACAATATAGCACAATCCCATAATAGCACACTTACACGTATAATTTTGATAGCCGTCACGATAGGCAATCACCGAAAAACCTGAAATAGGTTCCAAGTTTGAAGAAAACCGCTTCAGCAGTTTAAAATGTAGATCAAGGTAGAGACATACAGGCAAACTATACGGAATTGCCGGACCCACTTTACTTTGTCCGCTATCATCGTAATGTCAAGTTCGATCAAAATCTTTATTTCTTTTTTAAACTTTCCCAATATTATCTATGTACCTACATATATCGCTAGCAACAAATACTTAATTCAATACCTATAAAATAGTTAACAATTCAAAAATTAAGTGAAATGCACCCTATATCGTCGCCCTAGTGTTGAAGTTCAGTATACGCCATTTTTACATTTCTGGGAAATCGCATTAAAATGTTTGGAAGTCTATTGCGAGAAAACCAACCGTTGAATTTCTTTTTCTTGAACACAATATCAAATTGGAAGCCCTCTTTTAATTATCGTTATCAGATATACCCAAACGGTTTTAGTTTTCAAAATATTAAACTTTTTGTACAAAATGAGTTTGCCATATATGCCATTAAAATCAAAAGATTCTTGTTCTTCATACACTACTTCAAAAAAAGCACATACGGCATTCCAATAAAAAAAAAGTCAAAGAAATTTAATTTTTCGCCTTGTATTGTTACTCATAATGGTTGAATGTCACCATATATATGTGTATATTTCAATTTTTTTATTTAATACTTCCAATAAACGAACAAGAATTACATTTTTTATAAATAATAAAATAAATAATTTATAATTTCCACAACAATTAAATTAAAAAAGTACTATTGAAAAGTCTTCTTCCAAACGTGATTTTGCACGTTTAGCGATTGTAGCCATTGGATCTGATGGCGGTGGGATTCCAGTAAAGTAATGAGCACTTTCTTTAAAAAAGAATTCTGTTCGGCCTGATTTGTAGCCATATAAAATGCAGTCACCAGTTCTACAAATAGAAGTAATATTATTAGAAAAATCCAACTTATTAAATGATTTCAGTTTTTAAAGACAAATTGTATAAGGATGTGGTAGATTTTTAAAATGTATACATTATAGGTAAAATAAATTGTGTGAAGGAATTTTAAAATATGTATTAAATAAAAATTAAACATTTTGTATTCAAATATTTTGAAATTTTTCTTTAATGAGCCTCTAAGGATCTCAAGATTATTTCTTCTCGAGCTTTGATTTATTTTCACATTTCGTTTTAGTATCAACAATTTATGTTCATTTAGTACAACTTTTTTTTTGTTTTCCGATCATTTCGTTTAAGGATAATATTGTATCTCTTATTCAATTTTATTGCTTTATAATTCCATTAAGTAGACTGGATTATTTTGTTTAATTTTATCTCGTGTAGAATGAGCTGAGATTGTTAGTTGATTGTCATTTCTATTATATGTAGTTGTTTCTATCATATCTATAGCTCCACCTTAAACCAAACTCAACGGCGGCGTCAAAAAGAACTAGGCAGGATGACAAATTTTCGCCTACGAACCCGTCACCAAAACAAAAAGAATGAAGATTGCGGAAGGGACCATGGAGAGGCGACAATTTTCCATTGCAGATTTAGGCACACCCTCTCGAAAACTCTCCGATGATCAATGGCAGTTGATGAAAGTCAGAATCCTGGACAAGGTGAACGATGATATCGTTAAGAACGTGCAACCGCCTTTTTTCTGTAATCTAAGCACCGTCCACGGATTCAAGATGCGGACATACAAAGACGGCAACACTCTCGTGTGGCTGCAGGACTTCGTCCAAAGAACAATAGCTCCCTGGCCTAATGCTGACCTTCGACTTATAGGGCTTAAGGAAATAAAATACCTTAATAAACTGAAGGCAAAGATGATGATGCGAGGACCGACCATCCCTAGGGACCGCATTGAGAGGTACCTGCAATCCCTAAATACTGAGCAGCTCAGTGAGAACTAGAAAGTGCTTGAGATGGGGGAGCCGATGAAGGACGGCACAGAAGTGGTTGCGATTAATAGCCAACAAGAACAATCAAGCAAGTAAGGGGCGCGAGGTTTTTAATAAATATGAACATGAAATTAGTACAAATTAATCTCCAACATAGTACAGCCGCGCCAGCACCAACCTTGTCTATCTTAAGGAGAGTAGACAAATAGACATATTCAGGAACCCAGGATCACAGGTGGAAAAATTAAGGGCTTGCACTCGAAAGGACTTACACTGTTCAAAACTGCACAAGAGGTAGCAAATAGTAATTTTAGAACTTGCATTGTAGCTAGGAAACAGTTAAATCTTTTTCTTCTATCTACATATAGTAATCTAGATCAGACTGCCGTGAAGCTAGAACGGATCGGGCTCTCACCACTTATCCTGGCATCTTGCTATATGCCATATGCCGGGACGGAGGGACCACCTACAGATCCTACAGGCCAGCTTGTAGAGCGAGCAGCAATTGAAGGATGGGACGTGGTCCTAGGATGTGATGCTAACTCACATCATGCCCAATGCGAAAGTACCAACACTGACAGTTCAGGTGAGTCTCTTTTTGAATTTATCATAGAACATAATTTACTAGTAGCAAATAGGGGCAATGAGCCCACTTTTGTTACTAAAATTAACCCTTACTAATAACTCGAATACAGTTTTAATCGACCAATGGAATGTTCTCAAGGAAAAATCATTCTCAGACCAACATATAGACTTCTTGATAGGTGATACAGTGGAAACTCCGAAATCTTATAGGAATTTCAGGAATACTAACCGGGATCTCGATGTTCAAATGCACCCAAGAGGACACAAGCGTCCACAGGTTTTTTTTTTCAAAACCCACCTCTGTCCTCCAACTCCTACTCTCACCTCACCGTGGTGAACATCGGGTACCTAGTACCTCAACTGGAGATTGGGTCTCAACCCCAGTGGAAAGTTGTTGGGAGAGAGAGGGGAGAGAGGTGTTCCCACTAAGGCACCTCTCCTTTTACCCAGACGGCAGCGGAAGAATTCCCCAGATGCAATCAACGGTGGTGTCTACAGTTCCAGTTAGGATGAACTACTTGGTGAACACCTTATATGGGCTACTACGACATATTCGTAGCTCAGGCCTATAAGGAGCGGATTCGTCCGGCTCCCTACCCTTGGAGTTATACTAAGGGTCTGGTCCTCCAGGTCAGGGGTTGTGCGTCGGGGTAACTTCCCTACCACGTAAGAAAAATTATTGGTTCCGAAACAACAACAAGCCTCGGATATGGATGATTTTAATGTTGACGACCCCAGCAAACGAAACAAGGACAACGATTTTCGGTTCTGCACGTGGAATGTCCAGACCTTGAACAGGCCACGTGCTGCCGAACAAATAGTGGAGCCTGGACAGGCTAAAGGCTGACATTACAGCCATCCAGGAAGTGCGATGGGATGGAGAGGGCATACGAAGGATGAAAACGTGTGACATCTACTTCGGCGAGTGCTACAAGGAGCAGGGTCAGCGGCTTTTTGGATGTGGATTTGTGGTAAGGAGAAGACTTAGGCAAGAAGTCTTGGGCTTCAGAAATGTAAGCGAGCGCCTGGTCACAATCCGCATCAAAGCGAAATTCAAAAACCTGACGCTGATCTGTATCCATGCTCCAACGGAAGAAAAAGATGACTCAATCAAAGAAGAATTCTACGACCTTCTCGAGGAAACGTATGATAGGTGCCCCAAGTACGACATCAAGATTATTCTTGGTGACTTTAACGCCAAGATCGGAAAGGAGGGCATCTTTGGTTCGATAGTCGGAGGACACAGCCTGCACCACAATACTTCCGGTAACGGACTCAATCTGATTGACTTTGCGGCGGGCGAAATGTCATCATAGCTAGCACTCGATTCCCACACCTCAATATACACAAAGGGGGACCTGGCGGTCTCCGGATCAACTAACCGTCAACCAGATTGATCATGTTGCGATAGACGCGAGACATGCTTCCAGTATCCTGGATGTCCGAACATTCCGAGGAGCCAACATAGACTCGGATCATTACTTGGTGGTAGCCCAGGTACGGATGCGGATATCCATGACGCCACAACGAGGGACGAATGCTGTGATAAGATTCAATGTCGTGAAGTTAAAATCCCAGGAGGTCGCCAGGACTTTTGCAGACCGAGTCTCTCCTAATCTCTCAGCAAGCCCGCCTCCAGCTTCATCTACGGAGGACCTGTGAAAGCACTGCCAGAATGCCATCAGTAGTGCCGCCACTGATGTGCTGGGTTTCACAAGGCCACCACAACGAAACCCCTGGTTTGACGAAGAATGCAGGTTGGCGCATGTAGCTGAGCTATTCAAAGCAGATGGGGATGACTTGGTAGGGAGCACGCACCAACTCATCTCAAAAATTTGGTCGATTGAAAGTATGCCCAATGAATGGAACCTCGGCATAGTGTGCCCCATCCACAAGAAAGGAGATGCCCTGACATGTGCCAATTACAGAGGTATAAGTCTCCTCAACGTCGCATACAAAATCCTGCCGTCTGTACTGTGTGAGCGCCTAAAACCGTTTGTCAGCGAGCTGATCGGCCCCTATCAGTGTGGTTTTAGGCTTGGCAAATCCACCCTGGATCAGATGTTCACACTTCGACAGATTTTGGAAAAAACCCAGGAGTTCCAAATCGATACACACCACCTTTTTATCGATTTCAAAGTCGCGTATGATAGCGTGGACAGAGAACAACTATATAGAGCCATGTCTCATCTCGGAATCCCTGCCAAACTCGTCCGCTTGCGCAGGATGACGATGGAGAAATCTCGCTGCTCCGTCAAGGTCGGTAAGAACACCACCGAACCCTTTGATGTCGGGAAAGGTCTGAAGCAAGGCGACGCGCTAACCTATTTTACATCGCTCTTGAAGCAATTGTACGAAACTCAAACGTCAACAATAGAGGTACAATTTTTCAAAAGTCAGTTCAACAGCTTGCTTATGCGGATGATATTGATATCATTGGAAGGACGAGGCGAGCTGTTACCGGTGCATTTGCAAGTATTGAACTGGAGGCGGCGAAAATGGGTTTGGCTGTTAATGAGGACAAGACGAAGTATATGCTATCATCGAGAAAGGAATCTCTCTTCGAAGTCGTCAAAGACTTTGTCTACCTGGGATCCACTATAACATCGCAAAACGACATCAGTGCAGAGATCAAGCGAAGAATTAATCTTGCCAACCGCTGTTTCTTCGGGCTAAGAAGGCATTTGAGTAATAAAGCCCTATCTCAAAGAACCAAGGAGACCTTGTATAAGACGCTCATCATCCCGGTCCTGCTGTATGGGGCAGAAGCATGGACACTGTCTAAAATGGATGAAAATCTGCTTGGGTGCTTTGAAAGAAAAGTTCTTTGTTTGATCTTCGGTCCAGTCTGTATCGATGGAGTATGGAGGAGAAGGTTCAACAACGAGCTGTACGGGCTTTACAGCGACGTTGACCTAGTCAAGAAGCTGAAAATACAGCGGCTGAGATGGCTGGGACACTTGGAGCGTATGGACACCGACGCACCAGCCCGTCGAATCTTCGAATCCACCCCTGATGGTCTGCGCAGCAGAGGAAGACCCCACCTCAGATGACGCGCACAAGTGGAGAGCGACCTCAACCAACTTGGAGTGCGTAACTGGAGGCAGCTAGCTAGGGACCGAGCTAGCTGGAGGGGCTTGTTGGTTGAGGCCTTAGTCCACCCTGGACTGTGAGCGCCATCTAAAGTAAAGTAAGTAAGTAACCGGGATCTCTTTAATAGGGAATTAGAGAAGAGAATCAAAAATCTCAATAACAGTGCGATTCAAGAACCCAAACATATTGATCAAGCATCTGAAGAACTTAGGGTGATTCTAAGTAACGCCTTTGAGAAAGGTTGTCCACTGAAACATAAAGGGAAGGGAAAAAAGAAATGACCCTGGTGGACTGTATAACTGGGTAACTTGAGAAAAGAAACAAGAAGTGTGGAATTTGCTGAACAAAAAGGAAGGAAGAATAACCAAACTCCAACTTTTCGCTTAGTTGCGTTTCGTTGCGTTTATTATCTGTTAAATTACAAAATACATTTTAAGTTATATTAACAAATCAATTACATAAATTATAAATCTAAAAGCTTACTCGTTTTTTACCTCCCGTCAGGCTACAATGTACAGCAAAGACAAAAAAATTATTTTGACTGCGGGGTTATATATAGACGTAAAAAGAATGTCATGACATTACTAACACATATAAATAATTCGTTGAAACTTGAAAGGTTATAGCTGTCCCGTAACTGGAATGCGCGCGTTGCCAATCCTCACTTATTTTGTTGGTCTATAGGGCAAATTACGACATCCCCACCCCCGTGAATTGACCCCGGAGGGGGAGACTCACCAATACCTATTAACGGTGATTCAACATCTAGTAAGGCCAACTTAGATACCGGTCTCTTCAGGATTGCCCCACTCGTCTGGACGTCAGCTGATCTAGCAATGCCATCCTTTCCGTAATACAAGCTCAAAACTCGGCCACGCCTCCACTGCGACCGAGGAGCGTTTTCGTCGCACACCAGAACCAAACGACCGACGACGATTGGGCTGACTGGAAAACACCACTTAGTTCGCCTTGTTAGCTCCGGTAGGTATTCGCGTATCCACTGCTTCCAAAAACAATTCTTTAGATTTTGCAGAATGCGCCACTGCTTCCTTAAGCACAGTAGCCTTGGTTCGAAAGGCGCTGGAGTTTGTGTCGAGTTAACACTTCCTATTAAAAAATGATTGGGGGTAAGTGGTTGTGGCTCATCGGGAGTTACCGGCAAATGTGTCAACGGCCTTGAGTTGACAATGTTTTCTGCTTCTAGTAATAGACTATAAAACGTTTCCAATCGAGGTGCAAACTCCTTGAGCATTACTAACAGCACCCTCTTCACAGACTGAACCAAACGCTCCCATGCTCCTCCGGCACTGGGATCTGATGGTGTATTAAAGACCCATTTTATGCCAAGCGCAGACTGTCCAGCAATCACATGATCTTGGTCCAAAAAGTCCTTGATGCCTAACAGTTCCTTCTTTAGTCCTACAAAATTCGTCCCGTTGTCGCTCCTTATCTGAATCGGTACACCACGTCGGTTGATAAAATTGCGGATGCACAACAAGCATGCGTCGCTAGATAAATCGGTCGCCAACTCCAAATGAACCGCACGTATTGTGAGGCACGTGAACAGTGCCACCCACCGTTTTTGACGTTGCCTGCCTATTGTCACCAGGATTGGCCCAAAGAAGTCTAATCCGGTATAGCTAAAAGGCCGAACGTAAGGCGTTACTCGGTCGGCAGGTAATTGGCTTATTTGTGGTTGCATAGGCCTTGCTTTGCGGATTCGGCAAAATGTGCAACGAGCTTCCACACTGCGAACCAAAGAACGGATGGACGAGATCCAGTAGCGTTGTTTTATTTCGTTAATTACGGTTGATGTGTTGGCATGACCAAATTTTCGATGATAGCTTTCGACCAATAAACGAGACATCTGATGGTCTCGAGGCATAATTACAGGTTTCCTCGTAAAAAGAGGTATACAGGTGGCATTGTGTATTCGACCATGAACACGCAAAACTCCTTGATCGTCCAGGGATGGGTTCAGTGCTTTAAGTCGGCTCTCCTTCGGGATGTTTTGATATTTGAGCAGACAGCGTAGCTCAGAGAAAAATACTTCTTGTTGGATAACTTTAAGGATGTAGACTTCCGCTTCATTTTGTTCTTCCATCGAAAGTTCGACACTTCGTTTGGATCCTTGCTTTTTGGTTTGCTTCAAATTATAGATATAACGTAAAATCCAAGCCATAGCTCGCTTATATCTGAGAAAATTAGAAAACCGGTTAACATCAGGTACAATTGTCTTACTTACATGGCATATAAGTAGAGCAAAATGTCTGGATCGAACTTCATCACTACTCTTGTCCACGTTGTTCTTCATGAGAGATTCATCTGGCCACTGGCTATCTTCTTGGACAAGAAAATCGGGCCCATTTTTCCACCGACTCTCCGGATTATATTTAAGAGGAAATTTAGCTCGGGTCGCATCATCCGCTGGATTTAGTTCACCCGGGCACCACCGCCAGTCGCTTATGCTTGTGGAATCTAAAATTTCAGCAACTCGATTTGCCACGTATTGTTTATATACGCGATGGTCTGAGCGTATCCATCGGATAACAGTATGTGAGTCGGTCCAAAATATGCAACTTCTGACCGATACGTTATTTATTACATTTTATAATTGCATCCTTTAGTCTCACCGCCATTACTGCCGCTTGCAGCTCCAATTTCGGTATCGTATGGAATCGTGTCGGGGCACACGACGTTTTTCCGGCAACGAACGACAATTTTACCATTCCAGCTTCCACACCTCGCCAATAAGCCACCACAGCCATCGCTTCCTCGCTGGCGTCGCAAAAAATGTGGAGATCCACGGCTTCTTCTTGCGATTTCAAAAAGTAACATCTTGGAATATTAAACTGCTCCACGTTTGACAGCTCCTCGAACCAATTCTTCCATTTCCTATATATTATGCCTGGAAGCTCCTCATCCCATTGAATCCCAGCTTTCCAAACAGTCTGCATAATTATTTTTGCACAGACAGTGAAGTTCGCCAGAAATCCAAAGGGATCGAAGACGGACATCGTCGCGCTAAGCATTTCACGCTTCGTAGGTTTGCGTTTAAACTTTAAAATGTCTACAGGAACTTTGTTAAATTTAAAGTCGAAAAAGAATACATCTCGTTTTGGTGACCAATACATGCCCAGAACACGTTCTACATTGGCGCCTTCCACGCTTACTAATTTATCAGCGGCCGCATTACCTACTTCTCTTTTCAGCAGCTCCGAGTTCGATACGATATTTCGCATTTCAAAGCCTCCAGCCTTATGTATTTTTATCACGGTTTTTACGACGTCTATAGCCTCATCCTCTGATTTAAAACAATCAACATAGTCGTCTACATAATGCCGTTCGATAATTCCTTTCACGGCACGTGGATGTTCTGTTGCAAAACTCTTAGCATTTACGTTTTTTATATGCTGAGCAATCGTCGACGAGCAGTTAGCACCAAATATCATTCTCTCCATTATAAACGTCTCCAATGGCTGTTCAGGATCTCTATTTCGCCATAAGAACCGTTGGCAATCTTGGTCATTTTTTGAGATTATGATCTGGTGGAACATTTCTTTAATGTCACCACACACCGCTATCGGGGCTTCTCTAAACTGGAATAGAATAGAAATTAAAGGCTGATTTATGTCCGGACCTGGAAGTAAGCATTTGTTAAGAGAAACATTTTGGGTTTCTGCAGCGGCATCGAAGACAAGACGTATACCCTTTTTATTTGGGTTTCTCACGCCAAAATGAGGCAAATAAAAGGTTTTCTTCGTTCGGGTCTGTGCTTCCTTTTCAGTCAAACGCCTAGCATAACCTTTAGAAATGTATTCCTCGATCTTTGCCTGATACTGAGCACCATATTCTGGATCTCGATTCATTTTCTTTTCGATACTTTCTAATCGCTGCAATGACATTTGGAAACTGTCTGGAAATGTGACTTCATTATTGCGCCATAACAGACCGCACTCAAACCTTTCGCCGCAACGCTTAGTTGTTGAATTTAAAATGTCTAAAGCTCTTCTATCGGCGTCAGAACACAGTGGCTTTACATCTGTCTTTACTCCAAAGGTCTCGACATCGAAGTATGAATTCATAATCTGTTCCAGAGTTTCATTCTTACCATCGATTTTAATTGCAGTGCATGCGGTCCGATGACGTGTCTGCGAGTTGTTTCCTACAGGGCCATAGATCATCCATCCAAGTCTTGTTTTTATGGCGATCGGTCCAGGGACATTCGTAGTTCTTGGTGATTCTATTGGCACTGTTAGGTAGGCGTGTGTCAAGCTTATTACCATTTTTGGCTGCACGTTATCATAACTGCGCGCTGGTAACATCTTAAGGTGGACATTTTTGTCTTGCTCGGATAACTCAGTAACATTTAGTGATTGAGTGGGCAGCGCTAAATTTGATGTCACGAACACGTTTGACATTTTGTATTTTTTCGCATCTTAATGTACCCCGCTAATTGAAATCTCTATAACTTCTGTTTTCTCTCGCAAGGTTTGACGGTTTAGCCATTGCAGTTCTAAATGCTCTTCGTTTCCGTGTATTCCAAGTTCTCTTGCTAATTCTTCATCAATCATTGTGACATTGGCACCATCATCCACGAATGCATATGTTGTTAAACACTTGTTGCCATACAATTTTACAGGAATAATCTGGAATAATACTGTGTCATTTTCTTGGTTCGCTTTTGCATGACAATTTCGCTTGCTTTGACGTGTATCTGATTCCAAAGTGACAGCTGAAGTCGGTGCTGGTACTTGGGATTCAATAGTGGCTGAATGCAAAAGACGGTGGTGGAAGTGAGGACACCCTGCGGCTTCACATTGGCGTCTATTAAAACATCTGTTTGCTCGGTGTCCACTCTTAAAGCACGAGAAACACATTCGCAACGATTTTATCTTTTGCCATCGCTCGTTTACTGACAACTTCAGAAATCTTGAACAAGACCCTATGCTTTCACACTCGCCATCACATACTGGACATCTTTTTTGTGCAATGCTTAACATTGCGTACTTTCGGCCTCGGTTTCTATCTGCAGCTTGTGTGGATGACATATGTCTTCGTGTGTTTGAACCGGTTGGTGGCAAAATCGAGTGCAATGAGTCATTTACCATATTGGCAATCTTTCTCATGTCGCACAACCATTTGCTGAAGTCGACCACGGTTGCAACGCGTTGGAATTGGATGCACTTTTCTACCCACTGAAGTTGTCTAGACACGGGCAGTTTAGACACTAATTCGCTCAACAACGTCGGGTTAGTAAGGTGGTGATTTCTCCGAGCAGACTCAAGAAATGTAGTCATGTTGCTAATTTTATTTGCAAAAATGGTCAGGGCTGAAAGATCGCCCTCAGCGACTGCTGGCAAAGCATGTATCTTTTGAATTTGTGATTTAATCAGCTGCTCTGGTCTTCCGTAGGTTTCTTCTAATGTCTCGAATATTGCATTTACATTTCTGGAACTACACACAAGAGACTCCACCATCTCACGAGCATTTCCTTCGATTGCATCCCTAAAACGCATGATATTATGAAGGTCACTGTATTCGAATTCCTCGGTAGTACTTTTAAAGGCTTCAGAAAATGTCTGCCAATCTTCTGGAAGTCCCGAAAACTTTGGCAGCGGGTAAATCTTTTTCTGGCGATGGGCTACGGGTTGCTGATTGCTGGCGGCAGAGTCTGACGAAGGGGGCTCCGTCTGACAATTTCCAGCGTCGTTGATGTCTAGCAAGTGGACTGGACGTGATGTATTTAAAATGTGTAGATTGTCGGTTCTACGCACTTCATTTTGGAGATCGCTAACGCTGTTCTGAATTGCTTGATTATTAGAGATTACCAGTGATTGCATGACGTGCATTTGGCGCTTAAACTCGTTCTGTAATTCTAATAATTTTCTATTAAATTCAACTGTTACCTGTTCTATTTCCCGCTTATCATGAGGTTCTTGCGGTGTATGTTCGGCGGCAATTGTTGGGGTTTCTAATGATCCACGTGGCAGTGGTGACGTTGGTGATCGAGAAAGGTTCGGCATGTTCACAAAGAATGGCTCAAATTTTCGGAAAGGCACTTTATTTAAACGTTGACTTCTTCTACTCATCAAGGCTGATGGTTTCTCGGCGACTAGCAGTGGAAATAACTGGCAAAATGGTCACTATATTCCTTATGGCGGCTAGTTGAGACTACGTACAATAAAGGCTGCATACGAACAATATCAGGCTGATGGTATCTCGGCGACTAGCAGTGGAAATAACTGGCAAACGGTTCACTTTTCCTTACGGCGGCTAGTTGAGAATACGTATGTAAAGGCTGCATACGAACAATATCAGGCTGATGGTTTCAAGGCGACTAGCAGTGGAAATAACTGGCAAACGGTTCACTATATTCCTTATGGCGGCTAGTTGAGAATACGTATGTTAAGGCTTCATACGAACAATATGAGTCTGATGATTTCTCGACGACTAGTGGTGAAAATAACTGGCAGAAGGAGTGCCGCTATTCCAAAGGGCGACTAGTTGAGAATACGTATAAAACGGCAGCATACAATTCACAAAGGGCTTGGCTCCATTCGTAAGAAAACGAATAATAAAGTTGTGGAATTTGCTGAACAAAATGAAGGAAGAATAACCAAACTCCAACTTTTCGCTTAGTTGCGTTTCGTTGCGTTTATTATCTGTTAAATTACAAAATACATTTTAAGTTATATTAACAAATCAATTACATAAATTATAAATCTAAAAGCTTACTCGTTTTTTACCTCCCGTCAGGCTACAATGTACAGCAAAGACAAAAAAATTATTTTGACTGCGGGGTTATATATAGACGTAAAAAGAATGTCATGACATTACTAACACATATAAATAATTCGTTGAAAGGTTATAGCTGTCCCGTAACTGGAATGCGCGCGTTGCCAATCCTCACTTATTTTGTTGGTCTATAGGGCAAATTACGACAAGAAGACTTTTCAATGCTGCCAAAAACATAAGAAATGATAATGATATATAAAACCAGTCAGCTAAAATTTAAAGCAAGAATGCAACGAGCGAAACGAAGCTCATGGAGAAATTTTTGCAGTGAAATAGAAGGTACAAACGAATCAGCTAGGCTAAGAAGAATTCTTTCCAAGGATTCAATCCCTCTGGGATCTCCTAAAACGCCCACTGAGTGCTGTACCGAATCCTGCAATGAGACTCTTGAGCACCCGAGAAATACTCACTTCCTGGGTTGCGGGTCAAATGACAGCAAACCGGAAATAGAACCCTACACGGAACACGTTGTACCATCGGATATTATAATGGACGAAAAGATCAGATGGGCAATCCATTCCTTTTCTCCGTATAAATCCCCTGGCCTTGATGGCATCTTCCCAATGATGCTACAGAAAAGCGAAATCCAAATAATACCGCTCGTGAAAAATATATTCCTTAATAGTTTAAAATGGAGATAATGTTCGCGAAGTCAAGATGGTTTTCATTCCGAAAGCTGGCAAGCCCAGTCATACAGAAGCAAAAGATTTTAGGCCAATCAGTCTGACATCGTTTATTCTTAAAACGTTTGAAAGACTGATAGACCTACATATTCGCGGCACTCTGAAACTGGTTGATTTATCCCAAGGTCAGCACGCCCACAAAAAGGGGAAGAGTGTAGAAACGGCACTTCACAGCGGCGTTAGCACGATTGAGAAGACACTGTGCGACAAAGAATATACCCTTGCTCTAGTAGAAAGATAAGAGTATCCACATCCAGGAGCACCCCACAGGGGGGAAGTTCTCTCACCACTCCTTTGGGTGCTGGTTATGAACACAATCTTCCTTAATCTGAAACATTGTGGAGTAAAGGTAGTAGCCTACACTGACGATTTTGCGTTATTAGCGACAGGTAAATTCTTACCCACTATCAGCGAACAGATCGAGTACGCCCTTTCTAAGGTTAGCAGAAAGTGCGGCCTGATGGTAAACCCGTCAAAAACTTCTTACAAACAAAAGGAAAATACCAAGCTTCAGAATACCTTCAATTGGAGGCACCCCGCTGAAGATTTCAGATCAGGCAAAGTATCTTGGTGTGATTCTAGATAGGAAATTAAACTGGAGTCTTAACACTAAGGAAAGAGCTAAAAAAGGAATGATTGCATTCTTCTCCTGTAACAGAATCTTTGGGAAATCCTGGGGACCGAGCCCAAAAATTATCAGGTGGATGTATTTGACGATAATCAGCTCAATACTAACTTATGGTAATTTGGAACCTCACGAAAAGTACAGAGATATACGTGCATTGGGATTACGGGAAACATGGGATCCACTCCAACTGCACGGTTAGAGGGGATACTCAACCTGAAACCCCTAGATCTTTTCGTACAAGAATCCTCAGCATATAGCGCCTAAGGGCTAAGCCAGACTAAAACCTGGAAAAATAGCACAATAAGAAATGCTCAAATTTTTCAGAAATATTTGGGTGAGAGTATCATTGCAGATTATACAATACCCGAACTTGACTTTTATAAACCATTTCAAACTGCCTTTCCAAGCAGAGAAGAATGGTTGAACAACCAACCCTACACCAGTAAATAAGCAATAGCAATCTATGGCTCCAAAATGGACACGGGATTTGGTGCAGGCTTTTTCTCAGAACCTCTTGATCTACTCGTAAGCAACTCGGTTAGGCACCCAGATTATAGTAGTGTCTTCCAAGCGGAGGTCCTGGCAGTGACAACAGCTGCTAGACATGTACCAATCATGGCGATACCACGGGCTAATATCACCTTTTACATTGATAGCCCAATGGGCCTTACCAATAATCAAATTTAGAGACGACTTTAATATTTGAGTGAAATGAACCAATATGTAATGAGCTCTATATAGTTATCCATATATGTTATGAACTTAATATTTAAGTGGACTCTAAGTTATGAACCATTTATTGTACGAAACTTAAAAAATGAAATGTAACATGTATGGTCAGTTATATAGAGTCCATTAAATAATGGTTAATTTTGCGCAAATATTAAAGTCGTCTCTAAGTCTGTTTATTGGTAAGGCCCAATGACAATAACAGCGATTTCTGCCACTGTGATAAAATCGAAGCTTGTTTCCTGCTGCCGCAAAGAGCTTAAGGTTCTTGGCACGCAGTACAATATTAGACTCTGCTGGGTTCCGGGAAACAGCGGCATACCAGGTAAAGAAAATGCCGATGAGTTGGCAAGACAGGGATCAGCGCTTGACGCTAGTCAAGCAGAGCTGGTCAATATACCACCCTGCAACATTAAACAGAAAATTCTAGATTAAATCCTTAAGAAAACCAATGAAAGGTGGAGTCTACTTGACACCTGTGACTCTACTATGCTCTCTTACGAGCATAATCACCGTACATAATTTACTGAAATATCAAAAAAAAATTAAACTCAGTACAGATGACTTATGCAGGGGATGTGGTGACGAAGAGGTGCATGAAGACACATCACACTTTGTCTGTCATTGCCCTTCACTATGCCACCAGAGAAGGAAAGAAGATATTTCCAATATTTCAGGAATTCACATAGTGAACTTTGTCAATGCCCCAAAATGGCTTGACTGATTAATAGAATACATAGTTTTTATCAGAAAAGAGTGATTACACTCATGGGCAGCACAATGGATCTACATTGATCTAAGTGTGGCGATAACGACATCAATTTTGAGCCCAATAATCTAACCTAACCTATCATATCTATAGAGAAAGTTTGAAAATGACAATCAATTAATCGAGACAGGTTTATGAGGAAGTTAAAATCCTCTCAAAGCGCAAAGGTAATATTGTCTCAGAAAACGGTCGATACAGACGCCTGCCTGACGAATCGATGTTACGCGGGGCATAGGATCTAAGAGAGATTTATGGGCCAGATATAACTATCATTGAAAATTTGGATTAAATAATTGTTTAAGACGATTTAACAAACTTCATACATTGGCTTCATGTGATATCAAAATGAAGATTTTTTTTGACTTTAAAAACTCTTAATTCTGATTAAAACTATCTTTAAAATTTACTTTCATTATTTTCCTCGTTCCAATAAAAGTGTTCGATTGTCTTTCTTTTTTCATGGAGTTAGAGTTGTTTGCTGTCATTCACTGAAATTATCTTTCACTGAAAGTAATGTTCCAAAAATTATTGATAGAACGACTTATCAAAAAAATAAAGTCACCATCCCAATGATTTGTTTCAACGATGAACTAATTTTACAACGAAATAAACAAAATAAACTTGAGACGAAGTAAGTAAAGACTAAAACTGTAGCGAAATAATCTAAAACGAAATGAACTTAATTAAAATTACTTGAAGTTTGTCGAGAAAAACTGAAGTCACTCTGAATTTGAAGAAAACTTACCTTAAAAATATATCGGTGATTAGTTGACCCATACTAAGATCTGTACGCATGTGTTCAAGAAAGGATTGATCAAGAGGTGTCCATGGGCCATGATTCAAAACAGTATCCCATTTCAAATCAACACAAATCAGGCTGTAGATACTTTCACTTACGCCTTCCATCATGTTAACATTTAATGTTTGATAGAGATGGGACTCCATTTTCCCCAATTTTGCAACACATTTATCAAACTAAAAATAAAAAACAAACTAGTTTATTATAGTTAAAGTTGTATAGTTATTGAAAATATAAAATAAAAACATATATTTGGTTTTTTGTTTTTTTGTGTTGCAACAATTCAAGAAGAACCTGAGCCTAGTGACTTTCAATTCGCAAATCCCTTTTTTGGATCTGTTCGCGTCCAGCTTTACAGCAGTCGTAATAAAGTGAGCCTGAGTGTTCGCAATGAATCGAATTAATGTTCCTAGTTAGGAAGATAGATTTCTAAATCAAAGGGTAGTTTGTCCATGAAATAAAATCTATAATTTCCAGAAATTGCAAAAGCATCTGAACTTAATGTTTAAGTCTTAATAATGGTATTCCTTATTAATTTAACAATGTTCTGATGTAACGAAATCTAATGACAGTATGTGCTATGCCACCAGGTTCTATTATCGGTCCTTTTTTATATTTTCTTTACTGTAACGGTAGTTCCATCAATAGTTAAATATATTAAAAACATATAGTATTTTTCTCAATTATAAATAACAACTCTTATAAATATTGTAATACCTTACACTTTTCCTATCTTTTTCATTTTATATACGAAATATTATTGCTATCGGTGAACACGTTAACATGAGTGGATATGAAGATTGAATCGAATTCGAATCCAGATTTCAATCCAGTTTTTTTTTTTTTAATAATCCGTTGTTATTAGAATGTAATTTAAAATAGGAAACTCCACATACAAGCATTGAAATTTCAAGGTGTTCTCCCGGCATTGAATTTCGCAACCTATTGCTAATGAATTTAAGTTTTGAAAATTGTCGCTCGCAAGCTACCTGCGTATATGATAATATCAACAACAGCTTATAAGCTTATAAAAAAGCATTTAGGCTTTGGGAATCGAAAAATTATCACCGTTCAATATCACAGCTTAATTTTGCAAAGTTCGTACAGTTTTCGACATTTTTTCGATTCTTCCAATATCTTCTTCATCTTCGCTCTCATCTTCATTTGAATCATTTGAAGTAATCTTCGTTGAGTTATTTTTATTTTCGGCAAAGAAGAATCAAAATGGGCCACGGTATTACGCTGGCTGACATGACAAAACGTACACAACAAATGGGGGAAACTTTCAAGTGAATTTTTTGAATCCCTTTTCCGAGTACATGTGGTTTTGTAAATTTGAAAAAAGAATTACAGTCACAAGAATAGCGAAAATAACAAAATAATTACAGTCGAAACTCGATTATCCGGGATTCGATTAACCGGGACGCTCTATTATCCGTGATGAAAATATTTGACATAAAAAACTCGAATATCCGTACAAAACTCTATTATTAGTAAAAGAAACAAATCTATGTAGGTATAAACAAAAATATGAATTAAATATCAATTTCTTTTTATTTATTTTTTTTTTTTTTTTGAGAAAAAAAAAGTTCTTTTATCCGGGATTTTCGATTATTCGTGATGAGCTCGGTCCCGACCATCCCGGTTAATCGAGTTTCAACTGTACTTCAAACCCTTATAGTCAAACTTATAGTCAAATAAAGTAAACTTTAAAATTATTTCAGTAGATACTAGTGATTAAATTAGTAATTTGACAAGCATAGAAATAAAACCCCTTTTACCGGCTGATGATAAATTTAGTTATTTAGTTAGTTAAATTTTTATTCTTTATCAAATTCTTGAATCTTAAAACTAAACAAATACAATAGTAGCATCAGTTAACAAATAAGCAATTTAATAAAGAGGTGCAATCGATAGAACACATAGAACTAGAGTTGAAAGCATCTGGGAAGCATAAAGCAATAAAATAATTGAACAATTATGTGGGGTCACGACAAGATAGAAGTATGTATTAAATTATATTTACTATTAACAACAAGACAATAAAATAACAATTTAAGAATATATTGAAATAAAAATAACATAACGAGGATTATAATCAATGAATTTCTAGACAGTTAAATAATTACAGACAAAAGCTCATTTACATCTTGATACGAGTAATTAAGGCCTAAAAGCCAAAGTTTCACCTTTTTGATAAAAAAATGATTCAGTTCTCATTTCTCTTATGTTATAGGGAAGACTATTAAAGATTCTTGGAGCAATAGATGTGAAGAGATTAAAGAAAATTTGAAGGTTATGATTAGATATTAAAACAAGATTCTGATTGTTAATTCTCAGATTATAGTTTGAAGAAAATCTATTTAATAGATATCCAGATCTAGCGAAAAATACTTTTAAAACTTTATAAAATAAAGATGCTTAAGGGGTAATATTTTCAGCATTTTCAAAAGAATCAGGCTATTACTTCTAGGGGATTTATTACAAATTAGGCGAATGACGTGTTTTTGAGAAACTAGAAGCGGATTCATTTTGTTACGAGTATTATGATTACCACCCCAAGATACTATGCCGTATTCCAGCTTAGAGTGAACTAAACTATAATAAAAACATTTTAAAAGAACCTGTGAGCAAAATGATTTTAAAAAATATAATTGACTTGTGGCAGCCAATACCAATGAAAAGACCTTTTTATCGTTTAATGTGCACTTCAATAGCCAAGGTACCTGTCAGCTGTATATTCTTAATTTTTTGAAGATTTAAATATTATGATGATTATGAGCTTTTTCAAAGGCGAAACATATGCATATAAAAACCGGGCGATGAAGAAGAATTTTATTTCCAATACCGATTTGATAAGATCACTTTCCAGTTTTTAATCTAAACAAGTTCTCATTGCTCTTCATTTTCTTGGAAGAAATTTTGTTAAATCAAAAACTTATTATTTAAAAATTTTCAAGAGTCTAAAAAAAGCTTTCTTACTGCCTTTTTATTATCAAGTTTTCTTCTTCAGGCGAAGAATATAATATAGCAAAGCAAACAATTTTTAGAATTGCCAGGTTTCCTAAAATCATAGGTGCTATTGACTGTACCTACGTACCTACATATACAGGGTGTCCGGTAATTCGTGTGCCATACTTTGGGATGTGATTCTTGGTCATATTCTAAGAAAAAAATTAGCTAACTTTGGTGTACCCTGACCCATGTTAAGATCAATTTCTCTGTCAGTACAAAGGTAGGGACCTCATTTTGGGCTTTTTTTACTACTTGTCTTTAAGGCTAGTCGCGAAATCAAATAGTTTAATCACCAGTTGAAAGAGAACCGCGCACTGGCAACTCTTTACTCACGCTCACACTCTTTTCTCTGTTGCGCTAATAGCAAACAGCTCAACTGTTGCGAAGGCAAACGTTTAGTTTGTGTCAAAACACAAACTTTTTAGTTGCTCGAATCGAGTTGCTCTAAGTGCGCGATATCCCATATAAGCCCATATGTTTCATTTTAGCAACCAAACATTTACAAAACTAAAAATTGAATGTGCGCACGTGGCCTAAAACTACGTTTAAATTGAGCTGATATGTTTTTAGAGTTTTAAATAGTATTCAATTTTTCTTGCCCGAGCAAAATTTTGACTTTGAAGTCATTTTATTTTTCAAAAAATGCGTAATTTTTTTTACGCCATCAGTACTGCTTAATGCAAGCATTTGTAAGAATATTTCACCTTTAGATACTGGGAAACATCAGCTTGTCACAGTCATTGTTTAGCGTGGTGTTAGTTGTTAGTAAATAAATATACATATAGCTTAACACTCTACTAAAAAACGAACAAATATGACAAACAAAGAAATAATAAATATTAACCTACTATCTGTAGCTACAAAAATAATTACAAGTCAAATACTTGCTATAAAAACAATAAATTATCAGGAATTAAACAACTTTTTTTACAAAAACTTATAACGCGCGAGTTTCGAATACTTAATGAGAACGCCCATACAACCTGTGCTTAAGTGTAAGCTTTAAGTAACTCAAATCGAAAACATCATGGTTTACATTAGCCTCATGTTTCATACGTGTCAAAGGTTCATTGAGACCATAATTGGTACGGTGGAAGTCTATATGAAAAATTTCAAAGTTCCGAAAACTGTGGCTTCTAGCTTTAAAACGAATTTGTTCTAGAAGAACCGGTGAATCTATGGAACCAACCAAGAGCTGGTGTAAAAACAAAACATCGCTGACTTTCCGGCGTTTTTCTAGAGAATTCATCTTTAAAAGAAGAAGGCGATTGCTGTATGGAGGAAGGTGATTTTTGTCTCTCCAATTAAGATGACTTAATGCGAATCGTACATACCCAACTAACAATTTTGCTTCCTATTTCTGAAATTAAAGAATCATTCGTAGCTATAGTGCTCATATAACCTCTCTTGCTGGAAGTCAAATAGTTATAGGAGTAAAAGTTGATATAACACATCACCTAGATATTCTCTGGAGCACTTTGTATCATCTCTATAGGCGTAAAGACTCAATTTTCCTTTAATCATTCTATAATCATACTATAAAATCACATGGCAGTGTATACTCCAATAGTCATCCCAATAAACTGCTTTAAAAGTCATAGTTTAGTATTTGTCATCTTTATAGAATCATTATTGGACAGTTTAAGTCAAGACACTATAATCATGATCAATTTTTCTGTGGGACTCTTATAGTGGTATTTAGTTCCTATAGTACTGTTATAAAACTGTGCAAATGTAAGCATAGTGTACCACGTGCTTTTGTACATATTAGGATGACTCAAGAGTACAACAACAAAATGCGTAATCTGAGAAAATCTTTATAAACGAAATGTAGGACTGTATCGAACGAACTTGTTTTAATGTAGACTGGCAATTTAAAAAAAATTAAGGTTTTTGGTCGAAACTGTTCACTCTTCTAGCAGCAATAAATAATAACAAAATGACATGTGATTTCTCAGAAAAAAAATTCTTGAGAAAAACATTTGATACGCAAAATTTAAGTTTTTGTTATTGTTCGGATAAAAAATTGAATTTCAAAAAATATTGACCTGCTTTTTAGATAACAGGTTCTCGAAAAAAATATTTGACTTTTTTTTTAAACCAAAAAAATATTTTCAGTTTCCAGTTTGTATAGAAGTTTTTTTTTTTAAACTTTTATCAAGCCTCTCTACAAAAAATGTTTTTAAAATCAGACAAGCCGATAGTGAGAAATTTAAAATAAGAAAAAATAGTTTTATGGCAGGCACAGTCAGTAATATCTTAATTTAAAAATTTTTATTGAATAAAAAGTATCAAAATTCTAGGTGCCGTTTTCGATAAAAATACAATTTTTAAAAACCATTTCTTGACAGTGTTTGGAAACATTTTTTTTGTCATATCTTATAGATTGTATTATGAAATTTCTAAGCTTTTAAAAAAATTTTATGGGGTTTTATTTTTACGAACGCATACAGTGTCTATGTCGCAAGATAAAAGTGAACAATGCAATTTATTTGAAAAAATAAATTAACTTTCATTGATATAAAACTCGAATCATGCAGTTTTTAAGGAAAAAAGTATTTTTTACAATTTTTTTTTTAGCGACAGTGTTATGTATTTTGGATTGATTGACGAGTTTTTCCTCGCTATCGCTATCTTATAATATTTTAGTCTTAAAAGCACCTATAAAGAAAACCTATGTGGCCTTATAGGAATTAATTTACGATAAAAGTGATCCCAATTCAACGCCGGTCTTACATATACCAGTTTGGCCGAGCGCTTAGCGAGCAAGAGATTTGGTGTGAGAGGACCCGAGTTCGATTCCCAGATCTGCCTACACATGTAAGTAATTTTTAAATTAATTTTAAAAGTAAAAGTAGAAATGAAATCATACAAAATAATCAATTCTAAGATCTTTACAGAAATTATCGGGAAAAAGCCGAAAAACATGCAAAAAAGCATCAAAATAAAAATGAAATCAAATAAGCACAAACAAATAAATATTTTTTTTTTATTTTCTGCATACTCCTATAAATATTTTATTCTTGTGACAGTAAATCTTCTTTTCATGGTCACTATCGACGCAACTGCTGCTATAAGGCATATATTATGATCACAAATTTTATTTGATGAGCTTTATAGCAGTACTAATACTCCTATAGTGATGGACTAAATATTCTCTGATTACCTTATGGACGTAGAATATCATATAGTACCTCTATCACATAACGATAAGAATATTTTTCGGAGTAACACAATTTACTCCATAAAAGTGGAATAAGAGTTAAAAAAAAGTCGCCCTTTTAACTCTTTGGAGTTTTATATAACCCTTAAATGTGTGTAATAGACAGTAACAAGAAGCTTCTCTAGATGAATATACAAGTAAAATTGTTAGTTGGGATATTTACGTTGGAAAGATTCGATTCGATCAATGTGTATTGAGTAAAGTGGCGACCATACAGAACTAGTATATTCTAATTGGGGACGAACAAAGGTGTTGTACAACGAAGATGTTACAAGACTACACGAAAATTCTTTACTCCAAAGCTTAATAAATCCAAGCATTGAGTTTGCTTTACTGACAATTTTCTCAATGTGGAGTGAAAAATCTAGATTTTGCTAGAAGTGAAATGTCGCATGTTGTTTCTACCTTACTTAGAATGGCTTGATTTATGCTGTAATTGTAACATGTTGGGTTTTTTCTTCTAAAGAAGGACATTGATTGGCACTTTGAAACATTTAGAAAGAGATTGTTACATGAACACCATTCAGAAAACATATTTACGTCATTTTGATGAGAAACAGAATCGGATTGGTATTTGATGATTTTAAATAATTTAATATCATCTGCGTAGATAAGAACCCTACATGATTTTACAATTGAAACAACAGCATTGATTGATACTATGAAAAGAAGTGGACCGAGGTGACTATCTTGTGGAACACCAGAGTCAGCATTAATTGGATCAGAAACGATTCCTCTAAAAAGAACTTGGTATGTCTTTCCCTTCAAATAAGACCTGATCCATTGAACGAAAGCAGAAGGGAATCCAAGAGATGAAAGTTTAAATAAAATTAGACTATGAGACAACTTGTCGAATTCCTTACTGAAATCTGTATAAATGCAGTCAACTTGATGACCATCCTCGATAGTTTAATTTGGAACGACGTGAATTCAAAAAGATTAGTAACAGTAGGTTTCTTTTTCATAAACCATGTTGCTCCCTTGCAAGGAAAGGTTTGCAGCTGAAGTAAAAACTCTGAAATATGATAGCTTCAAATAGTTTCGGTAAGCACGAAAGTTTGGCTATTGGTCTATATTTACAAATATAACCGCGATTTCCTTTTTTGTGAATAGGTATAATGAATGAATTTTACCAAATTTTAGGGAAAACAGCTTGTTTTAGGGAATTTTGAAATAGAAACGTTAGAGGTCTTATCAGAGGTTTGCAACAATTTTTTAAAATATAGGCCGGAATTCCATCTGGCCCACTGGATGTGTCGTGGTCTAAGCCCGAAAGATGGTCTAATACATCCTCAACTGTGATAACAATATCACTCATTGAGCTTTGAGAAAATCTATTCAAATGAGTAAAATTACTCTCACAAGGTTCAAAATCATCATCACAAAACGAAAGTTTAAAGAAAGAAGAAAACATATTGCAAATAACAAGAGGGTTGTTGCTGGTTTCATCCAAGTACTTCATAGTAGATGGATATCCGGCAGGTTTCGGGTCAACAAGAAGTGAAGACCGCATTTTTAACATACATAACTATAACAATCATTGAGGATTTTGCATAATGATTGGAACTCTTCATATAACGATAAATAACTGTTATAATCATCCCATTTATTATATATTAGGTACTTTTTCCATGCTCTATTTCTTAAGTTACGTAGACTACGAAGCTGATGGGTGTACAAGGGGGGTGTTGTTAGGGCCGAGTGTCTCGATTTTTTACAGGTACAGATGCAATGAAACATTCAAATATACTTAAGTAGAAATTGGAAACCATCACATCAATGCTCACATTCAAAAGCAAGTCAGAGTCAATGTTTGTAATTAGTTCTTTGAGTAATAAACATAAAGTATTCTTATTTTTACCTGATGCACAAAACAATAATAAAAAAAGCACATTAATAAGTGCACCAAAACCTCATACATTTTATGAAACAGGTAAAATTAAACAAAAAATGATTTTTTGTACTGAGGTGTAAAGGGTTTGAATAAAACAATAATTTGTGTAGTTTTAAGTAATTTTTTATTTTATATACACACAAATACAGTCATAATAAGTGCTCAAAGTACCTCCTGCGTTTTGAATGCATGCTAGAGCCCGTTTTTGGATATGGGTCTGGTAGATTATTTTGTAAGAACTCCAGATATTTAGTATAGATATAGAGATAGATAGATATAGATATTCTTTATTTTTTTTTTTCATCAAATTTTACAATATTTTACTCTTAAGAATAGGACATGGCAATACTGCCGTCTGCCTGAGATAACATTACATGATTTAAAAAAAATAAAAGATAAATGCAAAAATCTTAAAAATAAGTATAATATAAAAATAAAAACAATTTATTAAAAGGTTAAATTTAATAATTTTTCATCCATAGGTTTGTAAATTGCAAACAAAAATGTTCAATTAATCGCAGCACTAATTATAAAACAATTTTAACTTGATTTGAAACAAAATATTTAAATTGGTTGTTATTTACATAACTAATTAACTATTTTTAACAAAAATTTTCAATATTTTCAAGATATTTAGTAGAATTAAGTCGGGGTGGTAATTTTAAAGGCCCGATTAATTTATTTCCAATTACACCTGCCCACATATTGACACTGAATCTGTGGTGAAATGATCTTCCCCGTCTTGAATGTCCAAAGAATTCTGTGTATAAACTGGCTGTGATCAAAGCTTATCTCTAGCAACCAGTTACAATATTCAAATCTCTTTTCAAAATCATCGGGAAGCAGTTCTTACACAGGTGTATGAATACATATTTTCTCCATGCAGTATACTGGAAATTCTGTGTTTGGAAACATTAAACTGTAGAGCCAAGCGTCTTATGCTGATGGAAGGATCGATTTATCGATTTCAACAGCTGCCAGTATTCTTTCATCGACCAAAACTCTTCTTGTGCTTCCAGCTTCCGCGTTAGGTCTTACAGTTGAAACTGATCTAGTTTCTCGAAGTCTTCGAAAGGTATTTCCCAAAACATTTCGAGAAGGAAGTCGCCTGTTATTATAAACTTCCTGGTATCTTCGTTGTGCTCTTCTTGAATTTCTATTGCACAACCCATAAACGAACAAAATGTCTACGTAATCTTCTTTCGTAAATGAAGGCATTTCAAAAAGCGCTCTTATCCAACTGTAATCGTGACTTAACTTGATAATCTGATGAATGAATTTGTTTTTCTTTTCTTTTATACCACTCATTTAGTTAATTTACCCATTAAACATTCATACACCAAATTTAACTCTCCCTGGGAAGAGGTAAGGTAATTAGGGTTTTGACAGCAAGTCAAGAAGGCATAAGTACACTTTTAACCCTTTTCATGAGTGCACAGCATTAAAAATTACATAAAAACTATCAATTCTTGGAAAACCACTCGAATTGTCCTACCATTAGTACTGACAGAGAAATCGAACTTAACATATGTAGGTCAGGATACACCAAAGTTAGCCTTTTTTTAAATCGTTAAAAAGTGAGGTCAAAGTTGAAAATCAGACTTTACTGTGGAACAATTTTTGTTACTATGTTATGCATAGCCATGGTTAGCATTTCTTGTGTGTCCATTTCATATTATAAACTCTTTTACCACTCTTGGACTTTGTTTATCGTAATTCAATTATTATTATTATTATTATAGAAAGCTTTATTAATACCATTGTAGTATACATAAATTCACATTTAACAAATTTAAAAATTATATAAATTTTTACAATTAAAATTAATTAAAAAAAAAATTGTTTTTATTCTGCATAAGCCTCCCCCATTGAAGTCCATAAGTTCCTGTTTTTTGCTGCGTTGTACCATTGTTGGTTATATTCGTTTAAATCATCTTCCCATCTTTTCCTTGGTGGTCCAGCAGGTCTTTTTCCATCAAGTTTCCACTTTGTTGTTAGTTTTGTCCATCTGATCTTGACAGATTCTAAGTTTTTCCAGTAAACTTGTGGTAAGTCCCAGGGTTTGTAGTCCGTATGTCAGGATTGGTAATATAGTTGAGTAAAGTATTAAATTTCGAGTTTGTTTACTTAAATTGCTGTCTAATATTTGTTTTATACTTCAATATTGTTTCCAACTATTTGAAATCCGTCTATTTATTTCTTTAAATATATTCTTCCACTGTAACGGAACCGATGGTTGAAAAACCTCTCCTTCCCTTTACTACCATTACATCCACATGTTACAGGTACATGAGGCTGGTCCTGGCAGCAGGAAGGAGAGGGGGTCCAAGCTACTGAAGCGGGGCATGCTAGTCGTTGCTCATCCTAGCTCGTCGGATGGGGAGGGTGTTCTTGCTACAGCAGCCTAGACGGGGTTACGAATTTACATGCCGTGAAAATAAAAATAAACTTGGTTCAAAAATAAATATGAAACCCGAAATCGTCCTGAAGGGGGTAATGATTCACATAGGGGGGAGGGTCCCAGATGTTGTTGGCCCTCCGGAGGATTTGCCCACCCAATGTATCCTTAAGATACCACCATGGCTACTGCTTCCTCCCTATTGTGCAGCAGCCCCTAAACTTTTCCTCTATCTCGCTAAGTCAATCTACATCCTTACCTTCCCATCTTCTGCGGTTATCACCACTTCCACCTATGACCGTTCTATTTATTCCAGCATCCTAAATGCCAACCACCTATAAAATATTCACAACGAACTAAATTCACTTCCCATAAAATGAAGATCACCCAGTGTAAAATTTCAAAAAAAAAGCAATAATTAATTCGTTAATTCGAAGAATATAAATTTTATTAAGGTAAAAAAAATTAAAAGATAGGAAATATGAATAATTTTAAAATATAACAAAAAAAATGATATAACCAAAAAACTATCTTTGAGTCTTTGGTTAAAAGAGAAAAAGGGAATCACCAAAAAAAAAGAAAAGAAAATACTCGAAGAATGGAGTTTGCGTGGAACTAAAATTTTTCTACTATGAACCCTGTAGAAAATAGAAAAACAAAGTAAAATATAAAGTTTTGTTTATCTTGACTTACTTGAATTTATTTCCGCCAATGTAGTGCACCACCTTGGATATTTGAAGAATATTATCTATAATTATTATTATCTTTGGAGAAATATAGTTAAAAGATTTAAATTGGTTTTTAAATTTTCTCGGGTCAAGTAACACTAGGTATTAGGTATATTTTTTGTTTTCTTTCTTTTCTCTTTTCTGATTGATTTTACATCTATTTATTTCTGGTGTTGCTTCTTTTCTTTTCGAATTTAACTTTATAGATTATAATTTTAACTTTTTAGAATTTTATACACTTTTTTTTTTTGTAGTTTTACATATCTATGTAGGTATATAAATTAAACTTAGAACTATAACACAAACTCACAATACGTCGGACCCGGAAGAAGGGTTAACAATAGGAAGGTACACGAATGGGCAGGTTGGGGATTTGAGACTTGCGGGGAATCACGGGGGACACTTGGCTTACACAGGTAGGTATCTTAATTAGGGACTGGTTAGGTTGAGGATGATGCTGCTGCTGTTGATTATGATTAAGTTGATGACGATGAGGATTATGCCGATGAGTATGATGTTGATGATAATGAGGATGATGATGAGTATGATCTGGATGATTTGTTGGCGGAGATGGTGAGTCACAGAATGAGGATCACGGAAAGTAATAATGTTTCTGACTTTATGTTTTTATGTTAGTTTTAGTTTATTTCTATTTGATTTTGTTTTTTTTTTTTTTTTGTATACTTTTTTTTTTATATCTGTGACTTAGATGGCAATTATTCTTATGTTTTTTTTTTTTTTTTTTTATTTTCTCTTTTTTTTTCTCACACCCTTAATTGTAGGGGATAATTATTAGGGTTGGTTTTGCACAAACGGGGGAAGGGGACACTTTTCTTTTATTTGGTTTAATTTTTTTCTGTCAATTAATTGTACGTTTCTACTTGTTTTCACTGTTGTTCATTTGTGATTTAATGTTTTTTCCTTTTTTTTTTTGTTTGCTTAATCGTTATCTTCCGCCCACGACTTAGATTTTTTTAATTTTCTCTTTTGACGACCGTCGATCCCTTGACACAAAAACCCAACTGACCCACTCTCCTCGATCTCAACACGTACCTTGCCTATGGTGACGATGTTAAACATATCTAGCTGGACTATCAGGCCACCCTCGATAAGCTATCCAGCTAGTATCTATGAACATCACGCCACCAGGGATTAAGGGATTAGCGGTTGCTGTTGGTGTTAGAGATCATTGTACTCTTTGCCTAGTGACATTTGTGTTAGTTATTTTATTATTGGGAATTATTGTTATACATATGTTATTGTTGTTATATATTATGGTATTTATATATTATTATTCTAATTATTATTATATAGTAGCATTATTATGGGTATATGTATTATTATTTTACTGGGTATTATTATAAGGTAGTAGTATGTAGTTTAGTTAGGTTTTATTATTAGGTATTAGTATCTGCATGTATTATTCTGAGGTACATATTATATTATTGATAGGTAGGTATTGTTTTTATTTACTTGGGGATTATTATATTTAGATCTTATTATAATAGGGTGTTGTATTATGATCATTAGTTAGTGATTATTTTATAAAGTATGCATTAATATTATGGTTATTATTTGTATTATTATATTTTGTAGTAATTAGGTATTTATATTATTAGCTGTAATTATTATTATGTGGCTGTTTTATTAGGTATTTTTTTTTATATATATTATTATTATCAGGTTTTTATATTATTTGGTCTTTTGGTGGATATTATTATACAATTAGTTACTATTATAGATATTATTTTGCATATATTTATTATTGTAGTTATTATGGTTGAGTTTATTATTATTAGGATAGTTATTATTGTGAACTTTTTTTATCCGAAAGTTTATTATTAGGTATGTTATGTTTGTTATAATTAATATTCTTATTATTGTAGTGGTAGTATTATAGTCGTGTTTATTATTTTTATTATCGTTAGATTAGTTTTATTAGAATAGTTATTTTATAGGGATTATTATTATTTTGATTAGGAGAGTTATTAACAGTAAGATTATTATTATTAAGGTATCTATTCCCTTTTTTTTGTATTATTAGGTTTAGTATTATTAGGATTCTTATTATTGTTATATATTCATTTTATTCTAGTCATTATTGTTATTATATATTTATTATAATAGGCCGTTTCCCACAAAGCTTGTTCTTTCAATGATGACTTTTGAATTGAAAGAAGAAGAAGCGAAACGTAAATAAAGCAAAGAGTCATTTTAATCGTCGAGTCTCATGCGCAGACTGATTGCCGGGTGGTAGTAGCATTCGATTTTATTTCTTTAAGTCCTTACCATGGAAAACTCCCACTCTTTTACCGTTCAGGTCTTCGAGGTCATATAAATTATTTCCTATCACTCTGCAGATTTTCATTTTGAGGAATTTCGGACTTAGTTTTGCACAAAACTTTTTAGATGCATCACTAGGAGTGAAATTGCGGCGAAACACTATATCACCCACTGCGAACTTTACGTTCTTGCTCCTCAGGTTGTAGGTGTTTTCATAATGAGTGTGAGCTTTGGCAAGAGAGTTTTTTATGTACGAGTGCATAATATTCATTTGTGCAGCTTTTGATACAATACTCACGTTAGAGTTGTTGAGACCATTCAGTTTACGAAGCAATTTGTAATCTGATCCATGTTCCATACACCTTTGCCCAAATAAAGCCTCGTATGGCGACATATTAATAGCCGAGTGCACAGTAGTGTGAAGGGCGCTGGCTATCGACTGTAAATTACTGTCCCAATTTCTTTGGTTCGGGTCTACGTAAGACCTGATCGCGGCAAGTATCGATCTATTTACTCTCTCGCTTGCATTGGCTTGCGGGGAGTATACTGCCGTTCTAACGTGGGTGATACCAAACTGCGCCATGAACTTACTAAACTCTCGGCTAACAAATTGTTTGCCATTGTCGGAGAGTATGGTTTCCGGTACTCCAAAAATGCACAATACCTGCTCTGTCAAGAACTTCAAAACCGTATCCGTTGTTGCCTTCCGGAGTGCTTTGACGACCACAAATTTCGTCAACTGGTCCAGCGCTATCACAATGTGCGTGTTTCCGTCTCTCGAGCGGGGATACGGGCCAAGGAAATCGATGTACAACATCTGGAAGGGTCTCTCGGCCTCAAATGCTTTTCCCATCGGTGGCCTCAGGATGGCATTTGGGGCTTTCGATGCCTTGCAGATGTCGCACCTCCCGATAAACGCCTTTACCTGAGCTGCCATGTTAGGCCAGAAGAATCGATGCTGTAGTCGGTACAAGGTTTTAGCGATTCCTCCATGCGATGCCCGCGGTGGCTGATGCGCCAACGCGATTAAGCGATCGGTTAACGAATCAGGAACCCAAAGCTTCCAAACTTGGTCATCCTCTATAGGATTCCCTGTACAATGTTTGACCTTCTTGTAGACGAAATTTTCCGACACTTGAAGATCAGGTAGCTTATCTTTTTGTTCTTGGATGCTGTCTATGATCTTTCGGTATGTAGTAGATTGAAAACTAGGGTCCGTAAGATCAATATGCAACACATCACAGGGATCATTCAGCATCGAGACATCACAAACCAAAGCATCAACTCCATATGCCCGTGAGAGTGCATCCGGTACGACATGCTGGGATCCTTTGCGATGCTCGATTTTGAAATCAAATCCTTGAAGCTTTAGGCTCCATCTCGCCAAACGACCGCTGAGATCCTTTTGGTTCATCAACCACTTCAAACTCGCATGGTCGGTCACGATTTTAAACGCATGCCCCTCAACGTACGCTCGAAACTTCTGAACTCCCATGACAGCAGCCAGGCATTCCCGCTCGGTCACACTGTAATTGCGCTGGGCCGAGTTAAATTTCTGTGAGTGGTAATAGATTGGTCTTTCGTTGCCATTCTCGTCTAGCTGGCACAAAACACAACCGATGCCGGTGTTAGATGCATCGCAGAGGATACGAAATTCTTTGGTGAAGTCCGGATTTATGAGGAGGGGAGCGGAGGTTAATGCGCTCTTCAACAGGTTGAAGGCTTCGAGTGCCTCGTTAGTAAATGCAAATTTCTTTCCCTTTTTCAAGGTATCGGTGATCGGGGCCGCTAAGGTTGAAAAGTCTTTAACAAAACGCCGGTACCAACCTGCTAAGCCCAAGAATCGCCGCACCTGTTTAGCCGAAGTTGGAGTCGGAAAATCTGATATGGCTACCACCTTCTCTGGATCTGTTTTGAGGCAACCGTCACTAACAATATACCCGAGGTACTTCAACTCCTTGAAACAAAACTTCGACTTCTGGACGTTGATCGTTAGACCCGCTTCCTTCAGCCGACCCGCCAAAATTTCCAGCAGTTGGACGTGCTCTTCAAACGTACTCGATACTACCAAAAGGTCATCTAAGTATGGAAAGATTTTTTCTCGCAGCTGATGGGGTACCACTTTGTCCATTAGTCTGACCATGCGTTGTGGTGCATTACAGAGGCCAAAGGGCATTACCGTAAACTGCAGCAGGGGCATGCCGGGCACAGTAAACGCCGTCTTTTCCCGAGAGGATTTCTCCAGCGGGATCTGCCAAAACGCATCCTTCAGATCCACACTCGAAATGAAATGTGTATCTGGAAGACGCGATAGCAATCCTTCTATATGAGAAAGTGGATGCGCATCTTTCTTTGTCTGGGCGTTAACTTTCCTGTAGTCTAGGCATAAGCGATTTTTGCCAGGCTTTCGCACTAGGACTACAGGAGAGCTCCACGCGCTGGTACTTTCCTCGATTACACCGAGTTTCAGCATACGTTCCAGTTCCTCATATAGAAGTTTCTGTACCGCTGGAGAAATTGGGTAATGACGCTGCTTAATGGGCTCTGCATCTCCTGTGTCTATAATATGTTCCTCTAGCATGGTTTTTCCTAAGCCTTGGACGGCTGAAGACGGGAACATGCTAACGGCATCTTCCAAACGCTTAGATTGTTGTTCGGTAAGTACATGAGCATTTGGAACCATTTCCTTTGGGCACGCAACTTTAGAGACTTCAGAGATCAACTGAGGAGCAATATCGAACTCCTTCCAGAAGTCGATGCCAAGATATAGTTTTTGCTGCAAGGATGGAACCAGATACAGGGGAATGGTTTTCGACGTCCCTTTGTAGAAAACATCAGCATATATTTTGCCTACTATGGCTTGATGATTTCCATCCGCTGTTTTCACTTTGGAAGAAAGTTTCGAAAAAGGTTTGCCATGTTTTCGGAGAAGTTCAAAGCCATCGGAGCCCAAACAGCTTATGCTGGCCCCGCTATCTAGTAAGCCTAAAATAGGTTCCCCAAAAATTTTGACCACTGCATAGGGACGCGGATCATCTGAATTGCATATTGTTGTGGCTTCGATGGCCCTGAACGCCTTCTTCCTTTCCCGAAACTTACTCCTTAGCTTCGCAACTCTGGGTGACACGATGGTGTTCTGGTTCCCGAAAATTCGTTTCCGCACCTCTAAATAATTTTTTAAACGATCGTGAAGCGACTTTACTGGTGTTCTAGGCGTAGCAGCAAGAGGTGTGGGAACCACTTTACGTTTGAGGATCCTTGGCGCGGGTATATGAGTATTTGGTAGAGCGTCATCAGAGTCTGGAACGGAAATAGTGTTTCTGAGTGAGAGGGGAAGAATAGTAGATGGTTTTAGTGAGACTCCGGGTTCTTCTCCCGAGAGCAATTTCCCCGGGGCTTCAAACTGCTCTTCGGCTCGTTTCCCGAGCATCGAGGACATTGTGGAGAGGTGGTATTTTCCCAACCACACCTAAAACAGAAGAGGTTTCTCTGAGGATCCGGGCATTCGAATAAAGAATGACCCTTAGCCTTGCAGTTCCAACAGGAATAGTTGCGGGTATCCTTCTCTGTTCTAGGGTGGAATGCCTCTATCCCGGGTAGAGCGTCTTCCACATCCCCTTCCTCAGAAACCAGCTCAGCGATAGCACTTCTCCGTGGAGGAGGTTGAACAGGCGCAAATCTTGCTCTTTGTGCTCCAGCTTCACGGTCAAGAAGGTACTTCTCAACCTTGCGACAAACATGCACCATTTCGGCCAGACAATTTGTGTGGAAAGTGATGAGAAGCATTCCCATCTGCCGTCGAACGTTATTCTTTAGGACGTCGATTATTTCCTCATCTGGCTTTGGAATTCTTAGCCTACTATTCAGTTTTTGAATAGCGGTATAAAATTCATCGAACGTCTCTCCTTGGCCTTGGTGTCTATCATACATTCTTCTTGACAGCTCCGAATCCGTCTCCAAGCTCCTGAATTGCTCAATCAAGGCGTTCTTCAAAACCATCCAGGACACGTCTGGGTTTGCCTTTAAATACACCCAAAACCAGGTCTCAACAGGTCCAGCGATAAAGTGATGAAAGTTGATAACAACTTCATCCCAGGTTGCTGCATAGCTAGTTTTCAGTCTGTCGAGTCGGAAGAGGAAGTCGTCGACCGACATCTGCCGATTGTCAAATTTCAACCCCCATTTATGGAAGTTTTGCAGTCGATAAGCAGATTGTCGTGGGACTGACTGAGTAGGGTTGACGGAGTCACTCAGGGTCAGGTCATGAAGCTGCCGCAAAAACTCATCCATATTTGAGGGTCCTGCTGCGGTATTAGGACGAGGAGGAGGAGGAGGAGAGCGGTTTCGAGGGGGAGAGCGGTGTTTCGCAGGGGATTGACGTGGTGCATCTGACGTCGTCGAAAGATGATGAGAAGCCAGGTCGGCAAAGGAGTCGGTGAGCAGTTGCGTTCGTAAGCTGTGACCTCGTAGGCTACCCTTAACTTTTGAGCGTGTGGTACGTCCTCGCATTTTTTGTGTAGTTTGAGAATAGACCGAGAGAACAGAACCGTAGAACAAAATTAAAGGAAATTAAAAAAAAAGAAACGCGGAAAAAAAAGGAGGATAAATACCGAATTAGAAAGGGAAAAAAAATTATATGAAGCGAATTTGATTAAAAAAAACAAAAAAAAAGTTGATAATGAAATATGAAATAAAATATGAAAAATGAAAAAAAAAAGATATTATAAAATTATAAAGGAAAAAAAAATTCAATTCAATAAAAGAGGGAAAAATAAAAAAATAAAAAAAAATAGCAATCGATTCAATAACGTAAGAAATTTTAGAATATCTGATATTATGTAACCCGAATGAAATATATATAAAAAAAATATATATATAAAAATTACTAAATGCAAAAAAAGTGTAAGTATTATTATTAGAATACCAAAAAAAAAATAGAAAAATTGAAAAAAAAAAAAATCTGGAAAAACCCGTTTTGAATAATTTGATTAAAATTAAAAGTAGAAAAAAAAAACTAAATGAATAAATTCAATAAAAAGCAATAGCAAAAATGATAAAACTCTAATTCTTCAAACAGAATTCTTTAATCAAAATCTGAATCAAAAAAAAAAATATTACATAAATGGTCGAGGTGGAAGTGGAAGTGGCAGGAAAGCCAGAAGACTGTCGAGGATGTAGACTGGTGCCCCCTATGAAATCATGTAAAAGTTCGATCAGGATAAAGGATAACTGCTTTGCTTCAACAATATTGTATCCTGGCTATGAAAGGTCATTGTGGCAGAGTTTTGGCTTGCTATGTTCAGTAGGCTTGCACAACCGAGCTGACAGCCAAGCCTCCAAAAACTGCCCTAGCAAAAAAAAATAAAAAAAAATATACTTTTAAAATAAGCTCAAACAACTGAAGCTGGATTACAAAGAAAAACTCCGAACTTAGGATTTAAACTTTCACTAAAAGCGAAATATTCTGTTTAAATTAAATTTTTACAAAGCGCAACAGCGTAAATTAGAGTGGATAAACTCATCTACCGGACGCTTGCAACAAAAATTAAAAATTATTTATGAACAATTTACACCTTGACTACACTCACGAGCCAAGATACAATATGTTTCCACAGCCGGTTCCTATAATATTCCCAATCGAACTCCCCAAGGTCTTAAAAGTTTGGACGATTCGGGCCCCACGTTGGGCGCCACCTGTAACGGAACCGATGGTTGAAAAACCTCTCCTTCCCTTTACTACCATTACATCCACATGTTACAGGTACATGAGGCTGGTCCTGGCAGCAGGAAGGAGAGGGGGTCCAAGCTACTGAAGCGGGGCATGCTAGTCGTTGCTCATCCTAGCTCGTCGGATGGGGAGGGTGTTCTTGCTACAGCAGCCTAGACGGGGTTACGAATTTACATGCCGTGAAAATAAAAATAAACTTGGTTCAAAAATAAATATGAAACCCGAAATCGTCCTGAAGGGGGTAATGATTCACATAGGGGGGAGGGTCCCAGATGTTGTTGGCCCTCCGGAGGATTTGCCCACCCAATGTATCCTTAAGATACCACCATGGCTACTGCTTCCTCCCTATTGTGCAGCAGCCCCTAAACTTTTCCTCTATCTCGCTAAGTCAATCTACATCCTTACCTTCCCATCTTCTGCGGTTATCACCACTTCCACCTATGACCGTTCTATTTATTCCAGCATCCTAAATGCCAACCACCTATAAAATATTCACAACGAACTAAATTCACTTCCCATAAAATGAAGATCACCCAGTGTAAAATTTCAAAAAAAAAGCAATAATTAATTCGTTAATTCGAAGAATATAAATTTTATTAAGGTAAAAAAAATTAAAAGATAGGAAATATGAATAATTTTAAAATATAACAAAAAAAATGATATAACCAAAAAACTATCTTTGAGTCTTTGGTTAAAAGAGAAAAAGGGAATCACAAAAAAAAAAGAAAAGAAAATACTCGAAGAATGGAGTTTGCGTGGAACTAAAATTTTTCTACTATGAACCCTGTAGAAAATAGAAAAACAAAGTAAAATATAAAGTTTTGTTTATCTTGACTTACTTGAATTTATTTCCGCCAATGTAGTGCACCACCTTGGATATTTGAAGAATATTATCTATAATTATTATTATCTTTGGAGAAATATAGTTAAAAGATTTAAATTGGTTTTTAAATTTTCTCGGGTCAAGTAACACTAGGTATTAGGTATATTTTTTGTTTTCTTTCTTTTCTCTTTTCTGATTGATTTTACATCTATTTATTTCTGGTGTTGCTTCTTTTCTTTTCGAATTTAACTTTATAGATTATAATTTTAACTTTTTAGAATTTTATACACTTTTTTTTTTTGTAGTTTTACATATCTATGTAGGTATATAAATTAAACTTAGAACTATAACACAAACTCACAATACGTCGGACCCGGAAGAAGGGTTAACAATAGGAAGGTACACGAATGGGCAGGTTGGGGATTTGAGACTTGCGGGGAATCACGGGGGACACTTGGCTTACACAGGTAGGTATCTTAATTAGGGACTGGTTAGGTTGAGGATGATGCTGCTGCTGTTGATTATGATTAAGTTGATGACGATGAGGATTATGCCGATGAGTATGATGTTGATGATAATGAGGATGATGATGAGTATGATCTGGATGATTTGTTGGCGGAGATGGTGAGTCACAGAATGAGGATCACGGAAAGTAATAATGTTTCTGACTTTATGTTTTTATGTTAGTTTTAGTTTATTTCTATTTGATTTTTTTTTTTTTTTTTTTGTATACTTTTTTTTTTATATCTGTGACTTAGATGGCAATTATTCTTATGTTTTTTTTTTTTTTTTTTATTTTCTCTTTTTTTTTCTCACACCCTTAATTGTAGGGGATAATTATTAGGGTTGGTTTTGCACAAACGGGGGAAGGGGACACTTTTCTTTTATTTGGTTTAATTTTTTTCTGTCAATTAATTGTACGTTTCTACTTGTTTTCACTGTTGTTCATTTGTGATTTAATGTTTTTTCCTTTTTTTTTTTGTTTGCTTAATCGTTATCTTCCGCCCACGACTTAGATTTTTTTAATTTTCTCTTTTGACGACCGTCGATCCCTTGACACAAAAACCCAACTGACCCACTCTCCTCGATCTCAACACGTACCTTGCCTATGGTGACGATGTTAAACATATCTAGCTGGACTATCAGGCCACCCTCGATAAGCTATCCAGCTAGTATCTATGAACATCACGCCACCAGGGATTAAGGGATTAGCGGTTGCTGTTGGTGTTAGAGATCATTGTACTCTTTGCCTAGTGACATTTGTGTTAGTTATTTTATTATTGGGAATTATTGTTATACATATGTTATTGTTGTTATATATTATGGTATTTATATATTATTATTCTAATTATTATTATATAGTAGCATTATTATGGGTATATGTATTATTATTTTACTGGGTATTATTATAAGGTAGTAGTATGTAGTTTAGTTAGGTTTTATTATTAGGTATTAGTATCTGCATGTATTATTCTGAGGTACATATTATATTATTGATAGGTAGGTATTGTTTTTATTTACTTGGGGATTATTATATTTAGATCTTATTATAATAGGGTGTTGTATTATGATCATTAGTTAGTGATTATTTTATAAAGTATGCATTAATATTATGGTTATTATTTGTATTATTATATTTTGTAGTAATTAGGTATTTATATTATTAGCTGTAATTATTATTATGTGGCTGTTTTATTAGGTATTTTTTTTTATATATATTATTATTATCAGGTTTTTATATTATTTGGTCTTTTGGTGGATATTATTATACAATTAGTTACTATTATAGATATTATTTTGCATATATTTATTATTGTAGTTATTATGGTTGAGTTTATTATTATTAGGATAGTTATTATTGTGAACTTTTTTTATCCGAAAGTTTATTATTAGGTATGTTATGTTTGTTATAATTAATATTCTTATTATTGTAGTGGTAGTATTATAGTCGTGTTTATTATTTTTATTATCGTTAGATTAGTTTTATTAGAATAGTTATTTTATAGGGATTATTATTATTTTGATTAGGAGAGTTATTAACAGTAAGATTATTATTATTAAGGTATCTATTCCCTTTTTTTTGTATTATTAGGTTTAGTATTATTAGGATTCTTATTATTGTTATATATTCATTTTATTCTAGTCATTATTGTTATTATATATTTATTATAATAGGCCGTTTCCCACACCACATATTCGATTTCTTCACCTTCTAAGCATATCGGGATTTTTACGTGATTTGTCATAACTTTTGTTTTTGACAAGTTTATCATGAGACCAAGTCTTTTATTTTCAAAAGTAAGTTCGTTGATCATCGATTGGATGTGGCTGGGAGTATCCGAGATAAGGACGATGTCGTCAACAAATCTTAAGTTGTTTAGAGTTTGTCCACATATTTTGATGCCGTATTTATGTTTCCAATCTAGTTTTTGAAATATTTCTTCTAAAACTGCTGATAATAAAGGTGGTGACATCGTAATTCAATACTCAAGTTTTATATACGATTTGTTTTTCTTTCAAGTGGAGACCGTAACGTCTCATCTATCTATTAATTCCTAATAAAGTGTCAGGAAAAGCTTATACATTCCATTTCACCTATATCGATATGTATCACGTACTTTTTCCAAGAGATTCATTTATTTTATTTCAAACAACTCAACTTTAAGTATTTACATTTTGTATAAATAATAAGAACATCAGCATTTTTTTTATAATTTTCTAATATTTTACAGATTTCGTTAAAGGCAACTATGAAAAGTGTAACCGAAAGAGGAGGTCCTTGCGGAATTCTATTTTTAAAGTCATGTTCTTTAGTGTGTTGTTGAGTTTAACGCGAAACTTTCTATTTGAAATAAGAGCTTTAACATACTTAAAAAGTTTAGGTGAGGTTTTCCATTTTGTGATGTACTTTGTTGTCAAAGGCTGAGGTTTCGCTCGCCTGTGCAGGGTACTAACTAAAGTAAGTACATAAGCTTTAGTTTTCTTTATTCACAAATCCAAATTTTTAAAATACTTTACATTTATTACATACAGAGTGTTACAATATCTATTTTCTATAGTTCCGGTATTCGATCTTGATGTTATCGATGGCTTGAGCTCCGTAGTTGGGTTACTATTTGAACAGGTACTGGATTTTTTTTTTTTTATAATGAGCACACACTCAAAGGTTTTTTGTATACCCTTAATATGTCAGAGACACAGCGTGAGCATTAGGAAAAAAGGGAGGGGTTAGAAAGGAGGTGTCGGTGTACATTTTTTTGAATTCTTGAACATTGCAATGACTGGGAAAGACAGAGCGTGGTAAGGAATTCCACATTCGCGTAGTACGGCTAAAAAACGAATCTCTGTACTTCACAGTACGACCGAAGTTGGGCTCGAGGGTAAATTGATGGGCATTCCTAGAAGTGCGAGTATTACGGTTGAATTGTTTAAGGGGAGGAATGCAACTGGCTATTTCACTAGAGCAAAGTCCGTTAAAATAACGGTAAAAAATGGTGAGGCAAGAAACATTACGACGATGTTGGAGTGACGTAAATGAGCCAATGATGTTGTCACCAATCATTTTAAAAGCTCTTCTGTCCAAGAGACTTAAGTAAGTTACTGGAGCACCAGCCCATAGATGGGAGTTATACTCAAGTTTTGGACCTATATAGGTTTTATAGATTGTAGCCAGATCAGAAGAAGAGAAGAATTTCTTGCACCGTCTCAGAAAACCCAAATATCTTACGGCATTTTTGGCAACATCGCGTATGTGATCGTTCCACAAGAGGTGGTTCGTGATGCACATACCGAGAATATCGAGATGCTCAGTTTCGTTGATGCAAGTGCCACTCATAGATAGTGGCAAGGGGGGTATATCACGCTTTAACGATACAAGACAGCATTGAGTTTTCGAAGCATTAAATTCGACGCGGTTTCTTATTCCCCATTGTACAATGCTGTTTAGGTCGTGATTTAATGAACTTATCATATTTTGTCGTTGCAGTTCCACATCCGAAGAGGAGGGATGTGAGTCTGAAAACGAATATGAAAAGCTAAAAGTACTATCGTCAGCGAAACAGTTAATTGGATTAGAAGTTACAGACAGGAGATCATTAATAAAAATGAGGAAGAGGGTTGGGGACAAAACGGAGCCCTGGGGCACACCAGCATTTACATTGTGGGTTTCAGACTTGAATCCGTCTGGTACAACTTGTATTGAACGGTTCGAAAGAAAATTTCTAATCCAAAGAAGTAGGGATTCGTCGATGCCAAAAGCACGCATTTTCGATAAAAGAGCAAGATGCCAGACTTTATCAAATGCCTTTGAAATATCAAGTGCAATAATCTTACTTTCTCCGAAACAATGTAAAGATTTGTTCCACTTTTCGGTTAGATAAACCATCAAATCACCAGTGGACATATTGCTACGAAAGCCATACTGCCGGTCAATAAGAAGCTTTCGTTCTTCAAGATATTTCTTGAGCTGATAATTAATCAGCGTTTCCATGACCTTGGAAAGAAGGGACGTTAGTGCGATCGGTCGATAATTTGAGGGAGAAGAAGAGTCGGCTTTTTTTGGAATCGGCTGAACAAATGCTGTTTTCCATCTACTCGGAACGAGCCCAGAAGAATAGGATAGATGGAAAAGCTTACGCAGGGGTTTTGCTAGCGTTAAAGAACACCTCTTCAGAATAATAGCGGGAATACCATCCGGACCAGCGGATTTTTGTATGTTGAGATCCTTCAAGACTCTTGCCACAGTACGAGTACCAAAAAAGATTTGTCCCATAGAATCACTAATAACACTAAAAGTGTTATGACTTTAGTAGTGACGTTGAATTGATCCGAACCCTAACAATCAAACAGTAATCCTCTATACATCTGTTATCGTATGATAACAGCACAATGCATGCACCCACTAGGCCACACAACTGTAGAAAAAAAGGAAGGGAGGGAAAATGTCACTTACCGTGCTACTGACATAGGTATTTTTTGTTGTAATTTATTCCTATGAGTGCTTGATTTTTGTTTGTTCTTGTTTTGTTGTTGTGGCTATTTGTTTCTTTTATATTTTGAGTTTGGGTGATTATTTTTGTTTTTTTTGTTTGTAGGTATTTATTAAAAAATTTTCTGTTTGCTATTTCTTTTTTGTTTTTGTTTAATTAAATTGTTATGTTTTGTGGCGCATCTGCGACGGGAACAGAGACGGGGGCAAAAAAACGAGCGGAAGCACAGCACGGCACGAGGACATCGACCGACCTTTTCATACGCTCACTGACAACTGATACGTAGTTGGGTTACTATTTGAACAGGTACTGGATACGGTCTTCATGTAGTAGATCTGCAACTTGCTTCTTCAAGAGTTCAAGCTGGTCTCGATTTTCCTGGTCTACGCTATCTTTCAGCGGCTTTCGTTCACTGGCTATCAACGACTCTTGCAGGCTATCAACGGTATTAACCGGCGGCGATCGACAACTTTAGCTAGTTATCAACGGCTTTCGGCGGCTATCCACGTATGTATTTTCTAGACAACAAAAACGAAATGTTCGAGGAATAGTTGAGTGCCGTTTATCAAAAATCCCTTAAGAGGCCTCCGGCCAAAATGTCGAACTCAGATTCGAAGATTGGAACTTCGAATTAAAATAATCACTCCGCATTTGTACTTTCAACATGTTTGATCTTCGAAAGTTGCATTTGGGTTGCAGAGAAGTTACAGCCTACACACAACCTTCTTTCATTTGCTTGTTTTATTTTTGTGTCCTCTGCTCTGTTTGATCTGTTTGTAGAAAAGGGTAGTGTAACGATGTATAGAGGGGTAAGGGTAGGTTCAACCTTTCCGTTGTGTGAAGTATTAGGCGATGAAACATTTGAGCAAGAAAAAAATATTATTTGCATCTACCTAAAAGCTCCAATATGTCGAGCAAAATGAAGTTACATACCTACATATCTGTGTATGCATGTATGTAGGTATACACCTAAAATGGAAAATTGGTGATGTTGACCTTGAATTTGAAATAATTCAGAGTTATTATGTAAGATTTTGTACCTATATTACAGATATGTATTTTTTCGACCTACCTATAGATACGTAGTCATGTACATTATTTATTTGTAATTGCAGGTTTCGATAAAATGGAAAAGAAAGACTTGCATGAATTAGACAGGTTTTTTTTATTTTAAATCCTGAATACGAATTTTGCTCTCTTAAAAATAATTTTGGTGGTGATCGAGTTTTTGCTGAATTTACATTATTTATATTTATTCTTAGTAGTCACCAATTTGATAAAAAAAAGTAAAAATTGATTAAGAAAAGGCTAAACACCCAAAAAAGTCAAAATTAATACATACGTATGTGTGTATTTAGCTATTTACATTATGTATGTACATGTTCATGCATAATTTTTTTGTTCACTTTTAACTAAAAAGCTATTTTTAATTGTGACTTATAGGTACTATAAGGCAAGTTATGCATTCGTTAAAAAAAAAATCTAACTCGAAATTTTGGTCAAACTTGACACTACGATGATAGCGAAGACGAAAAAGGTGAGTCTCGAAATTCTGTCTGTTCGACTTCAGCCTAAACGACTCGCCCAATTTTCGTTAAACTTGGTACATATCTATACATATCATTTTAAATTTTTAAATAAGTGAAAACAAATTACATAAGTACCTACATTTAAGAACATATTTTTCAAAAAGATTAAATCTTCCACAAAAAGCCAAGTGCCCACGCTGATTGTGCAATTTTGGTGGGAACCATATGAAAAGGTATGGGTCGTGATGTTCATAGGGAATAAGGTGTTCTAGATTTTGATAGGGTGTTATAATCTTAATAAACTGCTTAAACAGTTATAAATTTGTTCGATGAAATTAGATACTGAACGTTATGGTATTATTACGATAAGAACGACCCGGCAGTGTATGTGTATATTTATGTTGTTAAACAATAATTGACATTCGATTCTGCCAGAAATAATCTTATAAATAAATATTTCGTCTAACAAAACTTGTGCTGAAACAAAAAAAGGATATTGAATAGACTTAGCCTACAATATAAGTTGAATGCTGTCTAAACATTTTGTATTCTGTATATCTTGTATATCTTGTGAATTTTTTTGTTGAAGTTTTCAGTTTTGTCTAAAAATGTTTCGTAATTTGGGTTCCAAATAGTGGATGCTAAAAATATTTCAGATTTCTTAAAGAATCTACCTGTGCAGAAAATAAAACCTATGCTCCTGGCCTGATTAACTAAGAAGAAGTGGTAGTGTTTGTCAAACATTAGCTTAGACTGAAACACAACAATTAGATCTTTTTGCTCATAAACTCTTGTCAATTTATTTTCATCCAATAGATAGTTAAAAACAATAGGATCCTTTTGAGGAGTGAAAGACATGAAGCGAATTTGAATCACACCATAAAGAGATAAAGAGTTATACCTTACTCCTTATCTATCAAATTGGTAAATTATATTATGATTAAATATTTGGAAAATGTTTTTATAGTTTAATTTTAAAGATATTGGCGCAAAATTTTAAACGACTTTGTCTAACTTTTTCATAATTTACGATACGTTGGACAATTCTTTTTTTTAGATATCTACTGTGATTATGCCATTAAATATAGTAATAACTAAACAAATAAATTCATAATTTTGCTTTGTATACATGTATTTGCAAACAGTAACTTAAATCAAACAAACTAACTAATGTTTTTGTTTTAATTAATTCTTTTGTAACGCTATACCTTGTTTCAACTCAATAATTTTGTTTCTGCAATTGAACTATATACTTTTTTCTTTTTATTTTTTAATGTAAGAATACACGTCAATTATTTCGACAGACGGCATATTATGTCATTGTTCTATTTTCTTTTATATACTTCTTATAATATTCTTGTATTTTCTAAATAAATAATTTTATAATTATAATAGATAATAACAGATTTATCTATCCATCGCCCGCTGCAATATTGGAAAATTTAAGATCGAAGAGCACTTTTGAACAATTGTTTCGCATTTCTAATATTCAATCTACTTACAAAGCACATCTTTTAAAAAAATCAACTCCAATTTGTTTTGGTATGAAATGACCATTGTTAATCTGGATAAAGTATAATTTTAAAAGATAAAGTAGCTACATATTTGCTACTTTTAAAGTTAGACGAGCTCTTTAACGTTCAAGTATAGTTTTTGCGTTTAAAATTAACAAAAAGTCGGTTCTCGTTTTATAAACGATATTTACATACAGTCAAACCCCATTCTAAAATTGATTTAGAGTAGGTTTTAAATATTTAAAATCTTGCGCCATTTTGTTTATGAAAATCATGTTTGTGGATTAATTATATTGAGTTGTAACGTTTCAGCTGATATCACACCTTCCTTCCAACCTATTCATGAACAAAATTTTAATTAGAAACATTTAAGTATACAATACATATCTACATACAATAATAAATTAAAAAAAAGATTGTAATTACTGCAATAATTAAGAATGTACCTATACCAATTTTTTTCTTATATATTTGAGCGTTTTTTGTATTCGTGTTTTTTTTTTAAATAAACAAAATCTATAATTGACCTTGCGCCCACTCAAGGACAAACATCATTTTTATGAATAAGAAAAGCTCACGAAGAAAGGGTAATTTAATATTTTATTTTCTGAGAATATTGTATTCTACTTTAAAAAGGTCATTTTACTAAAAAGGGGTTGGTTAATGTTCTAAAAACTCTAATATCTCTTCTCAAAATTGCAAAATCTAATACCTGCCTTGAAATAAAAAAGTTGAAAATTTTAGCTCAAAAATGAAAAATTTCAAGATTTTTCAATTAGAATGAATAATTCCCTCAAAATCCAATATTTGTCCAAATTATTAAAAAACTAATACCTATTCGAAAAAAGGATATTCACCTCGTCGTTCGTCGCAATACAAAATAAGAAACAAACCGATTTCTTACATAACAAACATACCGAGCTTCATAATAATACATTCAATACTTTTCGCATACCAACCAATGTACATATGTAGTTACTTTTCTTCCTAAAAACACACAAAACAATCCAACAAGTGAAATCTACTCCTTTGCTTCATTTTACTTTCACACCATACTCATCGCTTACCAATCCCTATACCACCATAGCCCTCAAATATTATCATCCACCGTCACCGTAGTTCTGCTCACATCCATTTCTTCCCCTTCTACACCACCCCTTTACTGAACCTCTCATATACCCAAAAGCCTACTCGACTTTCATGTTCGTCATACTTCTTTTTGCTTCAGTTCCAACACAAAATAGCTATCTTCGAAAAAAACCACGTTTTGGCAAATAGATGAACTAAAAACAGCCAGTAAACAAAAGTAACGACTTTTGTGCAAAAAAAAGGCTTCTATAAAATGTGTTATTTTGCAATAAAAAGTTACTTTTTGATTACTTTTTTTTTAATATAAACAATTTCAGAAAGCATTATGTCATTTTGGGAAAGTTATGATGATCTTTTCACATAATTACACATTAAAAAATGCATTGGAAAATGAACAATTTTAATGTTTTTCAAAAGATGATTATTCAAAAATAGAGCCCAAAATTAAAAATCCGCTCCGACGCTCTTCTAAGTCTCTTCATTACCTTTAAAATGACGTAAAAATATTATAAGTTTTCCACTTCAATTTTTCACAAACCTTGCACAACTTTTGCAGTTTTGTGGAATTTAACGAAAGAAGCAACCGGAATATTAAAATTAAATAAGAAAAATATAAAAAAATTAAAAAAGTGGCTCGACGCTTTTCAAGATAAAATGTAATTCTTTCATATGTAATTTATTTTATTTCAATACGACTTGCATTGACTTCACAAACCTTGCACGAATTTGCCCAATTTCACGTTTTTCTCAATATTTTGGGCGGAGGCCTCTTAAGAAAATCTACTACAACAAGTAAGCCATCTCTTTTTTATATTCTGTGTCTGCCTAAATTGAATGTCATTTGCTTGTGTTTTATGTCTTTTACTAATCGTTGTGCAGCAAAGTGCTTCCTAATTATTTCTCTTTGTTCTTTATAATTCTAATCGATCATGAACTCTGTATTTTCTAAGTGCAAAAGCGCAATATCTTCCAAAGACAGTATAAACTGTGGAATTTGCAAACATATTTTTGATTTAGTATGTGCTTGTCTTAAAGATTCTGAAAAATCTGCACTAAAACATAATAAAAGACTATATTGGTTGTGCGATACATGTTTTAGTAACAATCTATTGTCTTGCATTTCTAAAGTCAATGAGTTGTTTGCTTTTTCCACCAAAAATTGCCCTGACTTTACACAATTGGATTCGGGTACAAATGTTGGTGAACCAAAACCCCCTCGCGCGCTCTTCGCTCACAGTCTAAACTTAAATCCACTGAACCTATGAAAGGCAATCTTGTGGACCTCCACAGGAGTGTACGGTGCTCACCTTCTCTTGGTCTAAACAAGCGGTCGTCGCCCCTACCTCCCGCAAAATTTGTTTTCACTCCCTCACCATGTAATATGAAGAAAACTAGCACTAAAAAAAAACATTGCTGGCTCGAAAAAACTGGTTTCCTCTTCTAAATCCAGAGATAATGCAAAACTGCTCTGCTCTGCAACTAAGAGTGGAGAGGTTGTCGAAATTGCTGAGAATGAATTAACTGCATCGTGCTCGCATTCTCTATCTGCTAGCTCAGATAATTTCTTCTATGGTTGTTGCTGGTAATGTTGATGGAACCTTAGGTGAAGTTGTGGACGTTGTGGATGCTGTTAAAGGGGGAGTTGCTCAGAATGTTGCTAATATCCATAGTGGGGGTGTTGCTCCGATTGCTGTCATCACTGGAACCGATTATGGTTGCGCGGGAGTTGTGGATGTTCCCAAGACTAATGTTGCTTCAATAACATATGGTATGCCTCGTCATGATGCTAAATTTGCCAGTGCTGATGAAGCTGGTGTTGATGCTGGTGTTGTCAATGTTGCTGAAAGTGATGTTAATACGAGTATTGCCGGAAATTTAGATCATCAAGATGATGTTGGTAGAAACAATGTATGCGTCTAGATTATCTGCTTCGAAATTAACTAAGATATCGAGTAATATTGAATCTAAATCTGTTCAAAATAATCAACATGTTCTTGTTGGAGAAGATTTTAGCTCAACTTTGATTGTGTTATACACGTCGATATGGATCCATATCTCAAGATTTCATCCGAATACTCAGCCTGCTGATATCGTGAAACATATTACTAGTAAGACAAAAATACCATGTTGTCAAATGTTTTAAACTTATAAAAAAAAGTATATCATTGAAAGATTCTAAGTTTGTCAATTTCAAATTATGTGTACCAGCTGAATTTTCGAATATACTTTTAAATGATCCGTCTATTTGGCCTTATGCTGTAAGGGTTAAAAAGTTCATTGATTATTCAAAAAACAGCAAAGCTGCCTTAATAACTTTAATGGACACTTAATATCTAATAACATCGTTCCAAGGAATGTAGTGACGGACCACCTACCTCTTTTACACCTAAAACCAATCGTAAATTCATCAGATCTGCAAATCATTTGCAATCTTTTCGCTAACTTCTTCCAATCTGTTTATTCAAGCTCTAACTTTAATATGACACCTACCGATATCTATTCTTTTTTCTCAATATTGGAAATATAAATTTGTCTGTGGATGAAGTTTTGAGTGAATTAAAAAACTTGGATTTTGATTCTAAACATGGGTTTGATGGCTATCCTCCAATATTATTTAATAATAATAATAATAATAATAAAAATAATAATAATAATAATAATAATAATAATAATAATAATAATAATAATAATAATAATAAAATAATTGCTTCGCCACTTACCATTTTTAACAGGTCACTAGAGTTAGGAATCTTTCTTGACAATTGGAAATATTCATACATCTTTCCTATACACAAAGGTGGATCAAAAAATAAGGTTCCTAATTATCGACCGATTTGTAAAATTTCAACTATTCCTACGCTTTTTGAAAAATTGGTTTATAAAAAGTTATCGTATTTATTAAAAGAAATAATTTCACCAGTACAAAACGGCTTTGTCAGTGGTAAATCTACTGCTACAAATATTAAACTGGATTCAATCCTATTTGTCTGATCGCAAGCAATTCGTACGTATTGAAAATTCTGTCTCAAAAGCTATAAATGCCACATCAGGCGTCTTCCAAGGAAGTAATTTGGGTCCACTGCTTTTCCTTCTACTTGTGAATGATATTCCCGATGTTTTTGTTTAATCTCAATGTTTAATGTTTGCTGATGATTTAAAAATATTTATGGCTGTCAAAAAGACGTCTGACTGTGAAAAAATCCAAAGGGATCTTCGTAATCTTTCTGATTGGTGTAGAAGAAATAATCTCCATTTAAATGTATCTAAGTGTCAAAGTTTAAATTTCAGTGGTTGTACTTTTCCTATATGTTTTGAGTACACTTTGAATATTGAAGCTCTTTCTAAAACAGTTGAGAAAAAAGATCTAGGAGTAATATTTGATTACAAGTTCTCCTTTGCCTCTCATATCGATATATATTATATTGTTTCAAAATCAGGCATGATGCTAGGATTCATTATGAGAAACTCTAAAGAATTCAATGACCCGTTTACGTTAAAGTGTTTTTATCTTTCCTATGTTAGATCCATGTTAGAATATTGTTGCATTATATGGAATCCATACTACACAACACATTCCATAAGAGTCGAAAAACTACAAAAACGTTTGTTTTATACGTTACATTGGAACATTCCTCGTCCTTCGTATGATACTCGTTGCTTATTATTTGGCTTAGAAAGTCTGGAAACTCATCGTAAATGTTATGAAATAATGTTTGTGAGAGATCTCCTTAGCTGTTAAATTAATTGTTCTAGTCTATTGAGCATGGTCGGACTTAATTGCCCATTTTATGCATTCAGGACATTCAATATTTTTTCTATTCCCCATCATAGAGTAAACTATGGTTTTAATGAACCTATATCGCGACATTATTATTAAGACAGGCAAATACAGTCTCTAATATTACTAATATTGATTTTTTTCAAGATTGTAGCAGAAAAGTTTTTAAAGCACGAATACTTTTTGTTTTCAGATTTGGGGTATGATTTTGTTATAATTTTATTATTATTACATTATTTTTATTCATTTATTATTATAGTTATACTCTGTATATATGTATAAGTAGTCTGTAAGAGCATTTTTCTCGAATTGATGAAATAAACTAAACTAAACCATTAATAAATTTTTTATTTGGCAATTCGGAATCTCTCTCCGATCCGGAGTCCCAACTGAATAATTTTTTTGATTCTGGTGATTCTGAAGTTTTTTGTGATTGTATATGGGAATCATCAAATATGGAGAATAATGAAAATCAAGAATTATGTTTGTTGAAAGATACTTTTCGCAATTAATTGATATATTTTATCAGAATGTAAGAGGTCTTCGGACTAAGACCAACAAGGCCTATTATACTTCTTCGACCTGCTGCTATGATATTATTTGTCTCACGGAAACCTGGCTACATGCGGGAATAAATGATTCTGAAATGTTTGATGAAACATTTAATGTGTATAGACGTGACAGATACTGTGATCCAAATATCGACACTGTTGGAGGCGGGACTCTAATAGCTGTAAAATCTTCTATATTAACTTCTCTGGTTAATGTTCCTGTTTCACTTGACAATGAAATTCTCTGCATAAAAGTATCATTTAAAGACAAGAACTTGTATGTTGTAACTCTATATATAGTTCCTGGAAGCCCACAAGAGGTTTTTACCACAGCTTTCGAATACTTAAGCTATATCTATGATTTATTGGAATACCAGGATGAAATCATTTGCCTTGGCGATTTCAACGTTCCCAATGTCGCTGCGACGCGCTGTCGAGACACAAATGGTATGTTACCAACTGGTAATCTCAGATCCAACGACTCTAAGCTAATTGATGATTTGACTTCACTTGGACTTCTTCAATTAAACGATGTTTTAAATATTAATGGAAAACTGCTGGATCTAGTGTTTACTACCATTGACGATGAGATTGCAATACAAAAATCCACCGAGCCTTTAGAGCCTGAAGATAACCATCACCCATCACTGATCTGTTCACTTTTTAAAAAATTTAATAATTTTGATAATGAATTGTGTGATAAATTTTACTCTTTTAATTTTAAAAAGACTGATTTTTTAAAACTTAATTCTTTATTATCACAAGTTGATTGGTCTTGTTTGAATAATTGTTTAAATGTTAGCTTAATGGTGTTTAAATTTTACAATGCATTGTTTGATTGTTTTCTTAAATCTGTTCCCGTAGCGATTATTAAAACAAGATCTTTTGTGCCAGTTTGGTACGATAGTGAAATCAAAAGTCTGAGAATTCGAAGAAACAAGTTATGGTCTACTTTTAAACTATGTCCAACAGAAACCAATTTTAAAATTTATTGTGAATCGAGGGATATTTTCAATAGAATATCTAGTTTAAAGTATCTAAATTACATTCAGAAGGTGCAAAGAGATCTAAAAATGAATCCAAAGTGTTTTTGGAATTTTATTAACAGCAAAAGAAAATCTTGTCCTTACCCGTCGGTTCTCAAGTTAAATGACATTTCAAGTCATGACCCACGGGTTATAACGCAACTTTTTTCTGACTTCTTTCAAAGTGCCTTCAACTGTGATACTTCCAACTGTGATACCTTTAACTGTGATTCCTCAATTTGTGATAAATCTGACGAAATGGATTAAAACTTTGACCATTTGAAATCTTTTACTTACTTGACTGATATGAACTTTAACATTGATATCGACAACATTGTAGACAGCTGTATACCAGGTCCTGATGGTATACCCTCTATCTTGAAAAACTGTGTACGTCACTTGTCATTACCTTTGTCTATTTTTTTTAATTTTTCAATGTCTTCATGTTCATTCCCATCTATTTGGAAAAGTTCATTCATTATCCCTCTACATAAAAAAGGGAAAAAAGACGAAGTGAAAAACTACAGGCCTATTGCCAGATTATCTGTGATTCCTAAACTTTTTGAGGCTATTATTTCTGAAGCTTTATGTTTTTATGTTAAGTCATTTATTGTTCCTAATCAGCATGGCTTTATAAAAGGTCGCTCTACTGTTACATTTCTAATAGAATTAGCTGAAAATTGTATTGATTCATTTAAAAACAGTAAACAAGTAGATTCTGTATTTACTGATTTCAGTAAAGCTTTTGACAAGCTGTCACATCGTGTCTTGCTTTTTAAATTAAAAAAATTAGGGTTTAGCGAAAATTTTGTAAAATGGCTTCAATCCTATTTATTCGATAGATCTTATTCGGTGTTATTTAACGGTTGCGAATCAAATAAGTTTAAAATCAATTCAGGAATCCCACAGGGTAGTCATTTAGGCCCCATTCTTTTTATTTTATTTATAAACGACTTGCCATCGGTGTTAAAATACTCTAAGTGCCTCATTTACGCCGACGATGTAACAATCTTCAAAACTATTTCAAGTACTCGTGATTGTGAAGAATTGCAATGTGATCTCGTTTTTTGACTGGTGCACTCGTAATTGTTTGTTTCTTAATATTGATAAATGTAAAACTATGTGTTTTACAAGAAAGTTTTCATTTATTTCGTTCAACTATTTATTTATTGGTATATCAATATCTCGTGAAACAGTTATGTCTATTCTTGGTGTCACATTTGATCGCAAACTCGAATTCATTCAACATATAAATTCCATTTCAAATAAAGCTAATCCAATTCTTGGTTGGATAAAAAGAGAGTCGAAACAATTTTCCGACCCTTTCGTGACAAAACAGCTTTTTATATCTTTTGTTCGACCCATTTTCGAGTACGCTTGTCAGGTTTGGTCACCTCATTACGAATATCATAAAAATGGACTAGAAGAGGTGCAAAAAAGATTCATTAGGTTTGCCCTCAGGGGACTTGTCTGGGATAATCCTTATGATCTTCCACCTTATAACAACAGACTTAGACTAATTGATATACCTAGTCTCGAGAACAGACGTTCCTATTTATGTTTCGTTTTCATTGTAAAATTAATCAACGGTAACATAGACTGTTTGCACCTTCTGTCTCGTATTAATTTTAATATTCCTCAAAGAAGGAACATACCGGAGAGTATACTTACTTCCAACTATCGTACCAATTATGAAAAATTTTCTCCATTAAATAAAATGTTTAAACTATTTAATATTTACAATCTTAAATATAACAATTTGTTTGATAAAACAATAATTAATTCATGTCAATTTAAATCAACATTTTTCCATGAAATTGTTTAAGAATCTTAAAATACACCTTTGTAAATTTTATAAACTAGCAATTTAGTTATGTAAATAAATAAGGACACAAAAAATCACAGCTGTGGAGTTTGACGTTTAGATATACATATGAATGTGTGGGTGCTTCTGGTTTCGATTCTGAATTTAAATCCAGAAGCAAATTTCTCTTCTTTTCAGAATCAGAACTGTCATTTTTTCCCAAGTGAACACTTTCAGAAGAGTCCGGAAGGCTTGTCGGTCTTTTATATATACGGGAATCTTGCGTGCTTTCACGGCAGGGCAATTGACAAATTATCTCCCTTATTTTTAAATTGACGTAACAAGCTGCCTATGTACGGAGGGTAAAAAGATAAGGAAGCAAAATTAAAAACATGTTTGGATTTATATTTATATAATTTTTATTAAGCTGTCTTAATTAACAAGATGGAATGAAAAAAATATAAAAACAACAAAAATTGTGTTTATAGTTTTTGTTTTTGTGGACTCTATTGATTAAAAATCAAATTGAAAGTTTTTGCGACCTTTAGTCTTAATTAACTTCACATTGACATATTATTGACCGCTTTCTCTTGTCTGTTTTTTTAATCATAATATGGGTGCTGCGAAATGCTCTCATGACTTGTCGAAATCCACTTATGACCTTAAATCCTTTCGTATTTGCCATTTTTTTAAACTGCTTGGCTTTCAAAGCAAAATGAATTGACAAATCGCGAAGATACGCACTTCGCACTTTGGTTTAATTTTTTCATAAAACAAAACAAGTTTGACCATTTTATTTTGTATTCCTTTGCTAAACTACCGACGTCGTCGCTTCTTCGCCTTACCAACCAAAATGTAAAAAAGAATTATTATAACCCTTTGAATAATCATCTTTAATAACCATTATCATACCGGCGACCGACAAGGTATCAAAGGACACGGTAGTGCCCAGCCAAGTTCTGGCACTACACCCTTTTTACAGGAACAAACTCATACGATTTTTGACCAATGAAGTCAGAAACTTAAAATTCCGAATATTTGCTAAGCTAGTCAGGCACAGACGTCTCACGAAATTTCAATTTTCTAGCATAAGCGGTTCCTGACATATAAGGCCTCAAAAATCACAAAAACCGAAACTGAATGACTCACTGATTGACTCACTGACAGATCATCAAAATTATGGAGCACTTCCCGGCATCGTAGAATCTTGTAATTTTGCACAACAGTAGGTCTTGTCATGCAAGCAGAAGAAATTACTTCCTCAGAATTGATGTAAATTATATATGGCAAACTTCCGATTGCAGTAAAACAATGAAATGTGGTAGAACGGTAGGACTCAAATTGCATATAAAGGACCAAAAATAAAATTTGAAGTTTTCCATTCAGGGGGCGTGGTATCCGCCCACTTTCGCCGAATTGGTGTTGGTTGAATGGAGCACTTCCGACTGCTGTAAAACGATGAAACTTGGTGAACCGGTAGGGCTTAAATTGCATATAAAGGACCAAAAATAAACACTGAGGTTTTCCATTCAGGGGACGTGGTATCCGCCCACTTTCTCCGAATTGGTGTTGGTTGAACGGAGCACTTCCTACTGCTGTCAAACAATGAAATTTGGTAAAATGGTAGGGCTTAAATTGCATCCAAAGAAAAATATATAAAATTTGAGGTTTTCCATTCAGGGGCGTGGTACCCGCTTACTTCCTCAGAATTGATGTAAATTATATATGGCAAACTTCCGATTGCAGTAAAACAATGAAATGTGGTAGAACGGTAGGACTCAAATTGCATATAAAGGACCAAAAATAAAATTTGAGGTTTTTCATTCAGGGGGCGTGGTATCCGCCCACTTTCTGAGAAAATGTTTAATTTATGCGGAGCACTTCCGGTTGCCGTAGAATGATGAAATTTGGTGGAGTGGTAAAGCTTAATGTACATTCAAAGCGAAAAATAGAAAATCTAAGATTTTTCATTCGAAGTGTCTTTTTATTGTCATTTTGAAAATATACATGCATTTTGAAAATTCATGACTTTTCCTAGAACTAGAGTGCTCGATTTGGTACTCTATATTATTTTAACATAATTGAAAAAAGAAAATATTTGCATACCTGAAAAAATTATGAGTTTACATAGAAAAAACTCTTAACTGTGATGTGAACTATAATCAAACCACTAATTAGGCTTTTAATTGGTGAGCTACCGTCATTTAAAAAAACATCATCGCATCCTCAACAATTATTGCTTTTTTATGACTTTGAGCGGATGCAGGTACTAGCATTTATAATAAGGTTAGGTATGTTAGGCTGAAAACACACCGGATAAAGCCAAACATGTTTTTTTTTGTTTCTTATGAGACTAAACACAGCAAAGAAAACGAAACAAAACAAAACGATGGTGGTTGTCGAAAATACATGCTATTGTATACGAGCAACACACACCGAATGCAACAAAACTGTTTCGAACAAGAGTCGTTGACAGTAATTGCATACTTTCTTATGGCGCAACGCACACCAAATGAAACAAAACATAAAAACAAAACCAAAACAGAAAAACATGTTTCGTTGCCGATAGCTGACCTATTGTTTTTTGCAAAACAAAATTTTGACTCCGTTGTTTTTATTTTCTTCTTTCGTTGCACTTTACAGATTTGTTTGCTTCTACCATTACTCTGTGCGCAAATTTTAAATAAATATGAAATATATGTAGATGGAGAGAAGTTCATTTTTTTTATTAAGGCAAGAAGCCCTATCTATAATTATAAATATAAGGAAGATGCCAATAAACTTACTATTGATAAGCTGTGGATTGCTACTTCCTACTATGACATTTGAAGAATTGCAAGATTAAAAGCTTTTCTCTTTTCTTATAAATAAACACATAATGCATAAAATTGTTATTTGTGTTTACTTGCCGTAGAGTTATAATCTTTCAGCCGGAGTTAAGCTTTTACGATAGTTCGTATTTTGTTTCATTTCAACGCACACCAAACGAAACAAAAAAAACAATACGTTTTGTTTTGTTTTATTCTGCTTCGCTTGGTGTGCGTTTAAATAAAAAATATTTTTTCGAATAAAAAACGTTTTGCTTTATCCGGTGTGTTTTCAGCCTTAGTGTTAGGTATCTTGCCAGGACAAGAAGAAACAATTGAATCGCAAATCAAAACAACCAATAACAAAAAGAAAATGTACCAAAAGAAATAGGAAGCTATAAACTAAGTTGATTTTAGTAGGTAGAGTCCACCCTTCTATCTTTCCGTATCTTTCGAGATTTTGACATGGCAAAATATTAAAATCTTTGCAAAAAGGAGTGAGATCAGACCAAAAACATATATGTTAAGAAAAGAGCCAAGTTCTTCTATACAAAACCCTTTGTGTAACAAGTCAGCCGTGAAAAGTACTGAGATCTAAAAGTACGCCAAGTTCTTACTTCATGAAGGTTTAATACCGAATATTTAAAGTAGAATAATTTTGAAACAGCTACAATGTAATAGAGAAATTTTATTATTTAATGATAACTGACTAAGGTTTGATGGGCTTACTTGGTTGCCCAATTCGAAAGGTTTTAGAAACTTGACCAGTGAACCCATCAAATTTTAGTCAGTAATCATTAAATAATAAAATTTCTCTATTACATTGTAGCTGTTTCAATATTATTCTACTTTAAATATTCGGTATGAAACCTTCATGAAGTAAGAACTTGGCGTACTTTTAGATCTCAGTACTTTTCACGGCTGACTTGTTACACAAAGGTTTTTGTATAGAAGAACTTGGCTCTTTTTTTAACATTTATGTGTTTGGTCTGATCACCTTTTTAGAATTCAAATCACAACTGAAGAATATTCCGAAATCACTCCCGCTTATATACTTTTTATTGCCCAACTTATTTGGGTATAGGTGCGTCCTCGTTGATTCTCACTATTTTATCGTTGTTCTTGATTTTGATTGGCTAATCACTATTAAGTTTGCGATGAGGAGAACAGTGCAGTCCTCCGTATTTCTCATTGGTCAATTCATGAAAAGTGTTGATGTTAAAAATACAATGAGGTCTTTTGTATACTTAACAGAGCCACACATGGCTACACATGATGCTCATTGGTTGGATTGCGAAAATATGAAACAGTGCCGTTTCCAAAATAGTAGCAACCTTCGTTCACGATGATTCTCATTGATGAATACCTGAAATCACTATGGGAATTTTAAATTGAATACAGCGCCGCGCCAAAATGACTTTTTTGTTGCAAAAATCATAACTTTTGAACACGTGAAGCTATCGCGACTATTTTTTTTTCCCTTAAAGGTAATTTCCAAGGCTATACAAATTGTCAATTTTAAGAAAATTACTTTACAGGGTGTTTCAGAATAATTGGTTGATGAAAGATTTTCTTAGAAAAAGGAGTTAACAGAAAAAAGTCTGAAAGTAAACCTTTTAAAAACAGTCCTAAATTTTTAAAACTTTGTAAAAAAAAAGTTTTTGACTATTCAAGTGAATTCATAACAACAGTGGATGCTTAAAGTTAACGCACCAATTTCAGAAATATTTTTTAAGGAGTATTATAAAAAGTATTTTTTCATGTTGTGGGGCATCAGTTTATTCTATAAACTGTTTGACTGATATATTTTATATGAAACAGTGTAGGAAAAAAGTAAACGGACGAAAAAAAAATAAAAAAAAAATAAAAAAAAATAAAAAAAAAATAAAAAAAAATCAAATAGAATATAAAATTTATATTAACAAAATAAAATAGAATACATTATAAATATTTGTTTACAATTAACTACTATAGATCTAATTTTAAGAAAAAAATTCATCGGCATCTTTATCATTTTCAACAATTAATAGACCTATTAGTTCTGGGCAGTAACTCTTTTTCAGCTCTTTTTTTGATCTAACGTGTCTTAAGGATGAAACAAGTGGATCTGATGATATAGCTAGCATATTAAATAAATCTTCACTTTGTCGTTTCCGTGAGACTTTGCATGTATTTGAGTATCGATATCGCTTGTAGTCTTTATTCCTTGATTCCTGTGCTTCTTCTGAAAAGCTCCCCGATTGGCAATATTTGATGTCTTATAAGTTCCCCTCCATGGTCCAAAATTTTGTGCAGTGTTTCCATCATTTGTGTTACCGAATCCTTGTTTTGGCGTATCAATGATTAACCCGAGTTGTTCCCTAAATTCCTTTTGAATATCCGCTTTTCTTCTTCTTTCGGCTTCCTTCTTGTCGGTTGTCTCATTTTATTGGTATAGTCCATAAGCTAGTTTAAGAACGAACTCCATACATCTTATTCTAGCGTGTAATGGTGAAATTTTAAATTCGTAGTTCTTCTCATCTGCTTCGGCTGAATCGTCTTCTTTTGGAAAATTTTTTTGTGTCCTTTTGCAAATTGGACATGACAATGTTGATTTTGTATTTGTTAGTTCATTTAAAACTTTCCCGTCTACCATGGTTAGAAAAAACTCATGTCGAACCATCACATTTTTTTTTCAGCAACAGTCACAACAGTTGGCCTCAAATTTTCTATTTGGTTGCTTATATTTCTGACAGTTGTCTGAATAATATCACTTGACTCCTTTGTATATTTAAAAAGAATCGGTCTGCAAAAGTGAACTTATGACGGCCTTGGATTTTTCCAATATTCGCTTGATTCACCTTTTTACGAAGTGGAACTAGTGATGCCATGAACATGTTCGCATCAGACATTACCTGGCCATCTTCTGAAACTATTGTTTGCTTATATGCACTTTGCAGATCCATCGCATCCCCATTTGCTCATCAAAGTAAGATTTGTTGGAAGTAAAAGAAGATCCTGATTGACTAGGCTATTTAAAATCCTCTTTGCTGTATGGTCCATCAAATCTTGGAGATTCACTTCAACAGAAGTTTCTGTTACTATCAAATTTGATGGAGTTGATTGTATTTTAGCTTCCATTAATAAATTGTAGCTCGGAAACACATCAACGTTATGGCTTCTTAATGATTTTCTCATCAAAGCAGTGGGACCATCGTATTTTATTGGATCCCTTTGAGGTGTTCCTTTTTATATTTTATACTCAGAGCTGTGGAAACATTTTCAGTCGAAATATGGCCCGTAGTTTTCAATAGTTTCCTCCTTTTGGTATATACTGAACATGTATCTAAGGATTTCGAAGGCCTTCTTCTTGATGTACTTGGCACGTCACTGTCTTTAATTTCATTACATTGGATTGTAAATGCTTCATTCAAAAATTCTTCATATTTTGAGAGAAATCTTGTTTTAACTCTAAAACAGTCAATTCATTTTTTTTAAATGATGCGTATAATCTTTGGAGTTTCTTTTTCGTTTCATCCTTGTCACTTATATCTTCGTATTGGTTTTGGATCAGAATTACAAATTCTTCAGAATTCGAAACATTGATAAAATGTTCAAAAATTGTTCTGTTTGAAATATTCATATTGGTATTTAATTTGCAAACTCCACTCGTCAGTAAAGCCTCTTGAAAACTAACAACATATATCCATTGTCATAGTTTATATACCCCCATAAAGTACCAGCCAACATATCAGGTACAAAGACGAAGCTTTATGCAGACGACTCAATCACATACGGCACCGCTTTTTCACCAGAAATTGCTGCCAGGAGAGTGCAAGAGCACATTAAAAACCTATGGGAATACTATGTCAAATGGGGACTGAGGATAAACAGCGAAAAGACTGAACTCATCTGCTTCCGAACACCAGTGACTGTCATTCGAAGACGAGCGTTTGCAACACGCTGTGATGCAATCAAAATAAAGCTTCCAGACAACACTGAAGTGACAGTCAAATCATCAACGAAGTACTTAGGAATCAACTTTTCCAACAAATTCAAATTCAAAAGGCATGCTGACTTGATGTTGAAGAGAGCCAACTATTCTTTGCACTTGGTCCATCCACTTCTCAGGAGGCGAAATGGACTAAGTAAGAAAACCAAACTGCTTGTATACAAACAACTTATCCGACCCGTTCTGACCTACGCCTTTCCCATCTGGTTTACTATTTCACCTACAACAATGAAAAAGATGAAGCTTTTTGAAAGAAAGATGCTCCGCATTTGCACTGGACTGTACCGTTACCCACTGACGAATAAATATATACTAACAAGGAATCTGTATAAAGAAGCAAAGTTAATACCATTGGACATGTATTTACTGCAGCTCTCCGGAAAAATCATCAGGAACCTGAAAGATCATCCCAACACAGAAGTGCAACAACTTCTCCAGCATGAACTAGAGCCTCGTGACAAGTATCTATACACCCGAGCCATCACTGACGATCAATTTGAAGACATCATCCATAACGACAACGCACCCTTTTACGAGAAGAAAAACAATCAATACTACAGGGGATAAAACGCCCACTCATCAAAAATTATTATTTAGTTAATATTAAAAAAATCATGAATTAGATTAAGAAAACATTAATATGATATTGTAGCAAATAGCATTATGTAAAGCCAAATGAAGAACGTTGGGCCCCTATTGTTGAGCCAACATGATTTAATTTAGTAATAAGTTAGTTTTAAGTCAAATTGTATATAAAACAAATTGAAAAATAAAATTCTTAATCTAACCCCCATAAAGTATATGCACAAGGATTATTTTACCTGTGAAATTTAAGCTTAACAATATGGGGTATCGGAAGAAAATTATTATTCCTACCTGTTTTATTAAATAAATAAATAAATATAAAATAATAATCCAAAATTAAATAATTATTTCAACTTTGTATATGTGTATATTAATTGTATATTGTATATTAATCATTTTTTTTGGCAAGTTAATCTATGTTTAGGTACTATTAGAATAAGATCAATAAATATTTACAATAATTTAAGTTAAGGAGAATTTATTCAAAGAGGGTCGTTAAAGTGGGCGGATTATATTTCTATTAGAAATAAAAAACAAAACTTTAACATCGAAATTAGTATTTTTGCCACGAAATTTTCCTTTTCGGACCACAGTGTGCCGTCATACTAAATGAACAAAAGTACTAGATGGCGGGATTTCGTTACGCGGGATTTCGTTATGCGGGATTTTGTTATGCTGGATTTCGTAGCCAACCCTTCAATTTTTTGTCTTTTTATCTTTAAACGCACTTTTTTCTAAAAGTTTTTTGAAAAATCTGAACTTTTTTTTTTATTTTAAAAATAAATTGTTACTCTTTCAATTTTGTGTGGTTCTTAAAAGAACGAAGCTAACTATATATTCAAAAATCTCCTAGAAAAAAAAAATAAATTTTGCTTAAACAGCAATTCTCCCTAGTCTGCAATTGCTTAAAATACGTGTCGCGTCTTCGCCCTACCAACTAAAATGTAACAAAGAATTATAACCCTTTGAATAATCATCTTTAATAATTATAATCATACCGGCGACCGACAAGGTATCACCTTTTCAGAATTCTAATCACAACTGAAGAATATTCCGAAATCACTCCCGCTTATATACTTTTTATTTTCCAACTTATTTGGGTATAGGTGCGTCCTCGTTGATTCTCACTGTTTTATCCTTGTTCTTGATTCTGATTGGCTGATCACTTTGAAGTTTGCGATGATGAGAATAGTGTGGTCCTCCGTGTTAAACGTGATAACTTCACTACACCAATAACTTCACCAAAGAAGACCAAAAAGCCTGCGATGGATAATGAAAATAAACGCAACAAAACAACAAAACCTCGAGAAACCCAATAAGGAACCCCGATCCACACTAATGCCACCAATTGTGTGCTTCAAGCTAAACGTGGCGAAAATCAGTAAACATTTGAAAGCTCAAGGTATAGTATTCAAAGTTCACAATAAAAATAGTAAAAAATCTGTTACAACAACAAAGGCCAAAGAGGACACCAGAAGATCCGAGATTTCCTGAAGGTGAAGAAGACAGAATTCAATACCTATACCGCCAAAGAAGACAAGAAGACATTGCTGGTCCTTAAAGGCATTCATCAAACTTACGAAGCCACTGAAATTAAGGAGGAACTCATTGCGGAAGGCATCGCAGTCTTAGCAGTAAGTCCCTATAAGACCCGATCGGACAGGAAGTATAATAGCTTCGTCGTTGATATCCCAACAATTTACGGAAAAACACTTCTTATGCACCAAAAAGTCCATTGGGAGAAGTTTAAGTCTACCACCATTACACAGTGTAAGAATTGCCAAAAGTTTGGAGATGTTGCTAGCAACTGTGGCATGAAATACCGTTGTGTAAAGTGCAAGGAGGATCATAATCCAGGAAACTGCTCTAGGACCATCCACAAAGTCAGTGAAGATATGGTATTCTGCGTTAACTGCCAACAGACTAGGCACCCTGCCAGCTACAGTGGAAGTCCTGCAAGAAAGAAGAAACTGGCCGAAAAAACGAAGACAGCAACACAGAACATGTGAAAATCACCAATTTGCTGTAACATCAGCAAAAAAAGCGACTGTGAATGGCTTATCATACGCCAGCGTTGCAGCCACATCTAGAGCAGCTTCAAAACCTTTTGGAGGCCCATTTAAGAAAGCAGGAAATAAGCCAGCTACACCAGCACCAGCTACAACGCCATTTACCAAACCAGTAGTCCAGAAGAGGACTGCACCATCCAACACATCAAGCCAAAAAGGACAATCACAGTCTTTCAATATATTTGATGATACCGAAAGACTGTTTGGAACAGATCTCCTTTTTCTTCTCCAAAAGACAAAGGAGGTAGTTCCAAGCAACTACGGTAGTCTCAATGATAAAAGACAGTTATATTGGGTAAACTTATTTGTTCATTATGTATATAAGAAACTACCTATCCTTCATTACATACACTCCGCTTCAACTGAATACGCACACATTTTTCTTAGGTTATATTGTTCATTTTTTTCAAACTTTGGGCCTTAATGTATCATTTGATGATGCTTACTGTTTGCTTGTAATGTTAAGAAAACATATCAGAAAGAATTATTCAAAAAGTACCGTTATTTTTTCTCTCGCTCTCTTGCAAAGCGTTCCATGCGGAAAAATGCAGATTTTTTTTGCGTCAACTGAATAGGTACACGATCATTATCGGTCATTATCTTCATTGTTAATGAGAGTTTTGAGATGATTGACACATTTAATCAAAATTTGAAGTGTTTTAAATTAAATTTAGCCGTTTAATTGAAATTAAAAAAAAATGGGTAGATCAAAAGCTTTAAATAGTGTCGAAAGAGCTAAAACCGATTTGTTAAAAGAACAAGGACTAACTGGTCGTGCTAAAGCTACCAAAAATACACACAAGTTTTAGTGTTGTTTATTCCCACCTAAGAAATAAAAGTTTATAAGGGAAAAACATGAAAGGAAGTAAAAAAACGGCAACAACTGCAATTGATCGAAGAGCAATTTTAAGATGTGTTTCTGATTCGTGTGACTTTGCGGTAAAATTTAAACAAAAAGCCGGTGTAACTGCAAGCGTTTCAACATTCCGTAGAGTAATAAACAGTGCAAATCATTTAAAACGATTGAAACTTCAAAAGAAACCACCACTAAACGAGCAAAGAAAAGGTATCCGTTTAGAATTTTTTAGACTCCATATGAGTTGAAAAAATGAACGGTACCACGTCGTTTTTTCTGATGAGAAAAAGTTCAAATTTCATGGCTCTGATAGTTGTAATTATTATTTCCAGGATGTGAGGAAAGAAGAACGATTTTTAGCGCGGCATAATAGTCGAGAAGGTCGAGTTATGGTATGGGGTTCAGTAAACTACTATGAGACTGTTGAGCTTGAAGTTCAAAAGTAAAACATGTCTGCATTTACCCACAAAGGAATCTAGAAAAGAAATTTTCCTAAATTTGCGGATATTTAAGGACCCATTAACTGGACTTTCCAGCAGGATAACGCCCCCATCCACACCGCACGCATTGTCCAAAATTGGATATAGGACCAGAATGTGGAATTGCTTCAATGGGCGCCGTACTCTCCCGACCTGAACCTTATAGAAAATGTATGGGGATGGTTGGTACGAAAAATTTATGAGTCTGGCCATCAGTTTGAGGGCATAGAATCCCTAAATGCAGCCATTAAATTAGCCTGGAGGGAAATTTTGCTGAACTGCTTAAAGAGCATGCGGGACCGAATTCATGAAGTAATTACCAATAAATGTGTCAGTACCCACTACTAGAAATAACCAATAAACAAATATTTAAAGGAAAAACTTGTTTTATTTCATTCCGTTAGCTTTTATTTCCAATTTTGATTGTTGTACCTATTCAGTTGACGCAAAAAAATTCTGCATTTTTCGATATGGAACGCTTTGTAAGAGAGCGAGAGGAAAAATAGCGGTACTTTTTGAATTATTCGTTCTGATTTGTTTTCTCAACATTACAAGCAAACAGTAAACATCATCAAATGATATATTAAGTGCCAAAGTTTGAAAAAAATGAAAAACATACCTTAAAAAAACTATGTGCGTATTCAGTTGAAGCGGAGTGTATAACGTTAATTCTATTTATTCTACAGCCAGACGTATTTCACTAAACTTTTTTTTTAAATCAAAGAAACCCGATATTATCTTTTTTACAGGAAACAAACATCACAGCAAGAAACACCCTTTAACCGGAAGGCTACACATGCTATAGACAGGACAAGACATCTGAAGGCAGAGGAACTGCCATCCTCTTAAAATCAGACCTCAAAAGCGAGTACGTTAGGGTACCAGTACTGTGCTGCATGGAGATTACAGCCGTTGTGATCAATATGTTGGATAATGAGACGCTGCTTCTCGTCTCACTATACAACAAGTGTAACGCAACAAGATGTGACATCATACATGACCTCAACGTCATCAACAATCTGGCTAGCCAACATACGTACTGTGTACTTGGAGGTGACTTCAATGCACGACATCCACTCTGGCTAGACACCAGGGAATCTACACAAGGAAAATCAATTGTGGACTGGCTGCAAGACAACCCTGAGCTTCACTCACTGGTGGTTATATCACAACATAGGCCCACATTTCCAAGAACTCCATCGCTGCTAGACTTCTTTTTAGTGACATCCAATTTTACGAACATCCTTCCCGAGTTCCAAAACTTCACTTGTGTTGCACACGACAGTGACTCGGACCATCTGTGGTTGAGATGAGAGGCAGATTGAATTACAGGATTACAACTGAACGTCGTATTCCCGAATTCCAAATCCAATACGAAAAACTGAACTGGATAAGATTCCGTTCAGAAGTTGAAGAACGCCTACCAGAAGTCTCCAGCGTCAACAATCTCAACAACATTGAGATCGATAACACCATTACTCAATTTGAAACAGTGGTCAACAATGCTTTGGACAGGCAGAAAACACACCGCACCAGCAGAGATAAATATGCAAACTTATCCCAACATATACAATTAATACATGCTCACCGGCAAAGACTCCGCAAAAGCCTCCAAAGAATATTCCACAGGACCTTTAACAGGGAAACTGTCGAATACCGTCGGCTACACTCAGAACTTCAGTGCACTAACACAATGTTCAACCAGGCAATTAAACATCATCAGGAAAAGGATTTCAGGAAGAGACTCGAAGATATCAAACCTGGACCTGAGACGTTTAAAAAGATCAATATGATTGTTGGAAGAGCGAACTCAATTCCAGACACCATCCTTCACGGACAAGAAGTTTCAACAACTTCTGCTGAGAAAGCTGAAGCATTTGCAAATCACTTTCATGATAGTTTTAAAGACCGTCCTCCCGTACACCTTCCTGACTTTATCGAAGATGTAGAAACTCGCTTTAAAGAGATATCAACGAGGAAAACCCATCATCGGAGCCGACGCTGACAGATGTTTTCACTTCTCCTGAAGAAGTAGCTGACATTATCTTCACTGGAAACTCCAAAAAATCAGCAGGAAGCGACAAGATTTCTAATTACGTACTTAAAAAGTTACCAAATCTTACTGTTCTCCTGTTGACTATAATCTTCAATAACTGCCTGAACAACAGCTATTTCCCTGCAGCCTGGAAAACCGGAAAAGTGGTCCTTGTCCCGAAGAAGAACAACCGCACAAATGTGGAAGGATATCGGCCAATTTCTTTGCTCAGCTGCATGGGTACGATACTGGAGGCGTTGATATTGAAGAAACTCAACGTTTTCTGCAGAGAAAGAGATTTCATACCGGAGTTTCAGTATGGCTTTCGAAATAAACACTCTACCCTACATCCATTACTGGGACTCCATACTGATGTTACAATTGGACTCAACAAAAAGGAAACAACTGTAGCGTGTTTGCTGGACATTCCTAATTACTCGGTAAGAATAATCAAAAATTTCGTAACCTATAGACTTTTTTATGTACACGTAGAAAAACATGTGTCATCAACCAAAGGAATTAACGCTGAAGTTCTTCAAGGATCAAAACTTGGACCGCTGCTGTTCAACATTTACACTGCTGATCAACTTTTCCAACAAATTCAAATTCAAAAGGCATGCAGACTTAATGTTGAAGAGAGCCAATTATTCTCTGAACTTGGTCGATCCGCTTCTCAGGAGGCGAAATGGACTAAGTAAGAAAACCAAGGTGCTTGCGTACAAACAACTTATCCGACCCGTTCTGACCTACGCCTTTCCCATCTGGTTTACTATATCACCTACAACAATGAAAAAGATGAACCTTTTTGAAAGAAAGATGCTCTGCATTTGCACTGGACTGTACCGTAACCCACTGACGAAGAAATATATACCAACAAGGAATCTGTATAAAGAAGCAAAGTTAATACCATTGGACTAGTATTTACTGCAGCTCTCCGGAAAAATTATCAGGAACCTGGAAGATCATCCCAACACAGAAGTGCAACAACTTATCCAGCATGAACTAGAGCCTAGTGACAAGTATCTATACACCCGAGCGATCAATTTGAAGACATCATCCATAACGACAACGCATCCTTTTACGAGAAGAACAACAATCAATACTACTTTAGTTAATATTTGTTTAGTTAATATTAAAAAATCATGAATTAGATTAAGAAAACATTAATATGATATTGTAAGCAAATAGCATTATGTAAAGCCAAATGAAGAACGTTGGGCCCCTATTGTTGAGCCAACATTGTTTAATTTAGTAATAAGTTAGTTTTAAATCAAATTGTATATAAAACAAATTGAAAAATAAAATTCTTAATCTAAGAGTGGTCCTCCGTGTTTCTCATCGGTCGATTCATGAAAAGTATTGATGTTAAAAATACAATGAGGTCTTCTGCATACTTAACAGAGCCACACATGATGCTCATTGGTTGGCTCGCGAAAATATGAAGCAGTGCCGTTTCCAAAATAGTAGCAAACCTTCGTTCACGTTGATTCCCCTTGATGAATACCTGAAATCACTATGGGAAATTTAAATTGAATACAGCGCCGTCATACTAAATGAACAAAAGTACTAGATGGCGGGATTTCGTTACACTGGATTTTGTGCTACGGGATTCTGTTATATGGGATTTTGTTATGCGGAATTTCGTAGCCAACCCCCTTCATGAGAGTACTATAAGTTTTATATACAAAACACAACAGCCAAAGCCACTGACGCAATTTTCTTTAAACTCGGTTCTTAAGGGTCTTCGGTGATTCCCTATAGAGAAAATAAAATTTTGTAGCTCCAAAACTAACGGTACCTGTCCTACAACCATTATGCAAAAGCTTATTTATTTTTCTCAGAAACGGCTAACGACTTTATAAAAAAAAATTGGTGAAAAAAATGTTATTAACGGTACTTGTAATAGAACAGTTTTTTGATGTGTAAACATCTTTGCCGGCGGTAGATTGAATCGAAAACGTGGGTAAAACTTATACGTTCCATGAAGCCCGTTACGGTTACACGTTACGGTCACACATTACGGTTACACGTTCCGTGTAGCAACCTACCTTACATAAGATTAGATTTAAGACCTTACTTACATTGAAAATATTGCATACTTACGACATCGTGTTTACGTTGGAAAATTTTAGGTACTGAAATCTCGATCTTATTATTGCTGGCTAGAAATATTCAGTCCCTCAACATTTCTTCACCACTCGACCAATATGTCAAAAAGACGAAAGACAACACAACTGGTGTAAAATGTCATAGCGGGTTCATTCAATGCCTTAAACAAATCCACTTCACGTTAGTGATGGACGACTACATTTTATTTTATGCTCCCAAAAAATGCATTTTCAGAGTAGACATTTAAAAATCCGAAAAATGTTGTTGAAATATTCTCGATACGTCAAAATTTAATCTGTCCCTTATCTATCATACCATATATGTAATTATTTTAATTATCAAATTAAATATTCTATATTATAGAAAGTTTGAGCGACCTCAACTCCAAAGCGCGTTTCGCCCAGGTACGACAGTGGGCTCATCAGTTAGATGCTGTCGTACCCTTCTAAGACGCAATTATTTTTTGTCGATGTTTGGTGACACTTATAATTTTCACAGCAGTAATATACTGTGAATTTTATTTTTTCTAGGGGAATTTGGTTAAATTCTGACGCCTAGAATGTTAATTGTCCGTGGTCAGACTTATTAAATCAACGAATTTATATGAAATAAGAAAATTATTTCAATTTTTTAAGCGGAGTGATTGAATTTAATTCAATAGAAAGTTTGAGCGACCTCAACTCCAAAGCGCGTTTCGCCCAGGTACGACAGTGGGCTCATCAGTTAGATGCTGTCGTACCCTTCTAAGACGCAATTATTTTTTGTCGATGTTTGGTGACACTTATAATTTTCACAGCAGTAATATACTGTGAATTTTATTTTTTCTAGGGGAATTTGGTTAAATTCTGACGCCTAGAATGTTAATTGTCCGTGGTCAGACTTATTAAATCAACGAATTTATATGAAATAAGAAAATTATTTCAATTTTTTAAGCGGAGTGATTGAATTTAATTCAATAGAAAGTTTGAGCGACCTCAACTCCAAAGCGCGTTTCGCCCAGGTACGACAGTGGGCTCATCAGTTAGATGCTGTCGTACCCTTCTAAGACGCAATTATTTTTTGTCGATGTTTGGTGACACTTATAATTTTCACAGCAGTAATATACTGTGAATTTTATTTTTTCTAGGGGAATTTGGTTAAATTCTGACGCCTAGAATGTTAATTGTCCGTGGTCAGACTTATTAAATCAACGAATTTATATGAAATAAGAAAATTATTTCAATTTTTTAAGCGGAGTGATTGAATTTAATTCAATAGAAAGTTTGAGCGACCTCAACTCCAAAGCGCGTTTCGCCCAGGTACGACAGTGGGCTCATCAGTTAGATGCTGTCGTACCCTTCTAAGACGCAATTATTTTTTGTCGATGTTTGGTGACACTTATAATTTTCACAGCAGTAATATACTGTGAATTTTATTTTTTCTAGGGGAATTTGGTTAAATTCTGACGCCTAGAATGTTAATTGTCCGTGGTCAGACTTATTAAATCAACGAATTTATATGAAATAAGAAAATTATTTCAATTTTTTAAGCGGAGTGATTGAATTTAATTCAATAGAAAGTTTGAGCGACCTCAACTCCAAAGCGCGTTTCGCCCAGGTACGACAGTGGGCTCATCAGTTAGATGCTGTCGTACCCTTCTAAGACGCAATTATTTTTTGTCGATGTTTGGTGACACTTATAATTTTCACAGCAGTAATATACTGTGAATTTTATTTTTTCTAGGGGAATTTGGTTAAATTCTGACGCCTAGAATGTTAATTGTCCGTGGTCAGACTTATTAAATCAACGAATTTATATGAAATAAGAAAATTATTTCAATTTTTTAAGCGGAGTGATTGAATTTAATTCAATAGAAAGTTTGAGCGACCTCAACTCCAAAGCGCGTTTCGCCCAGGTACGACAGTGGGCTCATCAGTTAGATGCTGTCGTACCCTTCTAAGACGCAATTATTTTTTGTCGATGTTTGGTGACACTTATAATTTTCACAGCAGTAATATACTGTGAATTTTATTTTTTCTAGGGGAATTTGGTTAAATTCTGACGCCTAGAATGTTAATTGTCCGTGGTCAGACTTATTAAATCAACGAATTTATATGAAATAAGAAAATTATTTCAATTTTTTAAGCGGAGTGATTGAATTTAATTCAATAGAAAGTTTGAGCGACCTCAACTCCAAAGCGCGTTTCGCCCAGGTACGACAGTGGGCTCATCAGTTAGATGCTGTCGTACCCTTCTAAGACGCAATTATTTTTTGTCGATGTTTGGTGACACTTATAATTTTCACAGCAGTAATATACTGTGAATTTTATTTTTTCTAGGGGAATTTGGTTAAATTCTGACGCCTAGAATGTTAATTGTCCGTGGTCAGACTTATTAAATCAACGAATTTATATGAAATAAGAAAATTATTTCAATTTTTTAAGCGGAGTGATTGAATTTAATTCAATAGAAAGTTTGAGCGACCTCAACTCCAAAGCGCGTTTCGCCCAGGTACGACAGTGGGCTCATCAGTTAGATGCTGTCGTACCCTTCTAAGACGCAATTATTTTTTGTCGATGTTTGGTGACACTTATAATTTTCACAGCAGTAATATACTGTGAATTTTATTTTTTCTAGGGGAATTTGGTTAAATTCTGACGCCTACTGTCGTACCTGGGCGAAACGCGCTTTGGAGTTGAGGTCGCTCAAACTTTCTATTGAATTAAATTCAATCACTCCGCTTAAAAAAAAAAAAAAAAAAAAAAATTGAAATAATTTTCTTATTTCATATAAATTCGTTGATTTAATAAGTCTGACCACGGACAATTAACATTCTAGGCGTCAGAATTTAACCAAATTCCCCTAGAAAAAATAAAATTCACAGTATATTACTGCTGTGAAAATTATAAGTGTCACCAAACATCGACAAAAAATAATTGCGTCTTAGAAGGGTACGACAGCATCTAACTGATGAGCCCACTGTCGTACCTGGGCGAAACGCGCTTTGGAGTTGAGGTCGCTCAAACTTTCTATTGAATTAAATTCAATCACTCCGCTTAAAAAATTGAAATAATTTTCTTATTTCATATAAATTCGTTGATTTAATAAGTCTGACCACGGACAATTAACATTCTAGGCGTCAGAATTTAACCAAATTCCCCTAGAAAAAATAAAATTCACAGTATATTACTGCTGTGAAAATTATAAGTGTCACCAAACATCGACAAAAAATAATTGCGTCTTAGAAGGGTACGACAGCATCTAACTGATGAGCCCACTGTCGTACCTGGGCGAAACGCGCTTTGGAGTTGAGGTCGCTCAAACTTTCTATTGAATTAAATTCAATCACTCCGCTTAAAAAATTGAAATAATTTTCTTATTTCATATAAATTCGTTGATTTAATAAGTCTGACCACGGACAATTAACATTCTAGGCGTCAGAATTTAACCAAATTCCCCTAGAAAAAATAAAATTCACAGTATATTACTGCTGTGAAAATTATAAGTGTCACCAAACATCGACAAAAAATAATTGCGTCTTAGAAGGGTACGACAGCATCTAACTGATGAGCCCACTGTCGTACCTGGGCGAAACGCGCTTTGGAGTTGAGGTCGCTCAAACTTTCTATTGAATTAAATTCAATCACTCCGCTTAAAAAATTGAAATAATTTTCTTATTTCATATAAATTCGTTGATTTAATAAGTCTGACCACGGACAATTAACATTCTAGGCGTCAGAATTTAACCAAATTCCCCTAGAAAAAATAAAATTCACAGTATATTACTGCTGTGAAAATTATAAGTGTCACCAAACATCGACAAAAAATAATTGCGTCTTAGAAGGGTACGACAGCATCTAACTGATGAGCCCACTGTCGTACCTGGGCGAAACGCGCTTTGGAGTTGAGGTCGCTCAAACTTTCTATTGAATTAAATTCAATCACTCCGCTTAAAAAATTGAAATAATTTTCTTATTTCATATAAATTCGTTGATTTAATAAGTCTGACCACGGACAATTAACATTCTAGGCGTCAGAATTTAACCAAATTCCCCTAGAAAAAATAAAATTCACAGTATATTACTGCTGTGAAAATTATAAGTGTCACCAAACATCGACAAAAAATAATTGCGTCTTAGAAGGGTACGACAGCATCTAACTGATGAGCCCACTGTCGTACCTGGGCGAAACGCGCTTTGGAGTTGAGGTCGCTCAAACTTTCTATTGAATTAAATTCAATCACTCCGCTTAAAAAATTGAAATAATTTTCTTATTTCATATAAATTCGTTGATTTAATAAGTCTGACCACGGACAATTAACATTCTAGGCGTCAGAATTTAACCAAATTCCCCTAGAAAAAATAAAATTCACAGTATATTACTGCTGTGAAAATTATAAGTGTCACCAAACATCGACAAAAAATAATTGCGTCTTAGAAGGGTACGACAGCATCTAACTGATGAGCCCACTGTCGTACCTGGGCGAAACGCGCTTTGGAGTTGAGGTCGCTCAAACTTTCTATTGAATTAAATTCAATCACTCCGCTTAAAAAATTGAAATAATTTTCTTATTTCATATAAATTCGTTGATATTCTATATTATATCAAAATATACTTTTAGCGTTCAGCATATCAAAATATAGATCGTGTAAGGAGTGCGAAGTGATAACGGCTGAGTTCATAATTGCAACATTTTTTGCACATGCCATGCAGAAAATATTCACTCAATGACAGATATTAAAATTATTTTTCTCAGTGACACTTGTTGTTTAGAAAAAGTAAATTAGTGGAAAATGTCTAACACAAATGTAATATTAGAATTGTTTTTTAATCTCTTGAACGGAACAAACTTTGAAAGTGTTCAGGAAGAACTCTGCAAGAAAAAGGATGATTCTTTTGATATAAAATAATTGGATCCCAAGACATATTCCAAAAACCAGAAATTTCCTGAAAACACTTTCATTCCTATGAAACATAAATAATCTTATATATAAAATTCTCGTGTCACAATGTTAATTACCATACTCCTTCGAAACGGCTTGACCGATTTTTATGAAATTTTATATGCATATTCAGTAGGTCTGAGAATCGACTAAGAAGAATCTAAGTGAATCTAAGGGATAAGGGTTGTCCACCCCTAACATTTACAGTATTTACAGTCAATCCAAGACATACAGTGCTTTTATCTTCGACTGCTGTTAGTTAATGTTACTGGCCCATTGTCATTTCAAGATTATGCGTAAAGTGAATGGGTAACAGTATCCAACGTATAAATATGCATGCCTTGCACTCGGCTTGCTGGAAGACGACAATCAGTGGGAATGTATACTTGCTGAAGCAGCATTGAATTGTATAGCAATACAAATTCGTCTACTATTCGATATAGTGTTGATTACATGTTTCCAGCCCGAGCAGAGATATTGTGGGATAATCACAAAGATTCAATTACTGATGATATATTCCATCAACATCGTACACGGTTCAACGATCTAACGATAACATTCAGCGATGCTATGTACAATGAAGCATTGATTGCTATTGAGGATCTTTGCATTTACATTGCCAACTTACCACTCAGTCATTTTGGTATGAATTCGCCAAATCGAACTGCATCTGATTTCATGAACACTGAAATGAATCGTGAACTGCAGTACAACACTATAGAAATTTATTGATTATAAAATAGCTAACAGTTTTTAATAAACTTACGCCTATTACAAACTTTTAACAAGCTATATTTTAAGTTAATTCAGTTTTATTACAGCGATTTTTTTTTTTTTTTATAATTTGCGCGTACTAAAGGGATTATGACTACCCTTAAAATGTTTAAGCACAGTGCGAGCGTTTTAGGAAATTGGGAGAGGATTTAAGAGGAGATACCGATGCACATTGGTTTTGAATGTCTGAATATTACAATGGGAGGGAAACATAGAGTCGGGTAAAGCATTCCACATTCGTGTGGTGCGGCTGAAGAAAGAATCTCTGAATTTAACTGTACGTCCGAAATTGGGCTCAAGGGAAAACTGATGGGCATTCCTTGAAGCGCGTGTATTACGGTTAAATAGTTTAAGGGGAGGAATGCAGCTGGCTATTTCACTAGAACAGTGTTTATAAAAATACCGGTAAAATAGTGAAAGACAAGAAACATTGCGACGGTGTTCGAGAGTTTCAAATGTTTCTGTTATATTTGTATCACCTATCATTTTTAAAGCTCTTTTTTGAATTCTATCCAAGAGACTCAAGTGAGTTATTGGAGCACCTGCCCAAATATGGGAATTATACTCGAGCTTTGGACGAATATAGGCCTTATAGATGACAGCCAGATCAGAAGGGGTAAAAAATTTCTTGCAACGTCGGAGAAAACCTAAGCACTTAGCAGCATTTTTGGCGACGTCGAATATATGGTCATTCCACACAAGGTGGCCTGTGATACACATACCGAGAACTGAGAGCTGTTTGGTTTCCTCAATGCAAGTGCCACTCATGGATAGCGGCATAGGGGGTGGGTTCTGCTTTAACGACAGGAGACAGCATTGAGTTTTTGAAGCATTAAATTCTACACGGTTTTTCATTCCCCATTTGACAATGCTATCAAGATCAGAATTTAATGAGCTTATCATACGCTGCCGTTCTAGATTCACATCCGAAGAACAAGGACATGTATCTGGAAACGAATATGAGAAGCTGAGGGTACTGTCATCAGCAAAACAATTTAATGGATTAGAAGTTTCAGACAAAAGATCGTTGATGAATATCAGAAAGAGAGTCGGAGACAAAACGGAGCCCTGTGGCACACCAGCATTTATTTTATGGACTTCAGATTTAAAACCGTCCAATACAACTTGTATTGAGCGGTTTGAAAGGTAGTGTCTAATCCATCGAACAATAGATTCATCTATACCAAATGCACGCATTTTCGATAAAAGAGCTTGATGCCAAACTCTATCAAATGCTTTTGAAATATCCAGTGCAATAATCTTACTTTCTCCAAAACGATGTAAAGATTTTTGCCACTGTTCGGTGAGATATACCACCAAATCACCAGTGGACCTATTGCTACGAAAGCCATACTGCCGGTCATTAAGAAGCTTTCGTTCTTCAAGATATTTCTTGTAAGTGCAATTGGACGATAGTTGGAGGGGGAAGAAGATTCGCCTTTTTTAGGGATAGGCTGGACAAATGCTGTTTTCCATCCACTCGGAAAGAGACCAGAAGAGTAGGACAGATAGAAAAGCTTACGCAATGGTTTTGCCAGCGTTAAAGAACACCTCTTTAGAACAATTGGGGCGATACTATCAGGGCCAGCGGATTTATGTATATCGAGATCTTTAAGTACTCTTGCAACTGAACGAGTGCGAAAGAAGACTTGTCCCATAGAATCATTAACGCTCGCAATTACAGGAGGAGTCATGGCACTCTCTGGTAGCGTCGAATTGACAGCAAATTGTGCTGCAAGCAAATTGGCTTTTTCTTGAGAGCTGACATAAGGACTGTCATTGAAAACGAGCGTAGGAACCGAAGACGAAGTAGTATTTCGTACATTTTTTACAAATAACCATTGTAGTATTTTTTGCCGTAATTTTTGATCATGCAAGAATTTGGTTCTTTGAATATGATCATTACAGGTCTTTCTGACTTGCTTAAACTTTTTCCGATTTTCCTCAGTAGGGTTGGCTTTATAATATCGGAAACTTACTTCTCTAACCCTAATAAGCTCTTTACAGCTCGAATCAAACCATGAGTTCTCTTTCGGTTTGATAGATTTTTCCCTATTCGGGATAAACTTTCTCATTCCGAAAAGAATAAAATTTGTAATCATATCTGCACTGGAGTCCACGTCACTATCGAGGAAGCATAGTGACCAGTTAAACTTCCTGAAAAAATCGTTGAGACCGTCCCAGTTGGCTTTCTCGTATTGCCAAACGGTTCTCTTAGGAATTATTTTTCTAACTGGGTTTTGTTGGCATGGGAAATTCGCAGATATGATACAATGGTCGGATGTGCCTAGAGGTGATAAAACATTTATAGTGTATTTGTCAGGGTCGGAGGTAAGAAATAAGTCTAGTGTATTAGCAGATTGACCTGCAACGTCAGGAATTCGAGTAGGCTCGTGAACGAGTTGAGTCAAGCTGTTTAACTCAGAAAATATCTCGACATACCTTCCTTCGGGTGTTGTCTGACCAGAATAGCGCAGCCACGAAGAATTGTGTACATTGAAATCGCCCGTAATAACGATTTCACTGTGCGGAAAATGAGAAACAATTCAGATAGATAGCGCATCGAATTCATTAGAAGTTGAGTTGCTATCCAAACTTGGGCTGCGATAAATAAAGCATGTATGAATGATGCGCTTATGGATTGTAAATTACATATAAAGTTTATAAAATTTTTTTTTTTAAAGATTAAGAAATAATTTTACGAAATTAAGTATTAAGAATACTAAAAAGATACAAAATAAATGGAAAAGCCAAAACCAAAAGCAAGAAAAAATTAAAAAAATGGAAATGAAAAAATTAAAAAAATTTAAATGAAAGATGAGCCACATTCACGGACAATTCTCAAAATGACAGATTTAGGGTTATCATTAGAAACATGCAAAACATCAAACGTTGAGAAAATCTTATTATGGTACTTTTGAATTCTTATTAAAGGTGATTTAAAAATTAAATTGGTTCGTGAGAAAGGTATATCAAATACAACAGAATGACGACTAAAACGAATCGGAAAATGGATGCTAATAATGCTTTTTAAATTTGGTGAATCTATTTTATCATACATGATTTTATATAGGAATAGCTCATCTAATAAAACTCTGCGTTGAGATAAAGACATCATTTCAAATAACTGTAACATAACACTATAATCGTAGTGGTTCTTGTACAACTTTGTTGCGTGTTGGGGTACCACAGGGGCGTAACTTCATGAGTCGAAAAAGGGCGGTGGCATGCTTGCTCTTGCTCGGCTAAACTCGAAGGATTGGGGTGGATCTTGCCCTCTTTCGAACTCATCCCACACAGCAAACAAAAAAAATCATGCCTGTACTAAGGATAAGGATAGGAAAAGTGGATAGGATAGGAAGCTAAGGGCCAGGAATACTAATGGAAACTGAGTTGTACAAACATAGTTACCTATGCCACTGCATTGATGAAAGGAAGAGGCTTCTGATGAGTTCTCAGTGGGATAAAAATAAAAAAAAATCTAATCTAAACCTACTTTCTAAGCCCTTAACTTACTAATCATACATATATGTAATTGTGTATATACATATGTAAGTACACATGTACATATATATGTATATGAGTGTTCTTAAATCTAAACCTATAACTAAAACCTATCATAATAAGAAAATTATTTTATAACCACCAGAAGACACCATCCGCTCCATCGTCTCACCAACACAGTGGTTCGCCGAATCATCAAAGACCTTGCCTGGTGTTGTTGGCAAAGGTTAGTCTCCCCACCCTTGTATCTCTAAGATACAACCAATGCTACCTCGTTGACCGGTATTCATGAGGTAGCCCCTAATATGAACCTCCTATCGCTTACTAGTTCGTTGTCTCAGTTAAAGTTTGTCATCGTAGTTTATGTTTATGTTTCTAGGTCTTGTCCAGGTAAGTATGAGTAGTTAAGGTAAGTATGTTTAGTAGAGTCATAAGTGCAAAGTAGGTACATGTAGGTAAGGTAGGTATTGTAAGGGTAAGTAACCAAGTAAGTATAGTTAGTAATGTAGGTATAGTATAATGGCGTAAGTATAAGTATAATTAGTAAAGTCTGTCAAATCAGTAAAGGTAAGTGTCAAGTCATTGTCTAGCTGTCACGTTTTGTCTTCTTTCCAGCCTTTCTCTTCATCGTCGGCCCAACCGATCCTTCACACACCTCTTTTAAATTTTCAGCAATCCATAATCTCAATCTATTATTTCATAGCTCAAATTTGATGATAAAGTCTTTTATTTCTGTTAAACTTTTATTTTTATTACATCAAATTCATATTGCTATTCACGTATGTATAGGGTTTATAAATTTATTCTGAATTTAAAAAAAAAATTTATAAGAAAAAAAGAAAAAAATTTATTTGTCTCAAGACAATAGTCTTTCATAGAAAACTTTTATAAAAAAAATTATTTTTGAAAATAAAAAAAAAAGTGAGTTAATTTTGTGACACTAGAGTGTATCTGATTTTTAACTCAAATGATTTGCCAAAAAAAAAAAATTAATTATTTCAAGTATTTTTTTTGCTTATTTAAAAATGGCTTTAATTTGAAGCACCGGAGTGTAGGTGAATTTTGACTCAGATCATATGTCAGTAATGAAAAAAAGTAATTTTAGATATCTTCGGATTTAAAAATGGCTTTAATCTGAAGCACCGGAGTGTAGGTCTTCTTTCCCTTACCCACGTAGGTAAATTTATCTTCTATGAAATGTTATATGTATATATAAATATTTATTGATCAATATTACAGCACCACAAGAAAATTACTTACTGCTTTCACCGTCCCTCGACGTCCTGCCGGCAGCACAGATCAGGAACTGGTATCTGCAGAATTGGCCTGTATAGCCAAGCACTCTTTCACCACTGTGATTATTTCTATTGATATGCATAGGTATAACACTTCATAAAGTTCAACAAAAAAAAACTTCACTGCCCCCTTCACACTTTTCGTTTTCTTCACTTTTCTAATATTGAACTCTTTTTACTTTAATTTTCTTTTTTTCTTTCACAAAAAAAAAATTCCAAAAATTAGATTAAGATTAGTAAAAAAAAAACTACTTAAAAAGTTCAAAAATCCAGAAGGGATAAAAAAAAGCACTTTGAATTCTTTTTTTGTTCATCAATTTTCTTCAAAATAAAATTATCCTGTCGCCAGTCGCCAAAATTCAGGAAAAGGTTTTCACACCCTTGTAACTGGCCAGTGGAATATAGTCCGAATACCAAAAAAAATTAAGAGCAGAGGCTCGAATCAGCTAGTCTAGGAATCCGTTTTATTCCTTGGTGGGTACAGTATACCTATATGTATGGTTGTATAACCTAAGTGCATATATACACCGTTTCCCTATTCCGATCGTGCTTCGAACCTACGAAGATGAGACACCCATCATAAAATTAGTTTTGAATTCTATATTCATTTATGTATGTACAATTTTAAGCTATATACCTCTGCTTTGTTAAAAAGACCGGGGTCCCAAAGTTCCTTCGGGAATATGAACTCACAAGGTACGTATATCGAGAACCTCTAGTATGCAATTTTCCTTCTCTCTCTGGTTTGATTCTAAAATTTTTGTATAAGTATTTAATTCGTATGAATTATTTTAAACTTTAACATCTAACTCACCGTAATATCAAATTTCTATATTCTTTTTTTTCCTAAGTTGCTTTTATGTTGTAACATAAAAGGAATTTGTAAAAGACTTAGTCTTAGAAATTATTTGTAGGCAAAAAAAATAGAAACTTATAATTTCCTTCGCTATAGGCACTTGCGGCAACACTTAATATATAGACTTTTCGGTAGATCTTACTCGAATGCATTTTTGGATTATATCATAATCGGTCATTGCCCCTCAACTTACATTTGAATTAAGTAAATACAAGTTTGCAGACTGGAATTTGTTGTTATAATTTCCCCTGTCAGCAATACTTTTCTAATTGAATTCCATTTCCTATGCCTAATACTGTTGTCTGTGTCTGTTACATAATATCATATATATTTGTATGAGTGTGGATCCTAAACTTACACCTAATATTGCACTAACCGACTTAGAATAAGTAATAAGCTATTAAAACTAAATAAATAATAAAATACTAGAAAAATAATAATAAAATTGGCTAAAATAAATTATCTTATAACTAATTGTATTGCATTTACCCTTTTCTTAATACAATCCACATCAAAACTAATCTAATTCAGCACAATGTGCTGGCAATGCCTTTTTGGATTCCACTCTTCACATTTGACATCTAATCTCATTTGTCAACAACATTCCATTCGGTCGTTCATTATCATTTTCAATTTTTTAGTGTTTTGTTTAAATAAAATCAAAGTTACATAATAAAATTAAGATAAATATAAATAAATAATAAATAATCAAACTTATCAATAATATGTACTAATAAATAACATTCGTGGACAAAAATTTCGACACAACATACAGAATGGTAGGATTATCAACACGGATCGCCGGTGAGTATTTTCCTATGTATGTACATTGTACATACATACATATTTTAGTTTAGCAATTATTTCCATGTAATTTTCTTCTTTTGTTTTGTTTCAGAATACTTACTACGATAATTTGCAGATACATAAATATGGATAACTACGCGATAAGGATAAGTATTTTTGTTTTTCAGAGTCTGCAGCCAAATTACTTTTAATTAAGGGTAGTTTGGTGACAGATTCTGAAAACACTTTCATTCCTCAAAACTTTCATGTTATTTATCTTTTCTTTTCTTTTCAGGTACCTACAGGACTGGATTGCGGCTGTGCAGCAGAGTACAACATGCCCCGGCGTGCAACGAAACCACCCTTAATTACCACAATAGTGATTTCGATATGTGTTTTTGTGTTTTTTCTTTTTTGTGTGTTTCTTTTTTCTATTATTATTGTTTTTATTAAACAATCTAAATTAAAGTGTGGTGTTTTGTTTTACTTAAGAGGGTGCTCGACCGGTCGTGCGGTTTGGCTCGAGTTCGTGCGATTGGGCACGTAACAGGCTCGAAAACATTTTGTGAGTGGTCGTGAGAAAAATGGGCTCGTAAAAAGAATTCAACGTGTGTCAATCGTCGAATAATTATTTTTATATAATTAGATATGCCGTTCTCAACGTGTGGCACGTCCCATACCCTGAGATGATTTTTGGTTTTTTTTTTTTTCAATTTTGAATGTATCTTAAAAAAAAAAGGTAATCACAACAACAATTTCAATGAATTGACTAGAAGAGAGTTCGTATCGATTAATTTGGTTTAACTTAAGTTACTTTTGAGTAGTATAGTTTCGTCATGCTTTGATCAAATGAAGATGTTTTGACTAGAACGTACTTTCATAAATTGTAACTAAACTATAATAAAAGTATAATAAAGGTACTCAGTCTTTATCTCTTTCAAATAAACTAATAATAAAATAAACCTAAGGTAAATAAAATATCACAGTGAAATTATCATGGTAGAAAAATTAAATAAATAAATTTATAACATCACGAACACTTATATCACAGAATAAAAGAATAAATAAATAAATAAAAGCTCTATAAATAAATAAAACTCTATAAATAAATAAAATCTCTATAAACAAATAAAATCTCTATAAATAAATAAAATCTCTATAAATAAATAAAATCTCTGTAAATAAATAAAATCTCTATAAATAAATAAAATCTCTATAAATAAATAACTAACTCTATAAAATTAGACAACACCTACAATTATATCACAGTTCTAAGTAAGAGTAACAGCAGCTTGAGTGCGTCAATCATGCATGAATGTCTTTGGCGTGATATATTCCTATTTTGTCACCTTTTAGGTTCCCTAGTTCGTAAAGGGAGTTACCTATTGTCTTTAAAACTATAGATTTTAAAAATTTTGGACCTAATTTCGCATTATATTTGTCAATCAGATTACTCTGCTTAAAATTTTTTCTGTATACGATTTGTCCTACTTTATATGATACGTCTTTACTTCTCGTGTTATATATTTTAGTGGACCTTTGATGTGCTAAGTTAAGGTTTTCGAATATTTTCTTTCTAAGCATGACTTGTTTGTCTGTTTTGTTTATGATTTTGACATCATTATCTTTTATTAGGTCTAATTTTCGTAAGAGCTCATAAGTCTCGCCGTTTTGCACCATTTGTGAACCAAAGACGGCATAATATGGCTCGAACTTAATTGCGTCATGGATTACACTACGCAAAGAGAAAGCTGTATTGCTAACGTGTAGATCCCAATTGCGTTGATCACTATCGATATAGGATCGGATTTTCGCTAATACCGACCTATTTACTCGCTCAGAGGCGTTCGCTTGAGGCGAATAGAAAGCTGTACGTACATGTTTTACCCCATATTTCTTCAAAAAGCTTGAAAACAATTCTGAAATGAATTGCTTTCCATTGTCAGAGTGGATGTATTCGGGTACGCCAAACATATGGAAGATACCTTCTTCCAAGTATTTTACTACCTCAGCTGCTGTTGCTCTTCGTAAGGGTTTAAGGAAAACGTATTTGCTGAAGTGGTCTAGTGCTATTAAAATATGTGTGTGTCCAGTTTTCGTTCTTGGGTACGGTCCTAGGAAGTCTATGTAGAGTCGTTGGAAAGGTCGTTCAGTTATCGTCTGTTGTCCCATAGGTGGTCTTGAAATTGTATTTATTGCCTTATTGCATTTGCAAATATCACAGTTTTGTATGTATTCTTTAACTTCGACGGTCATATTTGGCCAGAAATACCTCTGGCGAAGTTTTGCCAGAGTTTTGTGTATTCCTCCATGACCCGCTGTAAAGGAATCATGCGCTGTTGCCAAAAGACCCCTACACAACTCCCTCGGTACCCAGAGTTTCCAGGCCCTGTCCTCTTGAATAGGATCTCCTGTTCGTTTGTCAGTTCGTTTGTATATGAAGCCGTCCGAAATACAAATGTCCGGTAATCTGTTCCCGTTCTCGTTGATTGTCTTCTTCAACTCAACGTATTCTTCTGACGCAAAATACGGAGAATTGAAGTCAACTTCCGGCATTTCGGTTACTATCTCATCCATATGTACTCTTGAGAGTGTGTCCGGGACCACATTAAGAATTCCTTTTCTATGTTCTATAGTGAAGTCAAAGCCTTGCAACTTTAAACTCCACCGAGCTAGCCGACCACTCAAGTCCTTCTGTGTCATCAGCCACTTGAGACTCGCGTGGTCAGTTATGATGGTAAAAGGCAATCCCTCAATGTAAGCCCGGAACTTTTTAACGGACAAAACGGCCGCATAGCATTCAAGTTCCGTAACGCTGTAATTCCGTTGCGCGGGATTAAGCTTCTGGGACATGAATGCTATGGGTCGCTCGTTATTCTCTTCGTCCATCTGGAAAAGAACGCTCCCTACGCCAGAAGTTGATGCGTCGCATTGTATGTAAAAGTGCCGTGAGAAGTCTGGGTTAGTCAGTATTGGTGCAGTCACTAGGTTTCGTTTCAAGTCCTCAAAAGCAGTCAAGGCTTCACTTGTCATTACAAAGTCCTTTCCTTTCTTCAGACAGTCTGTCATTGGGGCTGATATAGACGCAAAATTTGGGATAAAGCGCCTATACCAACCCGTCATCCCTAAGAATCGACGGAGTTGTTTAGGGGTTTTTGGGACAGGAAAGTCTTTTACCGCTGACACCTTTTCTGGATCCGTTCTTAGACATCCATCACCGACGAAATAGCCTAAGTACTTGATCTCTTTGAAGCAGAACTTGCTCTTCTCCACGTTTATTGTCAGCCCCGCTTCCCGCAAGCATCTCGAGACCTCTTTTAGGGCGCTCATATGGCTTTCAAAATCTAGGGAACAAATCAAGAGATCATCTAAATAGACAAAGACACTCTCTCTCAAATGAGAAGGAATGACTTTGTCCATCAGCTTACACATTCTCTGCGCGGCGTTGCACAATCCAAACGGCATAACCGTGAACTGATACAACGGCCGCCCAGGGACTGTGAAAGCCGTCTTCTCTCTTGATTTCTTCTCCAGAGGAATCTGCCAAAAAGCGTCCTTCAAATCGATGCTCGAGATGAAGTGCGTATCATGCAGGCGACTCAAAATCCCTTCTATATGTGGGAGAGGGTACGCAAATTTTTTCGTTGCTGCGTTCACCTTCCGTGAGTCCAAGCAAAGCCTGTTCTTGCCTGGCTTCCTAACCAACACAACTGGAGAGCTGTAAGCGCTATTGCTCTCTTCAATCACACCAAGTTCCAACATCCGGTCTAGCTCAGCATACATTAACTTCTGAACGACGGGTGAGATTGGGTAATGCCGTTGTTTGATGGGAATTGTGTCGTCTTCCATCTCAATGACATGTTCTTCGACGTGAGTCTTACCCAATCCCATTACCGCGAAAGAAGGAAATGTAAGCTTTACGCGTTCCAACTCTTCAGCTTGTGTTGGAGTAAGCTGACGCATAGGATCAGACTCTTGCCCTTCCGTCGGCGATGGAATGTCTAGAGCGCAAATAACGTTTGGAGCAACCTTGAAGGCTCTCCAAAAATCTACCCCTAAATAGAGCTGCTGTTGCAAACTGGGGACGACATACAGATCCATCTCTTGAGTCTTGTCACCCCATGAAACTTTCGTCTTAAATCGTCCATTAATCTGTTGATTTTTCCCGTCTGCCGTCTTTATGTCAACTGTCATTCTTCTCATTTGTATACCATGTTTTTGCATAAAATCTATTGCTCCTTTTCCTATACAGCTCACAGACGCACCACTATCTAATAAGCCTACCATTTCCTCACCATCTACAACAACTTTAGCGTAAGGTCTATTGTCATCAGAAATTGCTAACACTGTCGATTCTATTTTATTTCTTGTTCTTCTGAAAATTGCACATTTTTCCCTAAGCCTAAATATTTTTCTAAATTTTCTACTTTTGTATCTTTCATCGTCTTTAACCGTGATTTCTGCACTGAAGATTCGTTTTCTTGCTTCTTCATAAGCTAATATACGTTCATGAAGACTTTTATATTGCACTGGTGGGTCAAGTTGGGTACTTGTTAGTTTTGTTTCACGTCTTAAAATCTTTATTTCTCCTGGTTTGGTTTGTCCGGGATCAAAACGTTCGTCGTTGGAGCAAACCCGGGCGCACTCCCGACCTTCAGGTTTCCCTGACACGAAGCGCACTTAAAAGAAAGGTTTCCTTGTCCACAACTAAAACAAGTCAGTGCATGGAAGGTCGAAGGACAAGTTGTTGCACTTAGGTCTTTATCTTTAGTCAGTTCAGTTGTTCTGTCCCGTTCATTGTTTTTGTGAGTTGCATATCGTTTATCTGTTCTTGTACTTGTAGTTGGTCTGTCCGTGCGATTATATTGTACAGCTGAAACATGTGTTTCTTGTTCGTCTTCTGAGTCAGTTAGGTAATGTCTAGTCCGTGCTAAGTTGTGATCTTCTATTTCACTTATCTGTCTCTTCGCTCTAGAATCTCTAGTTGACAAGTGTTTTTCAGCAAGGCGGCACTGTTCTCTTAGATCTCGGATGTCTTTGATGGGACATCCGAAGATCAGTGTCGCTACTTTATCCCTGAGGTTCTGTCGGACCATAGAAACTAAATCTTTTTCAGTTGGTCGGTTTCTCATCTGTAACGTCAATGCTCTTACATCCTCATAAAATTCGTCAAAAGACTCGTTTGGTTGCTGACGCCTGTCCATAATTTCTCTCAGAATCTCGTGGTCCCTCTTACTGTTTCTAAACTGTCTTAATAATTCTGACTTAAGGTCAAAAAAGTTCAAGTATTCGTCACCTTGGTTCTCTTCTAGGAACTGCCAATACCACTTTTCCGCAGTTCCCGACACTAAGTGGTGAAAATTGGCAAACACTTGTTCGTTGGTAACCCCGTTCTTTTTCTGCAGGGTTTCAATCCTAAAAATAAAACTTTCTACGGTCATGTTTTTCGTTGTCCCATCGAACTTGACACCCCATTTATGGATGTCAACACGTTTTCCATGCTCTCCACATGTTCTACCCGTTTGGTAATTCGATTGGGCTGTGGGTGGAGAAAGAAGTCTCGGTTGACTTACATCGGGATCAGTAAGAGATATACCTTGTCTTCGCTCTTGCATAGCGTATAAGGAAAGTGCCGATTTCTCTACCACCCGTAAGCGTTCACTCATCGCTGACATGTTACTAGTAACCATTTCTACCATAGAATGCATTTTCGTCATATTTTTCGTTTGTTCTGTCAAAATTGTCATTGTCTTATTATGGGCCTCGCTGATCGATCTTGAAATGGCACAGTCTATAACTTTCTTAAGATTTTCTCCACCCATCGTTATTTCATATTCCCCTTTGTCCTTGTCCATACTTTGTCCTTCGTCATCGTTTCCTTGTTCTATTAGAAAACGTTCGTTTTGTAATGCCTGTGTCAATCTATTGATGGAGTCTCTTGTTTCTTCGGTACTCTCCATGATCGGAATTAGGGTCGAAGCTCCTGATTCTTTTGTCCGTATAGGACTCCCTACATCTGCTACACTTGCCTGTAACCCACTTGCTAAGCCATTGGGGTTATCGCCTAATAGATCATCAAATGGGTTTTGCGACCTATTCTGGCTAAGCTCTGTATCAGAAGGATTTGGGCTCAACTCGGTTCTGGTGGTATGTCGAGTAAGTCGACGCCTACCTCTACTTCTTACTACAGTACTTTTCTTGATAGCACCCATTGGTTGCTTATTCATTTTTTTTTTTTTTTTTTTTAAAGAAAGTATTAAAAAAATCTAAAGAAATGATACAAAAATTCAAAGGAAGGATACTAAAAGAATTCAAAAGAAAGGATACAAAAATTCAAAAAAAAAATTCAAAAAAAAAGATGAAAATTTCAATAGGCAAAAGACTTCAAACAAAAATTATTAAAAAAAAATAAAAAAAAACTAAAAAGAATACAAAGAATAAATGAAAATTTAAAAAAAACTGTTATAAATGTTGAATTCAAAAAAAGTAAAAAGTAAAAAAAAATTGATTAAGAAAAAAATGCAAAAAGTAAAAAAAATTATTTAAAGAATGTAAAAAAAAAAGATATTTAAAAAGAATGTAAAACGAAATTCTTTAAAAAGAATGTTAAAAAGAATGTAAAGAAATTAAAAAAAAGGATAAAAAAAGTAATTCAAAATGAATGCTAGCAAAGAATTCAAAACCAATGTAAAAAAAATTGTTTAAAAAGAATGTTTAAAAAAAATCGAGGATAGGATAGTTAATCAAAAAAAATTCGAAAAAAATGGAAACGTATTGTTAAAAGATGTTAAAAATTTAGATTTTTCAATATTCATATTGAGGTGTGTGAAGTCACGATTGAGTATCCAAAACGATAAAAGAGAAAAGAAAAGTCCTTTTGTAATGTCTTGTGTTTGTAATGTCTTTCTTCCTCAAGTTAAGTGTTCGTAAGTTCCTGTATAATGTCAGAAGTCGGTCCAATTTGCGATAGGTGTCTCTGTGATTCGACGAGAGTTTCGAGCTATCTCTAATTTTCCTGCCACATCGAGTTTTCTGATTTTAAACCTGAAAGTGGTTGGCTAGGTAACAGAGACAACTCTCCACTCGAGTAGACTTTCAAAACTTCTCACTCATGTCACATAATACATCTGGCTGTGCCTGATTGTAAAGCTAACAGTGAGTGATCTGCTTTTCACTCTACTCTGTTCCTTTTCTGCCATAGATTTTATTCTACCTCATAGAATCTACTGGTTTTAAACCCGTCAGATTAGACAGCTGAACTCTATCTATGGCTAGGCAAAGAACTTTTGCGGTCCCTATGCTTGTACTTGGGGATGAGATAAGGATTAATTAAAAAAAATAAAAAAAAAAGGTTAAAAATAGATTGTTGTGAGTCCAAGGGGATGAACTTAAAGTAAAGATCATCTCTTTGGAGTCCCAATCAATCTTGAAGCCGTTCAATACGTTGGGCGCCATTGTTGCGTGTTGGGGTACCACAGGGGCGTAACTTCATGAGTCGAAAAAGGGCGGTGGCATGCTTGCTCTTGCTCGGCTAAACTCGAAGGATTGGGGTGGATCTTGCCCTCTTTCGAACTCATCCCACACAGCAAACAAAAAAAATCATGCCTGTACTAAGGATAAGGATAGGAAAAGTGGATAGGATAGGAAGCTAAGGGCCAGGAATACTAATGGAAACTGAGTTGTACAAACATAGTTACCTATGCCACTGCATTGATGAAAGGAAGAGGCTTCTGATGAGTTCTCAGTGGGATAAAAATAAAAAAAAATCTAATCTAAACCTACTTTCTAAGCCCTTAACTTACTAATCATACATATATGTAATTGTGTATATACATATGTAAGTACACATGTACATATATATGTATATGAGTGTTCTTAAATCTAAACCTATAACTAAAACCTATCATAATAAGAAAATTATTTTATAACCACCAGAAGACACCATCCGCTCCATCGTCTCACCAACACAGTGGTTCGCCGAATCATCAAAGACCTTGCCTGGTGTTGTTGGCAAAGGTTAGTCTCCCCACCCTTGTATCTCTAAGATACAACCAATGCTACCTCGTTGACCGGTATTCATGAGGTAGCCCCTAATATGAACCTCCTATCGCTTACTAGTTCGTTGTCTCAGTTAAAGTTTGTCATCGTAGTTTATGTTTATGTTTCTAGGTCTTGTCCAGGTAAGTATGAGTAGTTAAGGTAAGTATGTTTAGTAGAGTCATAAGTGCAAAGTAGGTACATGTAGGTAAGGTAGGTATTGTAAGGGTAAGTAACCAAGTAAGTATAGTTAGTAATGTAGGTATAGTATAATGGCGTAAGTATAAGTATAATTAGTAAAGTCTGTCAAATCAGTAAAGGTAAGTGTCAAGTCATTGTCTAGCTGTCACGTTTTGTCTTCTTTCCAGCCTTTCTCTTCATCGTCGGCCCAACCGATCCTTCACACACCTCTTTTAAATTTTCAGCAATCCATAATCTCAATCTATTATTTCATAGCTCAAATTTGATGATAAAGTCTTTTATTTCTGTTAAACTTTTATTTTTATTACATCAAATTCATATTGCTATTCACGTATGTATAGGGTTTATAAATTTATTCTGAATTTAAAAAAAAAATTTATAAGAAAAAAAGAAAAAAATTTATTTGTCTCAAGACAATAGTCTTTCATAGAAAACTTTTATAAAAAAAATTATTTTTGAAAATAAAAAAAAAAGTGAGTTAATTTTGTGACACTAGAGTGTATCTGATTTTTAACTCAAATGATTTGCCAAAAAAAAAAAAATTAATTATTTCAAGTATTTTTTTTGCTTATTTAAAAATGGCTTTAATTTGAAGCACCGGAGTGTAGGTGAATTTTGACTCAGATCATATGTCAGTAATGAAAAAAAGTAATTTTAGATATCTTCGGATTTAAAAATGGCTTTAATCTGAAGCACCGGAGTGTAGGTCTTCTTTCCCTTACCCACGTAGGTAAATTTATCTTCTATGAAATGTTATATGTATATATAAATATTTATTGATCAATATTACAGCACCACAAGAAAATTACTTACTGCTTTCACCGTCCCTCGACGTCCTGCCGGCAGCACAGATCAGGAACTGGTATCTGCAGAATTGGCCTGTATAGCCAAGCACTCTTTCACCACTGTGATTATTTCTATTGATATGCATAGGTATAACACTTCATAAAGTTCAACAAAAAAAAACTTCACTGCCCCCTTCACACTTTTCGTTTTCTTCACTTTTCTAATATTGAACTCTTTTTACTTTAATTTTCTTTTTTTCTTTCACAAAAAAAAAATTCCAAAAATTAGATTAAGATTAGTAAAAAAAAAACTACTTAAAAAGTTCAAAAATCCAGAAGGGATAAAAAAAAGCACTTTGAATTCTTTTTTGTTCATCAATTTTCTTCAAAATAAAATTATCCTGTCGCCAGTCGCCAAAATTCAGGAAAAGGTTTTCACACCCTTGTAACTGGCCAGTGGAATATAGTCCGAATACCAAAAAAAATTAAGAGCAGAGGCTCGAATCAGCTAGTCTAGGAATCCGTTTTATTCCTTGGTGGGTACAGTATACCTATATGTATGGTTGTATAACCTAAGTGCATATATACACCGTTTCCCTATTCCGATCGTGCTTCGAACCTACGAAGATGAGACACCCATCATAAAATTAGTTTTGAATTCTATATTCATTTATGTATGTACAATTTTAAGCTATATACCTCTGCTTTGTTAAAAAGACCGGGGTCCCAAAGTTCCTTCGGGAATATGAACTCACAAGGTACGTATATCGAGAACCTCTAGTATGCAATTTTCCTTCTCTCTCTGGTTTGATTCTAAAATTTTTGTATAAGTATTTAATTCGTATGAATTATTTTAAACTTTAACATCTAACTCACCGTAATATCAAATTTCTATATTCTTTTTTTTCCTAAGTTGCTTTTATGTTGTAACATAAAAGGAATTTGTAAAAGACTTAGTCTTAGAAATTATTTGTAGGCAAAAAAAATAGAAACTTATAATTTCCTTCGCTATAGGCACTTGCGGCAACACTTAATATATAGACTTTTCGGTAGATCTTACTCGAATGCATTTTTGGATTATATCATAATCGGTCATTGCCCCTCAACTTACATTTGAATTAAGTAAATACAAGTTTGCAGACTGGAATTTGTTGTTATAATTTCCCCTGTCAGCAATACTTTTCTAATTGAATTCCATTTCCTATGCCTAATACTGTTGTCTGTGTCTGTTACATAATATCATATATATTTGTATGAGTGTGGATCCTAAACTTACACCTAATATTGCACTAACCGACTTAGAATAAGTAATAAGCTATTAAAACTAAATAAATAATAAAATACTAGAAAAATAATAATAAAATTGGCTAAAATAAATTATCTTATAACTAATTGTATTGCATTTACCCTTTTCTTAATACAATCCACATCAAAACTAATCTAATTCAGCACAATGTGCTGGCAATGCCTTTTTGGATTCCACTCTTCACATTTGACATCTAATCTCATTTGTCAACAACATTCCATTCGGTCGTTCATTATCATTTTCAATTTTTTAGTGTTTTGTTTAAATAAAATCAAAGTTACATAATAAAATTAAGATAAATATAAATAAATAATAAATAATCAAACTTATCAATAATATGTACTAATAAATAACATTCGTGGACAAAAATTTCGACACAACATACAGAATGGTAGGATTATCAACACGGATCGCCGGTGAGTATTTTCCTATGTATGTACATTGTACATACATACATATTTTAGTTTAGCAATTATTTCCATGTAATTTTCTTCTTTTGTTTTGTTTCAGAATACTTACTACGATAATTTGCAGATACATAAATATGGATAACTACGCGATAAGGATAAGTATTTTTGTTTTTCAGAGTCTGCAGCCAAATTACTTTTAATTAAGGGTAGTTTGGTGACAGATTCTGAAAACACTTTCATTCCTCAAAACTTTCATGTTATTTATCTTTTCTTTTCTTTTCAGGTACCTACAGGACTGGATTGCGGCTGTGCAGCAGAGTACAACATGCCCCGGCGTGCAACGAAACCACCCTTAATTACCACAATAGTGATTTCGATATGTGTTTTTGTGTTTTTTCTTTTTTGTGTGTTTCTTTTTTCTATTATTATTGTTTTTATTAAACAATCTAAATTAAAGTGTGGTGTTTTGTTTTACTTAAGAGGGTGCTCGACCGGTCGTGCGGTTTGGCTCGAGTTCGTGCGATTGGGCACGTAACAACTTATATTGTAAAATTCTTGTGAATTTTCTTTGAATGCATTCAATTTTGTTTGAATGGGTTTCGTAAATTGGATTCCAAACTGTCGATGCATATTCAAGAATACTGCGAACTAAAGAGTTAAAAAGTGTAATAAATGTCGCAGCTTTACGAAAAAATTTTCCAGTTCTAAAAATAAAACCCATTATTCTTGCTACTCTTTTTGTAATATTGTTATAGTGAACATCGAACAAAAGCTTGGAGTCAAATACGATTCCAGGGTTTTTTATGCTCAGTAACACGGGTTAATTCTGTTTCACCTATCCGGTAGCTAAACATTGTTTGTTGTCTTTGACGTGAAAAAGAGATAACACTACATTTGTTCGCATTCAAAAATAGTTCGTTCGAGGAACACCAAGCTTGAAGAATAGTAATATCCTTTTGAAGTAGAATGCAATCCCTTATGCACGTAATTTGTTGATAAATTTTGAGATCATCTGCATATAGTAATGAAGAAGATTGCAAATTATTTGTTATATCATTTATGTATATTAAGAATTAAATGGGGCCTAATATTGAACCTTGCGGCACTCCAGACGGAGGAAAAAAAGCACTCGACTCAAATTTATTAACAACTACTTTATGTGATCTATTTGTCAGATAGGATCTTACCCACATTATAATGTCAAAATGGAAACCCATTTCTTGCATTTTTCTATAAATAATCTCATGATTGACTTTATCAAACGCTTTTGAGAAGTCTGTGTAAATCACGTCGACTTGTAGTGTACGATTAAAAGCATTGGCAACATCATGTGTAATGGAGGCTAGGTTAGACACCCTTGACCTTCCACTTACAAACCCGTGCTGTTTTGGGATGATCAAAGGCCTTATTTTAATTATTAAATTGTTGTAAATAAATTTTTTAAATATTAATGATAAGGAATTTAATATACAGATCGGACGATAGTTAGATATTTCTGATATACTGCCGTTTTTATGTATTGGTGTTACAAATGCTTCCTTTAACTTTTTTGGGATTTTTTTTTCTTGAAGTGATTTATTAATCAATGTACAAATTGGTGTATTTAAAGCTTCGAAACAATTCTTAAAGAAAACATTTGGAATGCCGTCAGGACCTGCATTTTTATTGCAATCTAATCTTTGAATTTCATAACTTATAGCGCTAGTACTTATATTTGAACTACCAACGGTTAAACTATCTACATCATTGGAACCATTTAACGATGAAATATTACTATTTGTATTAGAGTAATTCTGTTTAAAGAACGTAGAAAACGCTTCACAAATGGGTCACATTATTATACGTCATTATTGAAGGTATTGAGTTAGTGGCCCTAAGTTTTGTTCTATACGACCAAAAGTACTTTGCATTATTTTTAAGGTTATTTTCTATGTTATCTACATATTTCTTATAACATTGGTCTAGCTCCTTTTTACACTGACTTTGTAAATATTTAAACATTATCTTATCATCTTGCCTATTAAATTTGCCCAGTCTTTTGTGAAACCGGTTTTTTGTTTTTAAAAGATTAATAAGAGTTTGCGAGTACCAACATGGAAATTTAGTATTTGGTTGTTTTTTTTTACTGTTTTTTTACTGTTTTTTTACTGTTACTGTTTACTGTTTTTGTTACTCGCAATGAATGAGGAACAAAGAACCAGGTGGAACTGGCAAAACATTCCTTATTTCGATTCAAAATAGCTTTTTTGGCCTTTAGTCCACAAAAATTGGCGTTTCGTCCGGGTGATCTCACATGGACTCATCAGTTGACTGTGAGGACCTTGTCGATACGCAATTTTTGTTAAATTAAGTTCATCTTACATCGATTTTTTTGATAAAAATTCAATGTGAACTATATCCAACCAAGATTAAAATTATAATCATTAACGTTGGAAGTTTTTGCCCGTGGCCTGGTATTGATTCTATATGAAGGTTTTTATAATACAAATTCTTTATACTACTGAAATAAATCAGCCAAGTAGAAGACTTAGCACTATTAATGGACTTGTTGAATTATTGATTCAAAATTCAAAGTGCTAAGTCTTCTACTTGGCTGATTTATTTCAGTAGTATATAGAATTTGTATTATAAAAACCTTCATATACATTCCTTATTTCGCTAATTCTCGCCGAAATACGATCAAATAATGGCATCGCATTGGCCATTGCATCATCGGGCATTGCGACAACTTTATTTAATGGAGGCAGAACAACTCATTCAGTATTTAAGCTGCCACTAAATATTCAAAATAACCCTGACGCAGTGTGCAACATAAAAAAACAATCGTTCAGGGCCACAGTGCTTAAACAGTGTAAAATTATCATCTGGGATTAATGTACTATGGCACACAAACATTCACTTGAAGCGTTGAACAGGACATTGAAAGATATTAAAACCAGCGACACTCTGTTAGTCCTTTCAGGTGATTTCAGACAAACTCTTCCCGTCATTCAACGTTCAACATACGCTGAAAAGTAAATATGCGCATTCAAATTCTTCAATATCCATCCGCTGAAACATTCTCAAAACAACTCTTAGATATGGGCGATGGAAAAGTTACTATAGATTAAACTGGATGCGTAAAATTACCGACCGATTTCTGCACAATCATTGGTTCGCAAGATGCTCTTATTGAACAAATATTTCCCGATATACACACACAGTACATAAATCATGAGTGGCTTGCAGAAAGATCAATTTTAGAGGCAAAAAATGTGGACGTTGAAGATTTACTGAAGATACAACAGTTGTTGCCAGGGAACTTGGTATCAAACAAATCTATTGATACAGTTTGCTGTAAATTTTCGAACAGAGTTTTTAAACTCACTGAATTTGCCAGGCATTCCACCGCATAATTTACAATTGAAGGTAGGATCTCCGATTATTTTGCTTCGTAATTTGAACCCGCCACGGCTGTGCAAGTGTAAGCGATTACTCATTCAAAAATTAATGAAAAACGTTATCGAAGCCAGCATTTTAAATGGCAAGTTCCGAAGTGAAAATATATTAGTGTCACGAATCTCTATTATACATACAGATGTGCCAATTCAAATTAAACGTATTCAGTTTTCGATTCGATTGGTATTTGCAATGACTATCAATAAGTCCCAAGGCCAAACGATGTCTGTTTTTGGCTTAGATTTGAGCACACCATGTTTTTCACTCGGACAATTATACATACGTGGTATGATCTCGAGTGGGTAAACCATCCAGTTTGTTTGTGTTAGCTAAAGGTGGGCTAACAAAAAATATTGTTCACGCTATAGCATTAAGAGATTGATATTGTTTGTCAGTATTATTGTTGTAATTAATTAAAGATATATATAATTTTAGGGAATAAATTATAATAAATTTAAAAAAATAATGTTTGGTGTTTTGTTATTTTTATATTGGTGCTTATTTTGACATTCTCTTTCGTTCGAAAGTGAGTCGAATTCGTTGAAACTTAATTTTGAGACTCGGCGATTAGAATGTTAATCGAACAAATCGAAAGATCACCCAATCCATAGAAAGTTCATTCATTTGCGAAAGCTAATTCAATTTTGACATTCGAAAGAATAGAATTAAATGTCATTTTTGTGTCGCTTGAATTTTTCTGTCGAGTAAGCAACAAAACATGTAAGTTTTTGATTATTTCATGGAAAAAAAAAATTACTTTTATTAATTTTTTTGTTGTTTTATGTTTAAAGGTCGCATTCCAACTGGACAAACCGCGAACAAAAGGGAAAGTTAATCAAAATATTGTAAGAAAACTCGGAGGTAGCAAAGGGTTTTCTTAACACCCGCGTTGATACGGAAAGCATCCACTATACTTCTCCTCTGCACTTCTTCAACACCATCTTCAGTTATAAACAACACAAATGCCATATTTTTATTTATAATTTTATGTTTTTATTAAAGAAATTTAAATTATTAAACAATAAACAAAACAATTACAAATAAACAAAGATTTCACTTTTTGGTTTTGACTTTTGACATTTCACAAACACTTCTCTTTTGTTTTTGATATTTTAGTGTGACCAAGTGTATACGAAAAAAAAATAAAAATTTAGAACGCGTCATGAACAACTTATTTTTTTTAAAGAATAGTTTCAAAACAGCTGAGTTGACACAAAAAATGTAATGAATATGTAGTTCTTTATGGTTAAACTTTACTTTTTAATGAAAAAGTGTATTATTTATTTTGTTTCTTGATTCTTTATCCAACATCTATAAAATGTTCAGAAACAAAAAAAATGTAAAACGGTCATACTAATTCTAATAGAAATATGGTAAATTTCAAACAGCTGATAATGAAAATGAATCTTTTTTGAAGTTCATTTTATGCTATCTTTCGCAAATGAATGTTATTCGTTCGAATCTCAGAAAGTTCATTTGAAGGAATAGAATCATTCTAACGAATAGACTATTCATGAGAATGTCAAAATAAGCATGAATGTCTCATCGTTCACAGCGCTCCTGTTGGTATAAACATGAATATGTATATACTTTGTTATAAAAATACTTTGTAATTCTAATTTAAGTTTTTGTATAATATTGCAAAATATTGAAGTTGGATACATGTTTCGTAATTATTTAATTATTCAATCTTATTATTTTGTAGAATAAACATCTTATTATTGCTAAAAAATATTTTCTTATTATTCTGGATTTATCTAGAACTCTTAAGAAATAACTAATAGGTTATGGGCCCAGAATTCCAATACATAATAAAAAGAAGAAAGTTTTAATTATTATTATAAAAGGAAAGAAAATATTTTTGCAAAATGGAAGATGGATTTTCTACAAGCTGAATAACAATAACTATCAAACATGGAAGTACAAGATGGAATTTATGCTCATCAAAGAAAATCTTTGGACTCTAGTCAATACAGAAAGACCTGTTACTGTTGATGAAAATTGGACTTTGAAAGATGAAAGATCTCGTGCTACAATTGGATTTGCAGTGGAAGATTCTCAACTTATGCATATTCGGAAATTGAATACAGCTAGAGAATGCTGGTTTGCTCTGAGGAAAGCACATGAGAAGTCAACACTTTCAAATAAAGTTATGCTTTTGAAGAAGTTATGTCGCACGCAGCTAAAGAACGGACAATTAATGGAAGACCACATTTGTGAAATGCTAGGCATTGTGGATCGTCTTCTTGGATTAGGTGAGAAATTAGCAGATCATTTTGTTGTCGCCTTTCTTTTAGGAAGTTTGCCAGACGATTACAACTCAATAGTAACTGCTCTTGAGGTTAGAAAAGATGAAGATTTAACTTTAGATCTAATAAAAGAGAAACTGATTCAAGAACACAGAAAGAAAACTGAAGAAGTTTTAAAAGAATCATCGGAGGACGCAGACAAGAAACTTTAAAATTAAATGTTATTCTTGTGGTAAAATTGGACACTTAAAAAAGGATTGCCCAAGCAATAATTTTGAGCAGAAGAAATTTAAGTTCAAAGCAAAGAAAACTGAAACCGAATCTTCGAAATCTGGTGCTGATGAGTACAGAGCAAATAATTTTGAATTATGTTTTAGTTCCGCTTCAAATAAGATGGATTCTGCATGGTATATTGACTCAGCCACTACATGTCATATGTGTAATGATAAAAATTTCTTTAAACATTTAAATAACAAATCTGGTGATAGTTTTTATTTAACAAATGGACATAAGATTGAAGCAAAAGGTTCGGGCGATGGTATCTTATACTGTCAAAATAAATCAATATCTATTAAGAATGTGCTTTATGTTCCTGAATTAGACGGTAATTTTCTTTCAGTCTGAAAACTTGTACAAAATGGTTGGCAAGTTCTATTTAAGGACGATATTTGTGAATTATCGTTTCAAGGTTTAATTTATGCAACGGACAGCTTACATAAAAATTCCCATACACTAAATAAAGACAATTATGTTAGAAAAGTAATTGAAAATGAAAAGGAATGCATTCATACTTTTCATCGTCGATTTGGTCATCGCGAGAAAAATTGCATAAGAGAAGCAATTGAAAATAAATATATAACCGGACTTGACCTTCTAAGCCGCAAATGTTTGGATCATTGCGATTCATGTTTACTTGGTAAAATGTCAAGACCAGAGTTTCCAAAACAGAGCAATAACAGATCAAATAATATATTGGACCTGATTCATGCTGATTTATGTGGACCTATGAGGGAGACCACTCCAAATGGAAATAAATATTTCTTGACCATGATTGATGACTACAGTAGGTACTGTTTTGTTTATTTCTTGAAAAACAAGAGTCAAACAATGGCCAAAATAGTTGAATTTATAAATCAAGTTGAAAACTATTTTCGAAAAACTGTAAACATTTTACGAACTGACCGGGGTGGAAAATTCGGTAATAACAAACTAATAGCGTATTTAAAAAGTAAAGGTATTCAACATCAATTAACAGCGCCTTATACCCCCCAACAGAATGGTGTCGCAGAATGAAAGGACCGAAGTTTAATGGAAATCACACGATGCATGTTAATACAATCTGGATTGGAAAGAAAATATTTTGCGGAAGCTTTGAATACCGCTAATTATTTACAAAAAAGATTGCCATCAAAAGCTATATTTTTCAAGACCACCTGCAATAGAAAATATACGAACTTTTGGTTGTTTGGCATATCATTACATTAACAAGAAACTTCGACATAAGCTGGAAAATGTATCGAAGAAATATGTGCTTGTTGGATTTTGTGATGAATCGAAAGCTTACAGATTATTAGACGTAAAGACAGCACGTATAATCGTATCAAGAGATATCAAGTTTAATGAAAATATAAATGCAAATTTTAAGAAATACCCGGATATACTAAAAAATTATGATATTTTCAAAATCAATATCACTAACAACCATAACTCAACAAATGACAATTCAGCAAATAACGCAATTGAAAATGATGAAAACACTGAAAATTCTGAAAATGTTACTTCTGAGTAAAATAATCAAGATCTTGAAAATGATACTATAGTCGTTTTTTATTGGTAAATGTATAGGCAGCGCAGCAAAATTTTACACAGTAAACAACAACAAAGGAATAGTGCGCATAAACTAGGCAGTAAAAAGAGTGCACATAATAGTGCTGATAAAGTTTTGGAGCATCTGGATTACATTGACACTCAAATTGGTTGCAAAAGTTTTATTTTTCGTGAGGTTGGCAGATTTTGATTATTCGAGAATGTGTTCGGTGATACGAGTATTTGTTCATTTTATGTTAAATTTTCACAAGAGCCAAAATTCTGTGGTTTGAAATATTAATTTACGATTAGACGGTAAACGTTAATAGTCAATGGTCAAAATGTTGCCTCTTAATGCGTGTGCATGTTCCCTATCTGTCACGAGAGAGTATGAAATTCATCGAAGGATGGCTGCGATGCCAAACGATTAAAAAGGACATGAAAATGATTTTTTTCTGACACCGAGCCTTTATTTGACTTTGTGTACATATGTACATGCCATTAAGATTTTATTTTATTAATAATTTTGCCACTTATTTGACAACAAATTTGTCAGTGATGTTAATTCAGCATAAACCACATCTTTACGTTGTATTTTAAAGTGTATATGTAGTCAAAAAAGCATTTTATTCGGACTTGCATTGGTGCACTATGTATAGATTACCAATAAAATACGCCTTATAATTAATGATGAAGAGACAAGATATTCTGAAGAAAATAAAAGAACATCATTAAGAGAAAACAAAGGCAAACCTCCTGAAAGATATGGATATTTAGCAGCTTGGCCAGCCGAACCTACAACATATAAGGAAGCATTAGAATTTACTGACAGTGTGCGATGGATTTGTGCTATGGAAGAAGATTTGCAGGCTTTATATGCAAACAATACTTGGGAGCTTGTGAAATTGCCTAAGGATAGGAATGGATATTCAAGATCAAAACTTTGGTTGATGAATCAGAAAGATACAAGGCAAGACTTGTAGCAAAAGGGTTTTCACAGAAATATGGTGAAGACTACGACTAAGTTTTTGCACCTGTTGTGAAACAGACAACACTACGAACTCTTTTGGCGATTGCATCTATGGAAACCATGATAGTAAACCACATTGACGTAAAAACAGCATTCTTATATGGTCATCTAGAAGATGAAATTTATATAAAGCAACCTACAGGATTTATAAAAGATGGAAGTTAAAAATTGGTATGTAAACTTAACAAAAGTATTTACGGTCTCAAGCAATCACCAAACTGTTGGAATCAAAAAATTCAACTTTGATCAATTTTGGATTCAGAAGGGGAAAGGCTGATTGTTTTTTTGTACGAGTATGTAAAAGGCCAAAAGAACAAAATTATTTATGCATTAGTTTATATTGATGACATTTGGCTTGAACAGTGAACAGTGAACACGTATAGTTGCATCGTTTTTTTTATTAAATTAATTTGATTGTCTTATTACAATTTTTACATTACAATTTGGTGTGTGTTTTGCTTTTCAAACTTTTTGTATGCATACTTTAATGCAATAAACTAATATAAACTATAATAAACTATAATATTCTTCTATAATAATTTGATATAAAGTCAAGAAAAAATCATTAATTGGTGACAAAGTTATTTCTATATATTTATAATATATAGTAAAAGAGAATACTTTTGCTGCTCTCCATTATTTGACTATTCGCTCCCGTTGAAGTTCATTTTCTTCCCCTCCACCCGGTGAGTGAAATTTTTTTATATGTTCTGCCTATGAAGCATTGAGAGACTGCATTGTATCCCAACAATTTTGCCTACCATTTCATGCCACTGCCATCTTGCTAAGGAACCGAACTTTATTGTTGTTGCTGCTAGCTGCATACATCTCCTGCCTTCGTAGTACACGGAAAGACGAAAGAGTACACTTGCTCCCGCTGAGGATTTTCTGCTTCCCTCCACCGTACTGCATGTCATGATCCCTGACATCTGTCAACCATACATTCATCTATCATCTGCCAACAACTATATTACCGACAACTCATTTCCATTGGTTTGTGTATTTGCTTAGTAGAAATTCAATTTCCCTAGTACACTAAGAATCAACATTTTAATCAATTATTTATTTTTTGTTTAAACTACAAATAACTATCGTAATCATGACTAAGTGTGCATCTTGTGACAATATCTCAGACTTCATGATCGATTCTATAATTTGTCATGGAAATTGTCGAAGGAGTTTTCATGTTAAATGTATAGATGCTCCTTTCAGTACCATCAAACTTTTTAAAAAAAAAAGTCATTCTACTTTTTTTGTGACGAATGCGACCCCTTCGCCCACACAAATATAGTTCGAGATATATTACAAAACACAAAACAACTGACAAATTTAAATATCCAATTAACTCAGCTATCTGCAAAAGTTGATAACTTAAGCAAAAAGTCACAATGTAATGTTATACAAACGCGAAGTAGAGTAAAAAATAAAGATCCTATCCCTCACTCAAGCAACGAAGCATCGACTAAAAGAAAATGTGAAGTACTTGACAATCTAAGTGAAACTCAGTTAACAAAGAAACAAGCAAGATCAATATTTGAATCGTTTGTACCGCCCCACTCCATCTCTGATTTCAACTTTAACAATGGTGTGCCAGTTCCATCAAGCCTTCTTCCGCCACTACCACAATCATCTGCACAAGAAAAACCGTCATCATCATCTTTATTGTCATCGCTCCAAGTTTCAGTTCCTGTTATGTCATCGATTTCAATATTATCTGCACCAAAATCACCATCCCCTCTTAACGTTTCTTCAGCAAACGAACGTTCTACTCCCTCTTTAACATCCGCAAATACTGAACAGGATATTCTACCTGAACATAATATTGACCATGTGTCTCCTATCAATTCCGGGCTCAAAATAGTCGAAGGGCAAAAGACCATCTTCATTTCTAAACTTGACCCAAAGACTAATGCTCTAGATATTAAAAACTATATACAAAATAAGATTGGCACAACTCGATACTTATGTGTTGAAAAAATGATTCAGCGTAATTACTCCAAATATTCATCGTTCAAAATCAAAGTACCTGATTCACTATTCTTCCTTTTAAATTCAACGTCCTTTTGGCCCAATGGTATTATTATGCACGAATTCGAAAACAGATCATCAAACAAAGAAAAGACAAATTTTCTACGACAACAGACAATGCGAAAATCCCGGCGAAGCAGCTACAACAAGTACTAATATATTACCAAAATGTTAATGGATTAAGGACAAAAACCAGCAAGGTTTATAAAAATATAAATAATATCCCACATGACATTATTGTGCTAACTGAAACATGGTTGAATTCATCTTTTGCTGACAATGAGCTTTTTGACAATACCTATCAAGTATTTCGATGGATCGACACCTTCTTAATGACTCAGCTACTGTTGGAGGGGGTTTATTAATAGGAGTAAGAACCTCTCTTATTTGCTCACTTGTTGATGATTTTCTTCAGTCATCACTTGAATTGCTTTGTGTAAAAATAAAAGTGTCATCTGGTTACGTTTATGTGGTTGCTACTTATATTCCACCCAGCTCTAACACTGATATTTATGAAAATTTTAACAATTCCATTGAAACCATTTATGAGAAAATTGATCCAACTGACGAAGTCATTGTAATTGGGGATTTTAACCTTACAAACTTGAAATGGTGTAGATCTACTAACGATGATATCTATTTTCCAATAAACGCATCGAATATAAACGAATTTTGTGTATTGGATGGAATGGCTTCCTTCGGCTTAAATCAGCTGAATGGAGTCAAAAATCAAAATGGAAGAATATTAGATCTTGTTTACTTCTCTGATGTAATGAATACTGATGCTGCCGTTATATCATGCGATTCAAAGATTGTAGAAGAAGATCGCCATCATCCAGCCTTAACTATTTCATTGAATTTATGTGTATGTAAAATTCTGAATGCTTGTAAAAATCAACTTGAGTTCAATTTTAAAAAATGTGATTTTAATCAACTTTTTATCTTATTAATGGAGACAAATTGGGATGATTTATTTTCAAACTTAAGCTTAGATGAAATGATTTTGCGATTTTATGAAATTTTGTTTGATTATTTTTTAGATACCATCCCATTTCGCAAAGCAAAATATTTAAGTAATAACCCGCCATGGTTTGATTCGCATATAAAAAAATTGAAAAATAAAAGAAATAAAGCCTGGTTGAAATTTAATCTATCGAAGACTGAAGAGACATTTCGTGAATATCAAGAATTGCAAATCGACTTTATAAACTATTCAAATCTACTTTACTCTGATTTTATTTCAAACACTGAATGTGAGCTTAAAGATGATCCACAGAAATTTTGGAAGTATGTCAATAATAAAAGGAAATCTGATGGTTACCCAGTTAGTATGAACTATCAAAATTCTTCAAGTCATGATCCAGAAACGATATCTAATATGTTTGCTGATTATTTTAAGAGTGCCTTTGAAGACTTTTCTTCGAATACTTCTTCTTCCATTCCTTCTTATACTCAACAATACACTCATCTTAATTTTATAAATTTTTCGATTACAGAAGCTTCTATACACGACAATATTTTGAAACTTGATGAATGTTTTAGTCCTGGCCCGGATGGTGTTCCATCATTTATATTAAAAAAATGTGTGTCTTACCTATCTTATCCGTTATATGTTCTTTTTAACGAGTCGATTAGAAGTTCGAAATTTCCTGCTCTTTGGAAAAATTCATATTTAACGCCAATACATAAAAAAGGCCTAAAGAATTTAATAACAAACTATCGTCCTATTGCGAAACTATCAGCTATCCCCAAACTTTTCGAATCTCTGGTCTGTGACATACTTTCTTTTAATTGTTCATCCGTTATATGTGAAAATCAACATGGTTTTGTAAAGAAAAAATCCACGGTCACAAATTTATTACAATTCTCTACCTTTTGTCTAGATGCGTTTGAAAAACACTCTCAAGTAGATTGCATCTTTACTGACTTTAGTAAAGCCTTTGACAAATTAAGTCACAAAATACTATTAGATAAATTAAGGAACATTGGATTTAACCATTGTTTTGTTTTGTGGATATCTTCATACCTTAAAGATAGATTTTATAGTGTAATATTCAGAAATAACCGTTCGTGTCAATTTAAAGTTAATTCTGGTGTACCTCAAGGGAGTCATCTTGGCCCTTTGCTATTTGTTTTATTTATAAACGATCTTCCCTCTATATTAAAACATTCTATGGCTTTAATCTATGCTGACGACGTGAAAATTTTTCGAACAATTAACTCCATTGCGGACTGTGAACAACTACAAGACGATCTTCGGAGATTTTATGAATGGTGCAATAATAACTGTTTGTTTTTAAATATTGACAAGTGTAAGACTATGTGTTTTACACGCAAACGTAATTTATTTATTTTTGACTACCTGTTGAATTCGTCACATTTATGTAGAGTGTATAGTTTCTCCGATCTCGGAATCTTATTAGACTCAAAATTATCATTCACCGATCATTATAACTATATTGTAAAGAAAGCAAACAAAATACTTGGTTTTGTAAAAAGATTTTCCCGTGAGTTCCGTGATCCATATGTTATAAAAATTCTTTATGTTTCTTTTATTAGGCCAATTCTTGAGTATGGGTGTGTAGTATGGGCACCATACTACTCTGTACACATAAATAGAATAGAAAATATTCAAAGAAGATTTTTAAGATTTGCCCTGCGTTTTTTCCATTGGTCAGATAGAGTTATATTACCCCCATACGCTAATAGACTTCAGTTGGTAAGCCTTCCATCTCTTTCTGTTCACAGAGAATATTTGCAGTTCTGTTTCATAACTGGAGTAATGAATGGATCTATTTCATCTTCATCGGTTCTTTGTCGATTAAATTTCAATATATGCCGTTCTAGTTTAAGAAGAAATTTACCAATTTGTACTATTTTTAGTAGATCAAACTATGGCGCTTATAGTCCTCTTAACCAGTTAATAAATATTTTTAATAAATTCTCTTTTCTTATTGAATCTACAAATGTAAATCTCAAATCCAAACTCTTTAAAAATAATTTCTATGCTCAAAATCGATCAAACTTTGTTTATAGATAAATTTTAGATTTTAAGAAATATTGTAATATTGTAAGTTTAACGTTAGCATTAACGTATTGAAATAAAAATAAAATAGACATCCTGGTTGTTGCAAAAGAAAAGGATTTGGTTTTAGAAACAATTAATGAAATTAGAAAACATTATGAAATAACTGATATGGGAAATTTAAAATTATATCTTGGAATGCAAATTGAAAAGAAAAATGGAATTTATTATGTGCATCAAGAAAAGTACATACAGAAAATATTAAATATATTCAATATGTTAAGTGTAAAAATATCCAAAATACCATTAGATATTGGATATTTCAAAAGTTCAACAACAGAAGATAAACTTTTAGGTGACAATGAACTATATCGAAAATCTATTGGTTCACTTCTGTATCTTTCGGAAAATACAAGACCAGACATAGCAGCAGCCGTTTCAATTCTAAACAGAAAAGTATCCTGCCCCACTCAACGTGATTGGAATGAAGTTAAGCAAGTTTTGAGGTACCTAAAAGGAACACAACATCTACAGCTTTGTGTTGGACGTAATAAAGAACAATTGAAACTTGTTGGATATGCCGATTCAGATTGTGCTGCAAATATAAATGGCAGAAAATCTACAAGTGGATATACGTATATTTAAATTGGGTCAAGCCACAATCAGTTATGCTAGGAAAACAAGGACTTATTGCATTGTCATCAACTGAAGCAGAGCTTGTTGCTTTTTAGCAGACTTATTTGGCTGAGGACATTGTTTCAAGACCTGCAAGTTAATTTACAAGATATTACAATGTTTCGAAGATAATCAAAGTTGCTTAAAGCTATTGGACTCAGAGAAAATAAATCCTCGAACAAAACACATAGATGTCAAATATTATTAAAAGAAATAAAATACATTTATTGTCTAACAGAAGAAATGATTGCAGACATTCTTACGAAACCTTTAGAAAATATTAAACAATCAAGACTAAGAGTTCTGGCTGGTCTTATATGAAAAAGGATTTAAGAAATTTGAATGAAGTATTTATTAAGAAGGGGTGTTAGTATAAACATGAATATGTATATACTTTGTTATAAAAATACTTTGTAATTCTAATTCAAGTTTTTGTATAATATCGCAAAAATATTGAAGTTTGATATATGTTTCGTAATTATTTAATTATTCAATCTTATTATTTTGTAAACATCTTATTATTGCTAAAAAATATTTTCTTATTATTCTGGATTTATCTAGAACTCTTAAGTCCTAGAAATAACTAATAGCTCCATGCCTCTTTCACACATATACTACATCCTCACACACTTACAATAAGTTAGTTATTTTTTTTCTACACATGAAATTCCCTAGAAATAATTTATATGGCAAAATAACGTTTGCCGGGTCAGATAGTATATTACAAGTTTTTAATAGAAAAACACATCCAATTTTCACACAAAATATAAAGTATTCAATTATTTTGCTTACATATTTTCTCCAGCCATCTTTCTGCAGCGCGGCAACAAAACAAAAACCACTGCAAACTTGATTGCATTCGGACTTTCAATTGCTTTTATGAACACAGTTAACGACTGCTTTAATGCAAAGATAATGCAGTTTATCTACATTTATTAACGCAAATTTTGAATGACTCCTGCAATTTTTTATGAACTCAGCCAACTCCTTTTCGCATGAACAAAATTAACTTATAGTAAAAATCGCTGTGTTGAAGTAGACGTTATTACAACCGACTTCAGTAAAGCATTTGATAAGATCAGCCACAAAATAATCTACATCAAATTAAAAGCGTTAGGTTTTCCACCATCATTCATCAAATGGGTTAAGAGCTCAATTTCCGCACTCATATTAATCAAATTATTGCTAAAGCAAATTCCTCCCTCGGTTTTATCAAGCGCTGGTCTAATGAATTTTCCAATCCCTATGTTACCAAGACCTTGTACATCACTTTCGTACGACCTATTCTTGAGTATGGCAGTCAGGTTTGGTCCCCCTATCAAATTACCCATTCCCTCAGAATTGAATCAGGGCAGCGAAGATTCCTCCGCTTTGCCTTACGCAGATTCCCTTGGTCAGACCCTCTTATCTTGCCCCCTGCGAAAATCGTCTACTTTTGATTAGCCTATCTACCCTTGTCAGGCGCCGTGAGATAGCAGATATACTTTTCATCCACTAACTTATCACTGGTACCATCGATTCACCGAATCTCCTCGAATTGATTTCCATTAATACCAACCCACGTAACCTAAGATCTGTCCCCTTCTTTCGACTCCCTACTCATCGCACCAACTATGGTCATTTCAATCCCCTAGAATGCTACGCCTAGCCAACAGTGCACATAATGTCCTTGACTTTAACAAGAGCTTATCATTCCTCCGTTAAGAATTATACACTACCTTACCTTAACCCTCCAACCTGTCACATAGTTCTTAAGTAATTATTTATTTTTTAATGTTAAAATTATTGCTTTTATTGTTAACTTGAATGTTATTATTATTATTGTTTTTTTGTTTCGGATATGTTTATTTATACATATTTATAGATATATACATATATTATACATTGTTATTTTCGCTATTCATACATCATATATTTTGTTCGCTTGAATTAAGTCAGATAAATAAATAATTAAAAACACCCATGCAATCGAAAGGAAGCCAAAAGAGAAACATCATCGAAGCATATTGTCGATTCGATAAGGGTTTTGGTTCATGTAAAATGAATATGTGTCGACAAAACAGAGCGCGAACTCTGGGAATCGAAGTAGTGTGCTCACATGGCGTGTAAATTTGATGTTTACACATCTTAATCGTGCGTCCCGGCATTCATACTTTGTTTTAGTGTCGGCTTTTTCATTAACGGCTCTAACGATTTTGATTTACATTTTTGTACAAGAGCTCCTTTGAATTTAAAATAATATTGTATATACAAATTTTCGAAAAAAATATTTTTTGTTTTTGAAAAAAAAAAATTGGAATTTGTTTTTTTTTTTTGAAAAATCAATCTTTTGATTATTTCGTAATTTGACAAGTACACATGTTCAATTCTTTTTTTTTTTCAGATTACGAATTTTATTTTCAATTTGTTTTTATATACAATTTGACTTAAAACTAACTTAATACTAAATTAAATCATGTTGGCTCAACAATAGGGGCCCAACGCTCTTCATTTGGCTTTACATAATGCTATTTACTTACAATATCATATTAATGTTTTCTTAATCTAGTTCATGATTTTTAAAAAAATTAACTAAACAATAATTTTTGATGAGTGAGCGTTTTATCGCCTATAGCATTGATTGCTGTTCTTCTCGTAAAAGGGTGCGTTGTCGTTATGGATGATGTCTTCAAATTGATCGTCAGTGATGGCTCGTGTGTATAGATACTTGTCACTAGGCTCGATTTCATGCTGGAGGAGTTCTTGAACTTCTGTGTTGGGATGATCTTCCAGGTTCCTGATAATTTTTTCGGAAAGCTGCAGTGAATACTTGTAATTGGTATAAACTTTGCTTCTTTATACAGATTCCTTGTTGGTATATATTTCTTCGTCAGCGGGTTACGGTATAGTCCAGTGCAAATTCGGAACATCTTTCTTTCAAAAAGGTTCATCTTTTTCATTGCTGTAGGTGAAATAGTAAACCAGGGGCCAAATTACTGCTTCAGTGACCGAGTAAATGAGTCCCATCAGTGATCGAATGAAAATGTCAAATTAGTGTAAATGATTGCTCGATGACGTAAGCGGTACTGCCAAACTCACATAATTCAGTCACGTATTACTCGAAAACTGATGCGGCAATTTGGCCCCAGATGGGAAAGGCGTAGGTCAGAACGATTCAGATAGGTTTTTTGTACACAAGCAGCTTGGTCTTCTTAATTAGACCATTTCGCCTCCTGAGAAGCGGATGGACCAAGTGCAGACAATTGTTGGGTCTCTTCAACATCAAGTCTGCATGCATTTTGAATTTGAATTTGTTGGAAAAGTTGATTCACAAGTACTTCGTTGATGATTTGACTGTCACTTCAGTGTTGTCTGGAAACTTTATTTTGATTGCATCACAGCGTGTTACAAACGCTCGTCTTCGAATGACAGTCAACGGTGTTCGGAAGCAGATGAGTTCAGTCTTTTCGCTGTTTATCCTCAGTCCCCATTTGACATAGTATTTCCAAAGGTTTTTAATGTGCTCTTGCACTCTCCTGGCAGCAATTTCTGGCGAAAAAGCGGTGGCATATGTGATTGAGTCGTCTGCATAAAGCTTCGTCTTTGTACCTAGTATGTTGGCTGGTTGATCTGCAGTGTAAATTTTGAACAGCAGCGGTCCAAGTTTTGATCCTTGAGGAACTCCAGCGTTAATTCCTTTGATTGATGACACATATTTTTCTACATGCATGTACATAAAAAAGTCTATGGGTTAGGAAAGTAATTAGGAAGTCCAAGTTCCGAGAGTTTGAATAGTAATCCTTTTATCCAAACGCTGTCCAAAGCTTTTTCGATGTCCAGCAAGCACGCTACAGTGGTTTCCTTTTTGTTGAGTCCAATTGTAACCTCAGTATGTAGTCCCAGGAATGGATGTTGGGTAGAGTGTTTATTTTGAAAGCCATACTGAAACTCCGGTATGACATCTCTTTCTCTGCAGAAAACGTCAACGCCTCCATTATCTTACTCATACAGCTGAGCAAAGAAATTGGCCGGGACAACTTTTGCGGTTTTCCAGGCTGCAGGAAAATAGCTGTTTTTGGAGTTTCCAGTGAAGATAACGTCAGCCCCTTTTTCAGGAGAAGTGAAAACTTCTGTCAGTGTCGGCTCCGATGATTTAGATACGAGGGCGGGTCAATAAGTCCGTGACTTTTTGAATTTCTGACCTCTTTACTGAAACAGCAACACTGCTCCTGTCAACAGGCATCTGTCAGTTGACTCCTGTCAAAATTTAAACTTGCTGCGTCAGTTAGTTTGTGTTTGACAGCTATTTTTATCAGACTACTCACTAATTTGAGGAGAAAATGGAAAAAAGTGAATTTCGTGTGCTTATTAAGCATTATTTCTTGCGAAAAAAAACCATTACCGAGACCAAGGCTAAGCTTGATAAATACTATGGGGACTCTGCACCATCGATTTCAATGGTAAAAAAGTGGTTTACTGAATTTCGTTGTGGCCGTACAAGCACTGAAGATGCCGAACGTCCTGGACGCCCAGTTGAGGTCTCTACACCCCAAACAATCGAAAAAATTCACGATATGGTGTTGGCCGACCGACTTGTGGCCGACCGAGATTGTGGAAGCCGTAGGTATCTCGCATGGCTCAGTGGTTTCAATTTTGAATGATCACTTGGGCATGAGAAAGCTTTCCGCAAGATGGGTGCCCCGTTTGCTCACAGTCGACCACAAACGCAATCGTGTAACAACCAACTTCACAGGAAGGTGTGGCGTTGTTTAATCGCAATATGGAGGAGTTTTTGCGCCGTTTTGTAACCGTGCACGAAACATGGATCCATCACAACACACCAGAGACCAAACAACATTCAAAACAGTGGGTTTCTAAGGGTGAATCGGCGCCAAAGAAGGCCAAGGTGGGTTTGTCAGCCAATAAAGTTATGGCGACTGTTTTTTGGGATGCACGCGGGATAATCCACATTGACTACCTTCAAAAGGGAGGAACAATCAATGGGGAATATTATGCCAACTTATTGAACCGATTCAATGACGATTTGAAAAAAAAACGACCTCATTTGGCCAAGAAAAAAGTTCTTTTGCACCAAGACAATGCAATGAAATTCGGTGCAAAGTAATTCCGTACATTGAGATTGTATTTCAACTTAGAATAAAATGTTCTTTCTGTTGATGCTCTCGCACTTTCTTTGAAAGCATACCTTTCGTTCTCATCAGTAAGCTGTATGATTTCATAGAGAAATTTCTTCAGTTCCCAGTGATTCGTCCCAATTTCATTGAAGGTGATTCCACACTCCACAGTCCGCTGCTAGGTAGGTAGAGATGGTAGTCGCCAGCCAACTGGGCCCGAGACTCAATTAGCGCTGGGGTGCGCCGTTTTGATACCATTAAACTCGTGTCAACCTAATAAGGATTTAGTACGGAAGAAAATGGCTTTTATATACTTTAGCGGAGCATTACTAAAGCCATTTTGTCGCATTCAGAAAGATAATCAGATCTTTGATTTTCTTCTCCGAAAGTTCGCTGGGGTCATCGAGGAAGGCTTTCCCAAAGGAAGCCATCCTGTAATTTGCTAAGGCGGGGAATTCGCAAAGAAAATGTACCACAGTTTCTTTTTCTTGTGGATCTCCACAACTACGGCAGTGTGGGTTGTAGGGGATGCCTAGCTTTCTTGCATGTTCACCTATGGGCCAGTGCCCGGTGCATATTGCTGTGATCCTGGCTATGTCGCGCCTAGGTCGCCATATTAGATCGTTGGAACGTGAGTTGTTGTAAGTAGGCCATATCTTTCTTGATATGACACAGTTTGTGAGACTGCTCCACCTACGGTTGGATTCATTGAGAAAAATCGAGAAGATTTTTCTCTTCATAGCACCAAGAGGAATATTAACTTTTTCCGCTAGTGAGCTATGTAAGGCCGAGCCTGGCCGAGCTAAAGCGTCAGCCTGTTCATTACCCTCTATGTCACTGTGACATGGAACCCAAATGAGAGTGACCTGGAGGTCAATGTTCAGACTCGCCAGTTCGTCCCGACATTGCTGGACAAGTACTGAGGTAGATGTAGATGATTTAATGGCCTTAATGGCCGCCTGGCTATCTGAGCAGATAGCTATATTTCTGAATTGGTTTTGGTTAGATTGGAGCAACTTGCATGCCTCCTTGATTGCTAGTATTTCAGCTTGAAATACACTCGCAAAGTCTGGTAGTCTGAGGGACTTAGAGATGTTAAAGGACTCGGAAAAAAATCCTGAACCAACACCGCACTCCATCTTAGATCCATCAGTGAAGATTATCGAATCGAAATCCTTTGTGACAACGTCATTTTTCCAATCCTCTCTGGTGGGAAAAATGGCTTTGAAATCCCCGCTTGGGCCAAGAGGATATACGCAGTAGTCGGTGTTCGATAAGAAAATATACGGAGGAATCAATTTTGTTATGTTTCCATGACCATAGGGTTTGGAGAACCAACAGTTAGATTCTTTAAGTCTTACAGCACTGCATGCCGCTAGGTATTTTATATGAAGGTCGAGTGGTAAAAGGTTCAGGATAACGCTCAGGGCATCTGTTGGGCATGATCTGAGAGCCCCTGTAGTGCCGACGCTAGTCGTTCTTTGAACCCTTTTAAGTTTTCCGACGTTATATTGCTTGCTTAGTGCAGGCCACCAAACAATCGATCCGTAAGACAAAATTGGCCGTACCACTGCAGTGTACGTCCACAAAATCATCTTCGACTGAAGGCCCCACTTCTTACCAAAGGTCTTTCTGCAGGCATAGAAAGCTATACAGGCTTTCTTAACCCGTTCTTCAATATTTACCTTCCAATTCAATTTGGGGTCGAGAATAACTCCAAGGTATTTAGCTTTGGAAGATAAGGAAAGAGTTTGACCGTTAAGTCGAGGTAGGGTGAATGTAGGTATTTTAGTCCTGGTAGTAAAGTGTAATGTACCTTCTATCTAATTACCTAATCGACGGGCAGAGCATAAAAATGCCATAGGTTATCTGCCAAAAAGAGAAACACTTTGTATAACAAAAATGAATCTGATTTTATTTTCAAATTTTACCTGCTTATATACTAGTTGCTTACAAATATTTTATTGCTTACAAATACTTTATTATTTACAAATACTTTATTTACAAATAATAATAATAGAACTTAATATTGTATCTTAATATCTAGTGTCATATGTTACACATTTGGGTGAACTACTTAGAGTTCAATACTGTTAGTCATTGTTTGCTTGTGTCATCAGTTTAGGTTTAGGTGGGTCAGTCATAGTCATCGTCGAAGTCATTGTGTGCATCGTGTGCAGGTTTCGTTTTCGTTTGTTTTTGTTTTTATTTTATTTGTTTGTAATGTTTTCGTTTAGGTTGTCTCGTAGGGTTGAGGTAGGTTAAGTAGCTACACTACACCATCACCCTTAAGCGGAAAATTATTTGAAGAATAATTTTTCAAGAAAAATTTTAATTGGATTGGTCTCAAAAGCTGCAACATATGACGTGCTTATGTTATTATGGAAGTAAAATTTGTGTATACATGTTAATATCTAATATTGTTTCGGATAACTATTTCTATTCTTTTGTATAATATATTTCTTAAGGCTATTATTGTGGAGTTTTTTGTGTTCTCCATTTATATTTATTACTGAATTGACATTGTTTGTTTCAATTATCTTATATGGTCCATGGTAAGGACTTTGCAATTTCTTTTTACTTTCTAATCTTACAAACACTAAATCTCCTAATTTAAAATTTGAAACATTCGTACTTTTGTCGTATTCTAATTTTCTTTTCTTTTTAACATTTTCTATAATTGTATTCGTTTTTGTTATTGCGTGCTTAAGTCTAATCTTGAGTTCATTTACATAGTTTTCTAGATTATACACTTTATTATTTGAATTTATCACATCTTTTGGTAGGTAGGATAGTTTTCCAAAAATTAATTTGTATGGTGTGTAATTAGTGTCAACATGTGGTGTTGTGTTATATGAGAATGTGTAATACGGAACCCAGGTGTCCCATTCATGATCTTCGGTAAAGTTTAAAATAAATTCATTTAATGTTCTATGGTTTCTTTCTAGTGAGCCTATACTTTGATGATGATATGGAGCTGAATAGATTGGTTTGATTTTTAACATTTCACAAATATTTTGCATTAACTCATTTTTAAATTCAGTTCCGTTATCTGATTTGAGAATTTTAAAACAGCCATATTTCAGAATGAATTGTTCTACCAATGTTTTGGCTATGGTTTTCGCGTCTTTACTTTCGATAGGGTGTGCAACAACATATTTGGTTAGTTCACATTGCATTGTCAATATATATCTATATCCATTTGATATCCTAAGAGGTCCTACTGTATCTATTTGCACAGTTTCGAAACTAGTCGTTGGTGTATCTGTTATGGTAATTTTTTCTTTAATATGTCGTGTCTGTTTGTTTTTAGTACAAAGCTCACAAGCGTTGACAAATTTTTTAACCATTTGTCTCATATTTTTCCAAACATATTTTTGTTTGAGTTTAGTTATTGTTTTTCGTATGCCTAAATGTCCTCCATATGGTGTGTTGTGGTAATCTTTTATGATTTTCAATTTTTCTTTATTATTATTTATTCTTTTAGGGGGTTTATATATTAATATATTCATGGGCGAGTGTTTTTCATCAGGTTGCAACCTATTATAAATATCTTTTAATTTTTCTTTTTCTACACATTTAAATATTAAATCTTCTTCACTAAGCGCTATTTCTTGAACGGGTACCCTTTTTAATTCTGATACTAACTTCTCCAGAGTCGAAACTTGTTTCGCTGGATTATCGCTGCATCTCACAATAACTTCTTTTTCATTTATTTCAATACTAGTATTTTTTCTTTTATTATATCTCGCTATTTTAAATCTTAAGTTTTTCATATTTCTGACGTCAGAAATGGACGTACAATCCCACATATGAAGGTAGCTAGTCTTCTGTTGAGATGTGTAGTTCTCCTTTATAATATTATTATTCTTAGTGGCAATATTCTCTGCCATACCCCTTGTTATTGCCATGATCCGCTCCTTGGAGTCGCAATCACTTTGGCTCTTATTATTATCATTGTTTACCAACATGGATTTTAAAATGTCACTGTCAATTTTTATTCTTGAGAGTGCATCGGCATTTGTATTTGATGTTCCTTTCTTATAAACTATCTCAAAGTCGTAATCTGATAAATCTATTCTAATTCTCGTTAATTTTGACGATGGGTTTTTATGTGAAAATAATGGTGATAATAGTGGTCTGTGATCTGTTACAACTATGAATTTTCTTCCATAGAGATAAGGTCTAAAGAAATTAATACCCCAGTGGATAGCTAGTAATTCCTTTTCTATTATCGGTTTGTTTATATCATGTTTTTGTAAGGATTTGCTAGCGTATGATATTGGTAAATCATGACCTACTTCACCTTGTGATAGTACCGCACCTAATGCAAAATCTGATGCGTCGGTTGTAACGATAAATGGTTTATTAAAGTTTGGATATTGTAAAATTGGAGGGTTGACTAATTTCTTTTTTAAACATCTGAAAGCTGATTCACATTCGTTTGACCAAATGAAAGGTTGATTCTTTTTAAGGAGGGAGTTTAAACTTTTTGCAATTCCAGCAAAATTAGGTATGAACCTTCTGTAGTAGTTGCAAAAAGCTACAAATCGTCTTACCTCTTCTGCATTCGTAGGTATGGGATAATTTTCTATTGTTTTATATTTAGAGGGATCAGTTTGAATGCCCTTGTTTGTTATTAAATGCCCCAAGTATATGACTTCGGATTTAAGAAAATGACATTTACTAGCATTTAGTTTTAGGTTATATCTTCTTAATCTGTCAAAAACATGAATTAGATTTTGGTTGTGATGTTGTATGCTACAACCAAAGATAATTATATCGTCTACACACAGAAATGCTTCTGATTCTAAACCACTAAGTGCTATCGTTAACATTCTTTGGAAACTATTTGAAGATATTTTTAGTCCAAATGGTAGTCTTTTGAACTGATAATGTCCATCTGTTGTTGAAAAAGCAGTCAAAGGCCTTGATTCCTCCTTTAATGGTATTTGGTGAAAAGAACTTGTCATGTCAAGTGTGGAAAAATACCTTGCTCTACCTAGTTTATCGAGAACATCGTCTATTCTTGTCAGTGGAAATTTATCATTAACAATCTTGTTGTTCAATTTCCGGAAATCTACTACTAAACGCCATTTTTTTACATCTTCATCACTCTTCTTTGGTACTAAAAGCAAAGGAGAGTTGTATGGACTAACTGAATGTTCAATAATATCATTATTCAAGAGTTCTTCCACCTGTTTTTTTATTTCTAAATTTTGTGTCTGAGGGAGTCTGTAATTTTTGATGTATATTGGATTTTCATCAGTAATGTTAAGTCTTTGAGTGTAGAAATTGTTAGTGGTAAGCGATTCATCCTTGAGATGGAAAATGTCTTGATATTTCTCACATATCTGTTGTACTGTTGTTTTCGTATTTGTATCCGTTTGTGCAATTTTAAGTTCTTTTAATAGTTTTGGTAATCTGTCGGAACTGTATTTAGTCTTTGTTTGTAGTATATTGTAATTGTCTAAGCTCTCTATCTCTGGTTCTAAGTTTTTAATTGCAACTTCATAATCGTTTATATTTAGTAATTTTATGTGACATCTACCATTGGCTGGTATTATCGAATTGGCTATAAAGACTCCATTTTCTATTTCTTTGTTCAGAATTATACTATCTTCGTTGACTATTAGGTTTATAGGATAAATTTGTTCTGTTCTGGGTGGTATTTTAAATGATTTGCTAAGTGATGTGAAAATAGGTGTGACTATTTCATTTTCTTCTATAATACTAGTTAATGTATATGTTTCATAATCTATTTTACACATGTATTTTGTAAGAAAATCTCTGCCTAAAATACCATCAGTTGAGATAGGAAAATTACTTTCAACTATATGAAAATCGTGAGATATCGTATTGTTTGCAAATTTGAGACTAATTTTTTTTGTACCTAATGATAGAATCTCTTCTTTGGATATTCCTGTGAGTCTGCATCTTTCGTTAGTTAGGCTATCTATGTCTATATTATCTTCCTTATATATTGATATGTCTGCACCCGTGTCTATTAGAAATGTTTGTTTTTGATTAAGTTTCGTTAAATATACACTAACAAAGTTTGTTATCTTACTTGAAAAGTTGAGAACTATACATTTTGGTATCCCGGAGAATCGCCGTATGCAATTTCCGGACCATCCCCGTTTCCCTGATTGTTGACAATGTTAACTCTGTTGTTTGTGAATCTATTTCTATTGGGATTTTGAGTGGCACTATAATTTGGTCTTTGTTGGTTATTGAAGTTATTATTCTGATAATTTCGTTGTTGGTAATTGTTTTGGTATCTATGACTGTCTTGTTGTCGTTGGTTTGAAAAATTCTGTCTATAATTTTTATGATTTGGTTGTTGGAAATTTTGTCTTTGTATGTTATAGTTTGTGCGTCCTCTACTATAGTTAAATCGGTTGTTATACCCCTTTCTCACGAACATCATTTGATTTGAACTTGTATCTTTCTCAAGCTCGAGGGATAGATTAATTGCTGTGGTTAATGTTTTTGGTTGGGCGGCGAATAATGTTGGTTTTATGTTTTCATTAATGCCGTTCTTGAAAACAGTGAGTGCATAACTTTCGTTAATTTTTGTTATAACTTCTTTTTCTGCATTGGTTGCATTTGTGGCTAATTCTTCTAATTGCAAATTATTTAGATCTGATATCAGAGAGATTATTCTGTCTTTATAAACAGTGATGGTTTGGTTCCCTTGTGTGATCTGTGCTAATTTTGTATGGACTTGCGATATTGTAGTTGTGTTTTTGTATTTTTCTTTTAAGCTTTTAGTAAGAGCGTCCAAAGTTTCAAATTTTGTTGCAAACCCTAACGCAGTTTTTACGTTTTGCCAAAAATTTAAATGAAATATGAAATTTATAAATTCAATTTTTGCCGTATCTTTCAGAGCATCATACATTATCTTTGCTAGTGTTAAAAATGCATCAAGCTCTTTGAAATTTCCCGTGAAAATTGGGACGATTTTCATTGCAGATTCAATGTTAAAATCCGACATTTTTGTTTGTTTGTTTATATTCGTTTCTATTATATTTTTTACTAATTGGTATTTTTGTGTAAATTTGTCTATAAGTAAATTGTGACTTGTGCCTAATTTTTCTATTTTAGAATTTTCTATAAGAAATTCTTTCTTTAGTGTTTTTATTTCTTCTAGTTTATTTAACCAAGTGTTTTCCTACATCCCTACATTTTTTTTTATGTTTAAGTGTATATTCTCTAGTGCTTCAATTATCTCTTCCATTGGTTTAATTTTAAATTTTTTTTTTTTTTTTTTTTTTTTTACTGTATTTAAATTATTTCTAGTTACAAATTTTGTTTTACATAATTTTTAAAATAGTTATGAATTATTAATTATTTATATGATTATGATTCGTATAAAAATTTGTTCTAAATTTAAACCTTCTTTAATTTTGTTTTCTCCAATTCATTTTAAAACAATATTTTGACTTTAGACTGTATTTATACTATTTATTCTTACTTTGTTCTTAACATAGTTTTTGTAATAATTATTAATTTTGTTTGCTACGTATAAAATAAATAAAATTATTGCTGCTATATAAGCTGCGATTTTGAAGAGATCTTCTTTGTAATTAACTATGACATTCTCCTTAACGTTATTATTTCCCATTATATAATTTTTTAATTGTTTAAAATGTGTTATTTTTTTTTTTTTTTTTTTTTTTTTTTTTAAACTTTATTTATTTCCTTTATTGTTTTTTGTTTCGTTAGGGTATTTTATGACACTCATTTTGAGCGTTTCAATTTCCTGCCATATTTTGTTTGCTGCCTCCCAAGGTAATGGACTAATTTCCTGGTCCTTTAAAAGATTTTTTAGATAGGCTAATCTTTTGCGGTCTTTGGATATTTTACCGCCCCTTTTCTTTTTTTTTTTGTGTCAATTTTTCCAATTTGTGTTTTCCTTGCCTCTAGGTGGCTGATTTGCCTTCTGTTGTACTCCTCAATAGTAAGTCGTTTCGGACCACTTATTTTTGGAGTAGGAGTGTATTGTGGTGCTCCCACAACTGGACCTGGGGCCCATTTCACAAATCATACATCACATACAATGTATGATTTTGACAGGTTTGATGTATCATTTCTGTTTCACAGAATTGTTGTATGACCACTGTCATACAACATTGTAATCGACTGAAATATTTCCAATGAGATTCTGTAATTTGATGTAATGTATGATAATCAATTTATTGTAATGATGTATGTAATGTATGTGATGTATGATCTGTGAAACAGGCCCCTGGTATGTATTCTTCAGACATTCAGAGATTCAGATATTCGAATCTGGTCAGGATCGCCATGTAATGTACCTTCTATCTAATTACCTAATCGACGGGCAGAGCATAAAAATGCCATAGGTTATCTGCCAAAAAGAGAAACACTTTGTATAACAAAAATGAATCTGATTTTATTTTCAAATTTTACCTGCTTATATACTAGTTGCTTACAAATATTTTATTGCTTACAAATACTTTATTATTTACAAATACTTTATTTACAAATAATAATAATAGAACTTAATATTGTATCTTAATATCTAGTGTCATATGTTACACATTTGGGTGAACTACTTAGTGTTCAATACTATTAGTCATTGTTTGCTTGTGTCATCAGTTTAGGTTTAGGTGGGTCAGTCATAGTCATCGTCGAAGTCATTGTGTGCATCGTGTGCAGGTTTCGTTTTCGTTTGTTTTTGTTTTTATTTTATTTGTTTGTAATGTTTTCGTTTAGGTTGTCTCGTAGGGTTGAGGTAGGTTAAGTAGCTACACTACAAAAGAGCATCAGTTCCGTCTTACTCTGATTAACTCCTAGTCCACTACTAGTGGCCCAGTTGCTAACTCTTTTCAGAGCCAATTCAGTGATTTCACTAATCACAGTGGTAAACTTACCTGATACCAATAAAACCAGATCGTCAGCATACGCTACAGTTTTTACACCACTACCTCTGAGCTTGACAAGAATTTTGTCCATGACTAAGAGCCATAGAAGAGGGGAGAGAACACCACCCTGGGGAGTTCCCCTACTAACATGCTTAGTAGAAATTGTGTTTCCTAACGTTGCTTGGATCCGTCTGTCACTGAGCATAGATACAATCCATTTGGATATGAAACTTTCTACACCAAAGTGAGCAAGTGATTCGCGAATGGATTCAGTTAGGACGTTATTAAAAGCACCCTCCACGTCTAGGAAGGTTGCTAGGGTATATTCTTTGTAGTGAATCGTCTTCTCTATTGTACGCACTACTTCATGCAGGGCAGTCTCCGTAGACTTGCCTTTTAGGTATGCATGTTGCGATTCATCATGAGGACGACCCTCTAGTAAAACTCTGATGTGAGTATCAAGGATGCGCTCTAGTGTCTTTAGAACAAAAGATGTCAGACTAATAGGCCTAAAGTCCTTCGCGGATTCATGACCTCGTTTGCCGACCTTCGGAATAAAGACCACTCTTACATGTCTCCATGACTCGGGTACATGATTGAGATAGAGACAACCTTTGAAGATCATTTCTAGCCATGGTACTGCCAAGTCTTGCAGTTTCTGCAGCATAATTGGGATTATGCCATCAGGGCCAGGTGATTTGTAAGGGGAGAAAGTATTAATCGCACATGAAATACTATCTCCTGTTATAACAGAATTGATTTGCTCCCTATGAGCTATAATGGTATTTGTAATATTGGAATGATTAAACGACCTTTTGAGTTTAATATATAATGTGATTTTGTACAGGCTCTAGGTCAATAAAACGATGTTTTAGATGGTGTGCAACGTTTCGAGCGTGGTTACACTCTTCATCAGGCCTTTATTTGGAATTAAATAACATAATTATTTTCTCAAAAACTAGAAGACATAGAACCATGCGGTTTTTTGTGTTCGATTAAAACCTGATAGATACATGGAACACATATAAGCTAACTTACAATTTCATTTCACAATTTTGAAAACAATCGGTCTAAACTTTTTTTTTCACGTTATTTTATCAAAATTTGGACTTTAAATGCGAATTTCTCAAAAACCATTGACATGAGTAATTTAATTTAAATGCAGGATTATAGAACAATTTTCTGGCTTTCAAACGCAGTATAGCACTTTATTGTAAGTGTTGTCGTTGTTTTTTAATATTTTTTTTTTTTTTGAATTTAAACCATTTTTTCTAAAAGTGCCCCTACCTCCTAAACGGAGGTTTTCTCAAAAACCAGAAGACATAGAACCATGCGGTTTTTTGTGTTCGATTAAAAACTGATAGATACATGAAACACATATAAGCTAATTTACAATTTCATTTCACAATTTTGAAAACAACCGGTCTAAACTTTTTTTTCACGTTTTTTTTTATCAAAATTTGGACTTTAAATGCGAATTTCTCAAAAACTATTGATATGAGTAATTTAATTTAAATGCAGGATTATAGAACAATCTTCTGGCTTTCAAACGCAGTATAGCACTTTATTGTATGTGTTGCCGTTGTTTTTTAAATTTTTTTTTTTCAATTTAAACCATTTTTTCTAAAAGTGCTCCTACCTTCTAAACGGGGGGAGATAGACCCCCCCCCCCCTCCCATAGTAAAAAGTACTTGTTTTTGACCCCTCTACAAAAACCCGTAATCAAATCTTGGCGGCCAAGTTATCGTACTCTCCCCTTAAATATTTCTTAAAAATGAAATGAAAACAGTCCCACTGTCACTTATCGATGTTTCTCTTCTGTCAACTGTTACATAATCTTCTTAATCAGCTGGCTATATATAGTACTCAGGTTCTCGCAATCAGATTGTCTATTAACTGTGTTATCAGTTCTATTAATGTGTAACATTTCCAGCAGCATTCTCTTATTTGGGTTTCTCTCAATTTCCAAGATCTTTACATCTTCCAGACCAGGTTTGTGGTTGTGTTCAATACAATGGAGAGCAAGAGCAGTTTTTTGTGAACCACCGTTGTTGATATCAGACCTATGGCCTGAGAGACGATTACGGAGTTTTTTTTTCGATGTACCAATATATAATGATGAACATTTTCCATTAGCATTACCATTGCATTTTATTTGGTATACAACATCTGACTTGTCTTGTGTATCGATTTTCCCTTTGGTGTTGGTGAACAATAACGATTTAAGAGTTTTCGTAGATTTGAACGCTATTCTTGTTCTCTCTTTGTCACGAATTGGAGCTGCTTTGATGCGCGAAGAAGGAGACGATACATAAAAGGCGCTTTGGTAGATCAGAGGTTGTGGTTATTGTTGTGTTGTGCATCATTTTCAGGGTTGGCATTGTTGTTGTTCTGAGTTGTGAATATCAAGTGGTTGATGACCGTTGGGGGGAACGAGTTCAGATACAGGGTGTCTCTAATAATATTCATATTTTTATTATAGAAATTTGAATGGCTATATTCAAGCACTTTGTTAATAAAGTTTTTGGCTGTGTTCATTATGACCTGTTTGGGTTGGTTAGAATGATAATTTATGAGCCGACCAGATGAGGTGGGTTTCTTGTACCAATCGAAGATTATTTGGTGTTCTTTTCGGATCGCTTTCATATCCAGGTAAGGAAGTTCTCCATTCTCTTCAACTTCAACAGTGAACTGGATACGGTGATGGAAGGCGTTCAAAGCTTCGAGTGTTGAAGTGACATGTTCCTTTTTGACAATAGCAAACAGGTCATCAACATATTTTGTCACGAGTTTTGGTTTGTTTGTCAATTTTCCAATAGCGTCGTTCAATAAGGTTTCCATGACTAAGTCCGCCAGTATAGGTGAGGTGTTCCTATGGGTAGCCATATAAAATGCAATGGTAATGCTAATGGAAAATGTTCATCATTATACATTGGTACATCGAAACAAAAACTCCGTAATCGTCTCTCAGGCCATAGGTCTGATATCAACAACGGTGGTTCACAAAAAAATGCTCTTGCTCTCTATTGTATTGAACACAACCACAAACCTGATCTGGAAGATGTAAAGATCTTGGAAATTGAGAAAAACCCAAATAAGAGAATGCTGCTGGAAATGTTACACATTAATAGAACTGATAACACAGTTAATAGACAATCTGATTGCGAGAACCTTTTGACAGAACAGTCCGCTGCTAGCTTTCTGCAATCTTCATACCAACCTTTTTTAAATTGAATTGCATGTCGCCAGATTACTTTTGGCAGCCTTGAATTTTTGCATTTTCGATATCCTGATCAGATAATCCGCGTTCAGCTTAAGGGTTGAAATAAAGAGGGTTGCTAGACCCCTTTCCAAGTAAAACATATATTTTGGAGTATTTATAGGGAGTGAGAAAATTTTTCTAAGAAAGAAACGAATAATGCTTTCCACATGATCGATTTTTTTTTGTGCCCCAAACTTGTGCACCGTAAAAAAAAATAGATTGCGCAGTTGCGTTGAAAACCCTGTACTTTGAACTTAGAGCAATGTTCTTATTGTAAAATATTTTTGTCCAATTTGCAACAATAGCTGTTCTTGCCTTATTAGCTTTCATTTTTGAGTGTTTTTCCATTATGAGATTAAAAGTTAACTCCATTCCAAGGTAAGTGTACTCTTTTACTACTTCCATCTCTTCGATCAAACCTCCATTGTTCATCACTTGAAAGTCTACCACTGCCCTTCTGGAAAATCATAACTTTAGACTTATCTATGTTGACTTCTAAACTCCATATTCTACAGTACTCTGCCAGTCTATTTATCATCAGTTGAAGCGATTTTGCCGTCTCTGCTAATATGACAATGTCATCAGCATACATAATAACTTTAATTGTTATATCACCAATTTTAACTCCACACGGTAACCAGTGTACCAAATCGTCCAGATACAGGGCAAAAAGTAACGGGCTAAGATTGCATCCTTGCTTAAGGCCCCGTTTTATTTCCAATTTTTCGGATTTATTTTTTCCATCAAACACTTCCGCAAATGACTGTTGGTAAAGTTTCTCTAAGGCATTAACAAATTTGCTTGACACTCCTAAATTGTACAACTTGAAGAACAACGCATTTCGGTCAATTGTGTCAAAGGCAGCCTTAAAGTCAACGAAAAATGCATACAGTTTTTTATTGTTACTTAGCTTCGTTCTTGCCATACCATTTAATACGAAAATGTTGTCTACTGTAGAGTAACCTCTGCGAAAGCCAGCTTGGAACTCACTGAGAATTTGGTTTTTTTTTTTTTTTATAATCTACCCGCGCTCAAGGGATTATGATTATCCTTTAAATGTTTCAACACAGCGCGGGCGTGAAGTTAATGAAGAGAAAGAAGGATAGGAAAGATGTGTGGCACGATGTTCTGAGACTGTTGGTGGTTGTCTCAGATATTTTTATCTCCAGGGATGGCGGCTGAGCTAAAGCGGAGAAATGCCGTGTCTTATTTCTATGTCGCTTATAATTCACATTATTTTATTCGTGTTCATCCTTGTTGGGCACACTAGTTCAAGTCAATTACATGTTGTTAGTGTTATGCCTGAACAACATGTAATGAGTAAACCAGCAACCCATTGATGACAATTTTTAGAAGGTTTTTAATGGAATTAAAGCGACATAGACGACGGCAGGGATCGAACCTGTCATCATGAGGTTGACAGGCGAGCACACATCCATCGCGCCACGGCCACCCCCAACCCAGTCGGTGAGCCTCTTATATAAGAGTGAAGAATATATTTTTAGCGAAGCATTTAAAAACGATATTCCATGGTAGTTTTTGGGATCAGTTGGATCACCCTTTTTGAATATAGGCCAGATCAGGGCTTCGTAAAAATGATCTGGAGGAATACCGAAATTAAAGATAGTATTTAAGGCTTCTGCTAACTTTTCCTTAAACCCAGGTAAGTTATATTTAAAAAATTCTACTAGAATGTTATTTGTCCCAGCAGCTTTACCATCCTTCATTGAATCCAATATTACCTCCAGCTCCTCTAGTTTTATATCTTTGTCCAAAAAATTGTTCCGCAAATATGGGCGGGCGTATTTATGACTAAATTGCTCCTCCATCGAAGAACTCAAAAGGTTACTAAAATGCTCTTTTAGGATGTTCACATTTGGTAGAGAATCTTGCTTTGAATTTTTGTTGCCATTAATTTTTTTAGTGAGAGCCCAAAACTTCCTTGAATTGCATTGCATTGACCTAGTGATCTTGCCAATTTTTCATCGAAATTTCTTTTTTTCTTTGCAATGTTTTTTATATTCTTTGTTTGCTTGCACATACGAAAGTTTGAAATTTGCTGTATTGTAATTTTGAAACAATTTCAAAAATGCTACGGATTTATTTCTTAGTTTTTCACAGGAAAAATCGTACCAATCGTTTTGTTTTTTTAAAGTGGCTGATTTGTTCATTAACTTAGCTGCATCCATAATAATACCTTCTAGTTCAAGGAGTGGGAAGTATTTAATTCTTGTAAGTGACTCCGTTTTTACTAATAATTCATTTGTTCTTTTTTTAAATTCATCAGTGAATCTACTTTTCCATTTTAAGACTCGTACATTTTTATCCAAAGCTATGCGGGAATATTTGACGATATCTAATTCAATTTCTAATGAAATCGGAAGATGATCGGATAGATTAAGATCCCCTACGCGAAAATCTTTTATGGAGGAATACCTCCTCCTCCACCAGCAAGACAATAATCTATTGTAGAATTACCTTGTTTTCCAATAAAAGTAAATTCACCCTCCATATGACCAAAACAACAACCGTTTAACATGTTTAGGCCAAAATCATTGCATAGTTCCAATATACTTTTTCCTTCAGAATTGAATTGATTTTTGACTTTCTTTGCTGAGCTGCGATATTAAGAGAGGGTTCTAAATTACCAGTCCTGGCATTTAAATCTCCAATTATCAGTAAGTTTTGTGAATTTAGTGAGCTTAACAAATCATACAAGCTGTAATAGTCCAAACTCCATTTTGCACAGTTAATATAAATAGGTATAATATACTTCTTTCCCCTTCCTTTTTCACTATATTCGATATAGAAGTAGTAATTAATATATTGATGGACCTTGTAATTCCAAGATAAATTCTTTTTGATAGCTATCATTGATCCACCGCTCCCCCTACCATATTTTGCTGTTTTTGTCGCAGAAATCCAGAAGCAATTATAGCCACTTAAGCATTTTTCCAACCTTTCACATTTGTCTCCAATAATATGCGTTTCAAACAGAAAAATTAGATCAAAAATCAACAAATAGTTAATAAACGACGGGAAATCCAATTTATTATACAGACCTCGCACATTATAGGCTACAATACGAACACGAAGATTACAAAGATTAATTTTTTTTTGTTAGTTTCTCCTCACTGACATCCCTGTGCTATTGACGTGAAGTACGTGCAGGCTCTGCATATACATCTGCTTCTGTCAACGTTCTGTCGTTTTCAGCTGTCAAGTTGCTTGTTGGTAAACAACTGAAAAAAAAAATCTTCTGGTAAATTAAACATATTTATCAATTTAACGAATCCGCAATTATTTTCACATCGTAGTCCGGTTAAATTATCCCATGTAAACATAACATAATTGACAATGAGTTTATCGCTTTTAACGAATACTTTGGTTTTTACGCGATCGCATTTAATAAGTTTTCGTCGGATGCCAAGCAAGTTAGCTCTTCGTCTTCTGACGCTTGGTGGGAAATCTTTCTGGATTGAAGTGAATGTGGTTTTTAATTGTTTTGTGTTTTCTAATACCGAATAAACTTCTTCTTTGTTCTTAAATTTGACAATAAAAGATTTAAATTTGGGATTCCAAGATTTGATTTATCTTATATAATCGTGTTTTGTTTCTTCGACTTTGCCATTTGAAAGGCTAGTGCATATCTCCGCAACTTGTTGTTTTTGGTCAATTTGGTTTTTTGCTTCTATTTTAATAATGAGATTTTTATCGGTGTTAAGATTATGAACATTTTCCATTTCCTGCTCCAAGATATTCACTTTAGATTGAAGTGCTTCAACTTGACATTTAAGTTCATTATTTTCTTTTCTTAAAGCACCCAAGTCATCGCGTAGCTCATCAATATCCGTTTTCTTGGCTAAATCCTTTTGCTTGAAATCAAATATAAAACCTAGTTGCTCCACGGTTAAGTCGGAGACTTTGGAATTGTTTTTTGATTTTTTAATTAAATCTTCCATTTTAATTGGCGACAGTTCAGATGCTGGTCGTTTATTCATGGCTTGTTAACAAAGACGGTTGGTTTTCCTTTGTTCGTTTTGGATGCGTTATGCTATATAATTTTTTTCTCGCGATTACCTTTTACGGTATTCGACACTTTCCCTGTTAAAGGTCCTGTGGAATATCGTTTGGATGATTTTGCGGAGTCTTAGCCGATGAGCATATATTAATTGTATATGCTGGGGTAAGTTTGCATATTTATCTCTGCATTATTGACCACTGTTTCAAATTGAGCAATGGTATTATCGATCTCATTGTTGTTGAGATTGTTGGCGCTGGAGACCTCTGGTAGGCGTTCTTCAACTTCTGAACGGAATCTTATTTAGTTAAGTTTCTCGTATTGGATTTGGAATTCGGGAATACGACGTTCAGTTGATCCTGTAATTCAATCTGACTCTCATCTCAACCACCAGATGGCCTGAGTTACTATCGTCTGCAACACTAGTGAAGTTTTGGAACTCGGAAAGGATGTTCGTAAGATTGGATGTCACTAAAAAGAAGTCCAGGAGCGACGGAGTTCTTGGATATGTGTGCCTATGTTGTGATATAACTACCAGTGAGTGAAACTCGGGGTTGTCTTGCAGCTAGTCCAAAATTGCTTTTCCTTATGTAGATTCCCTGGTGTCCAGCCAGAGTGGGTGTCGTGCATTGAGTCACCTCCAAGTACACAGTACATATGTTGGCTAGCCAGATTGTTGATGACGTTGAGGTAATGTATGATGTCACATCTTGTTGCGTTACACTTGTTGTATACTGAGACGAGAAGCAGCGTCTCATTACCCGACATATTAATTACAACGGCTGTAATCTCCATGCAGCACAGTACAGGTACCCTAACGTACTCGCTTTTGAGGTCCGATTTTAAGAGGATGGCAGTTCCTCTGCCTTCAGATGTCTTGTCCTGTCTAAAAATGTGTATTGTGTAGCCTTGCGGTTAAAGGGTGTTTCTTGCTGTGATGTTTGTTTCCTGTAAAAAGGTAATATCGGGTTTCTTTGGTTTTAAAAAAAGTTTAGTGAAATAGTCTGGCTGTAGAATAAATAGAATTAACGTTATACAGTTCGCTTCAACTGAATAAGCACAAACATTTTTTAAAATATGTTGTTCACTTTTTTTTTCAAACTTCATGCGTTAATCTATCATAATGATGATGCTTACTGTTTGCTTATGATGTTGAGATAACGAATCAGAAAGAATAATTCAAAAAGCAGCGTTATTTTTTCTCGCTCTCTTGCAAAGCGTTCCATATAGAAAAATGCATAGACACACGGTCATTATCGGTCATTATCTTTATTGTTAATGAGGATTTTGAGGTGATTGACACATTTAATCAAAATTTTAAGTGTTTAAAGTGAAATTTAGCCATTTAATTGAAATTAAAAAAAAATGGGTAGATCAAAAACTTTAAATAGTGTCGAAAGAGCTAAAATCGATTTGTTAAAAGAACAAGGACTAACCAGGCGTGCTATAGCTACAAAAATTTAACGAAGTTTTAGTGTTGTTTATTCGTACATAAGACATAAAAGTTTATAAGGGAAAAACATGAAAGGAGGTAAAAAAAAAACTGCAACAACTGCAGTTGATCGAATAGCAATTTTAAGATGTGCTTCCAATTCGTGTGACTCTGTGGCAAAAATTAAACAAGAAGCCGATGTAACTGCAAGCGTTTCAACAGTCCGCAGAGTAATAAACAGCGCAAATTATTTAAAACTATTGAAACTTCAAAAAAAAAAAACACTACTAAACGCGCAACGAAGAGGTATGCGTTTAGAATTTTCTAGACACCATATGAGTTGGTAAAATGAATGGCGCCACGTCGTTTTTCCTGATGCGAAGAAGTTCAATTTTGATGGCTCTGATGGTTTTAATAATTATTTCTCCGATGTGAGGAAAAAAGAACAATTTTAAGCGCGGCATCATAGTCGATTCGGTGGAGTTATTGTATGGGGAACAGTAAGCTACTATGGGACTGTTGAGCTTGAGTTTCAAACGTCAAAAATGACTGCAATTACCTACAAAGGAATCATGGAAAGAAATTTTCATAAATTTGTGGATATTTTTGGACCCATTAACTGGACTTTCTAGCAGGACAACGCCCCCATCCATACGGCGCGCATTGTCTAAAATTGGATACAGGACCAGAATGTGGAATTGCTTCATTGGCCGCCGTACTCAACCGACCTGAACCTTAAAGAAAATGTATGGGGATGGATGATACGAAAAGCTTATGAGTCTAGCCGTCAGTTTGAGGACAGAGAATCCCTAATTTCAGCCATTAAATTAGCCTGGAGGGAAATTTTGCTGGACTACTTAAAGAGCTTGTACGATTCCATGCCGGACCAAATTTATGAAGTAATTACCAATAAACGTAGCAGTACCCACTACTAGAAATAACCAATAAAAAAATATTTAAAGATAAACTTGTTTCATTTCATTCCGTTAGCTTTTATTTCCAATTTTAATAGTTGTGTCTATTCAGTTGACGCAAAAAAAATCTGCATTTTCGGCAAAAGTACGATAACTTAGGCGCCAAGAAATTATAACGGTTTTTTGTAAAACAGTTTAATACAAGCATTTTTTACTATGAAAGGGGGGTCTATCTCCCTCCGTTTAGGCAGGAGGGGCAAGTGTATGCAAGGTTTCTTTTGCATTTACAGAATCTGGATTTAAGGAAACTTTGAATTTACCCTATGGCATATATCCAATGTATCAACTAAATATATGTACGTAGCCCAAAGTTTCACATTTAAAATGTTCAGACATGAAAATTTTATACATTATGAAAAATTTACATTACCTAGGTACTACTGTACGAATGCAGACAAATTTATATAATTCCATAATTAATGTGTATGTTTATTGTTTGTCTAATATTTTTAATGCTAATGTGGTACAGGTTATTGTTTACCAAGGTCATTCGTTATTCAACCTTTGTAAGAGTGAAGTGTTTTTTTCTTTGAATAAAGAATGGCCACTACTTCATCCTAAATTAAATAACTTTTCAATATTTCAAAAAAATTATTTCAGAAGCATCGCATTCTTAGAAGAAAATGCTCTAATTCCAACTAAAACGTCAACTCCCCCACTGTGTTGCAACTTACCGATAAAGGTAGAAAAATTTAAAATTTCAAGTTCAAGGTGACAAAAATTGTAAGAATACAATAAACTCATCTAACGGCACATTTTTCCATGCGCCTTAATATTGGCTAGAGATTCGGGAGGTGCTTGCTATAATTATCTCTTTTGTGATCAAAATGCCTGTAAACACGGTTTTAATACATTGAACATTGAAAAATTGACTTGACTATTTTTAATTAACACCTGACTTACTCACAAACTAACTGACTGAGACGCGGAATGCCATGCAATTCCACCTCCTCGTGGTGCATTCTTGGGAACGCTAAATGATTTTCTGTACTTTACTTACCAAATGAAGAACTAACATTAATCTTCAAAATGATATCACCGTAGGTAAATACCAAAAATCAAAAATTTCATAAAAAGTAGTTTTAGTAATTTTCAATTTTCTCAAAAACTAGAAGGCATAAAACCATTCGGTTTTTGTGTTCGATTCAGAATTAATAGTAGCATTGACCAAACAAGCCAATTAACCAATTCATTTCACAATTTTGAAAAAAAAATTGGTCTAAACTTTTTTTTTCATTTTTTTTAACAAAATTTTGAGTTTGCATGCGAATTTTTAAAAACTATTGACATAAATAACTTAATTTAATATTAGGATTATAGAACAGACTTCTGGCTTTCAAAACCGGTATAATTCTTCATTTTAAGTATTGCCGTTGTTTATTAATATTTTTTTTTTTTTTCAATTTAAGTCATTTTTTTCTAAATTCGCCCCTACCTCCTAAACGGGGCGAGATAGACCCCCCCCCCCCTTCTATAGTAAAAAACGATTGTATTTGACCCTTCTACAAAAATCCGTTATCAGTTTTTGGCGCCTAAGTTATCGTACTCTGCCCGCATTTTCCATATGGAACGATTTGCAAGAGAGCGAAAAAAAAGCGGTACTTTTTGAATTATTCTTTTTGATTTGTTTTCACAACATCACAAGCAAACGGTAAGCATCATCAAATTATACATTAACACTCAAAGTTATGAAAAAATGTACAACTTGCCATAGAAAATTTGTGTGCTTATTCAGTTGAAGCGAAGTGTATGTAATGAAGGATAGATAGTTTCTTATATACATAGTGAAAAAATAAGTTTACCAAATATAACTGTCTTTTCTTTATCATTGAGACTACCGCAGTTGCTTGGAACTACCTCCTTTCCCTTTTGAAGAAGAGAAAGGAGATCTGTTCCAAACAGTCTTTCGGTATCGTCGAATATGTTGAAAGACTGTGATTGTCCTTTTTGGCTTGGTGTGTTGGATGGTGCAGTCTTCTTCTGGACTACTGGTTTGGCAAATGGCGTTGTAGCCATTTTTTTTTTGTTTGCCAGTTTCTTCTTCCTTGCAGGACATCCACTGTAGCTGTTATGGTGCCCAGTCTGTTGGCAGTTAACGCAGAATACCATATCGTCAATGACTTTGTGGAGGGTCCTAGAGCAGTTTCCTGGATTATGATCATCCTTGCACTTTACACAAAAGTATTTCATGCCGCAGTAGCTAGCAACATGTCCAAACTGCTGGCAATTCTTACACTGTGTAATGGTGGTGGTGGTGGACTTAAACTTCTCCCAATGGACTTTTGGTGCATAAGAAGTTGTTTTCCATAATTCGCTGAAATGTCAGATGTTTTGGAAACTTCATCGACGAAGCAATTATACTTCCTATCTGTATCGAACTGCATGAGCCTGGCAACTCCGCAGTCGATGTTTTATAGAATATTATAAGTATTAGTAAGAGAATTGAGAGCCAAGAGATATGTATACTAAAAACTAAAAGAGAAGCGATATTATTTTAGAGACGACCAAGACGGTCGTACCTGTGAAAGAATGGAATGAATAAAGTGAAAGAATAGTGGTTTTTGATTAATTTTCCACTCTAAAATCTTTGGCGCAAAATTTTAATTGAATTAGTACGATGCTAAAGCTGTTTTAGTATGATACTAGGTTGAAACAACGAATTTCCAAATTTTAATCGGATATAGCATCATACTTTCTCTACCCTTTTATTAAAGTTAAAATCATCGAACACCTACTTTATTTTTTTAGTATCGTGCTAGTTCGTATGACTCTTTGACATTTGCAAACATTAAAAAAGGTTCGTGTACTTACTTTTTAACACGAAATGTCATTGTTTTAGGTGTGTTCAGAAGCAATTTATTAAGGAAATTCTTTTAGTACGATACTAGTGATAAAATGTTTAAAATTAAGAATGGGTTAGTAAACTACTATAAAGTTAGCAAATTGTTAAGTAGCATCATACTAATACCTTAATAATAGCCTGTTTAAAATTTTGCGCCTTTGTGTTTTATTTATTAATAAGATTTGCCTTTTTTACGGAAAGATTAATCTGAGCTATCGATACACTGTCCGATCGGATCTTGTAGGGACTTACTGCTAAGACTGCGATGCCTTCCGCAATAAGCTCCTCCTTAACTTCAGTGGCTTCGTAAGTTTGATGAATTCCTTTAAGGACCAGCAATGCTTTCTTGTTTTCTTTGGCGGTATAGGTGTTGAATTGTCTTCTTCACCTTCAGAAAATCTCGGATCTTCTGGTGTTCCGCTTTGGCCTTTGTTGTTATAACAGATTTTTTACCATTGATATTGTGAACTTTGATTTTTTTTTTTTTTTTTTTTGTTTTTTTTTTTTTTTTTATAATCAACTCACGCTCAAGGGAATATGATTACACTTTAAATGTTTTTAACACAGCGCGGGCGTGAAGTTACGGAAGAGAAAGAAGGATAGGAAAGATGTGTGGCACGATGTTCTGAGACTGAAGGTTGTTGTCTCAGATATTTTATCTCCAGGGATGGCGGCTGAACTAAAGCGGAGAATGCCGTGTCTTATTGCTATGTCGCTTATAATTCACATTATTTTATTCGTGTTCATCCTTGTTGGGCATACTAGTTTAATTCAATTACATGTTGTTAGTGTTATGCCTAAACAACATGTAATGAGTAAACCAGCAACCCATTGATGACAATTTTTAGAGGTTTTAATGGAATTAAAGACGACATAGACGACGACGGCAGGGATCGAATCGAACCTGTGATACTGAGGTTGACAGGCGAGCACACAACCATCGCGCCAAGGCCACCCCTAAATATACTACAACTTGAGCTTTCAAATGTTTACTGATTTCCGCCACGTTTAGTTAGAAGCACACAATTGGTGGCATTAGTGTGGATCGGGGTTCCTTGTTGGGTTTCTCGAGGTCTTGTTGTTTTGTGGAGTTTATTTTCTCTGCGTTGGTGACAGAAGCTCCATAATCCATCGCAGGCTTTTTGGTCTTCTTCGGTGAAGTTATTGGTGACTGCGAAGGTTTTTTTTATCTTTTTGTTTGTACCATCTCAAAATCAGAGTCTAAATTCACCATTTCTTCGGTTTGCAACATCTCTGCAGGTTCTTCTTCTGTAGGTTGCACGTTAAAGTTTTCCTGTCCTACAACTTCTTCTTCGAATTGTTGTTTTGTAATTGGATCCATAATTTCTTGCGCATCCGTTACTTCCTCCTTGTCATCTTCATAAAACTGGTCTATACCACCGAGCTTGGCGTGAATGTTGACCAGGAACTCTTTTCCATGTGTTCTTATGTCTTCTTTGATGTGTCTTGAGTGCCTCGTATACTAAATTTACGCCACTCTTCCTTCTCTCCGATTTTCCCATTTTAAACTGAGATTTCCAGAAAATAGATTTATTGTTTTTTTTTTTTTCAATTACTTAAGGGATTAAGATTAAAAATTGTGAGTAACAAGAAGGATAATTCACATTCGGAAAAACCCTTCTTGTAATAAACTAGATTATTTTTTGTATATACTGAAATATATTATTTTAGGTTAGATTTAGTTTTTATTTTCACTACTTTCTATTCGCCGCGCACATTTGTACTCGATGAATGCCAACTGTGAACTGTAGTGATGTGTACCTCATTCATGAGGCAATACAAAATGTCGCATACACCACTCTGAAATGTCTCACCACCTCAAATCAAAAAAATGTATTACCTCATACCTCATCATCAAAGGGCACGGTAGTGCCCAGCCAAGTTCTGGCACTACACCCTTTTTACAGGAACAAACTCAGGCGATTTTTGACCCCTCCCTATCTTCAGTACCAATGAAGTCAGAAACTTAAAATTCCAAATATTTGCTAAGCTAGTCAGGCACAGGCGCCTTACCAAATTTCAACTTTCTAGCTTAAGCGGTTCCTGAGATATAAGGCCTCAAAAATCACAAAAACCGAAACTGAATGACTCACTGACTGACTCACTGACAGATCATCAAAATTATGGAGCACTTCCCGGCATCGTAGAATATTGTAATTTTGCACAACAGTAGGTCTTGTCATGCAAGCAGAAGAAAAAATCGAAAATTTGAAGTTTTCCATTCAGGGGGCGTGGTATCCGCCTACTTTCTCCGAAATGGTGTTGGTTAAATGGAGCACTTCTGACTGCTGTAAAACGATGAAATTTGGTAAAACGGTAGGGCTTAAATTGCGAAGAAGAGACCAATCATAAAAATTGAGGTTTTCCATTCAGGAGGCGTGGTATCCGCCCACTTTCTCCGCATTGGTGTTGGTTGAATGGAGCACTTCCAACTGCTGTAAAACTATGAAATTTGGTAAAGTGGTGGGGCTATAACTGCATACAAGGAACAAAATATAAAATTTGTTGTTTTCCATTCAGGGGCGTGGTATCCGCCCACTTCCTCAGAACTGATATAAATTATAAATGGCACACTTCCGATTGCAGTAGAACAATGAAATTTGGTAGAACGATAGGACTCAAATTGCATAGAAAGGACCAGAAATAAAAATTAAGGTTTTCCATTCAGGAGGCGTGGTATCCGCCCACTTTCTCCGCATTGGTGTTGGTTGAATGGAGCACTTCCAACTGCTGTAAAACTATGAAATTTGGTAAAATGGTAGGGCTAAAACTGCATACAAAGAACAAAATATAAAATTTGACGTTTTCCATTTAGGGGCGTGGTATCCGCCCACTTCCTCAGAACTGATATAAACTATAAATGGCACACTTTCAATTTCAGCAGAACAACGAAATTTGGTAGAACGGTAGGGCCCAAATCGCATGAATGAATAATTGGGGTATAAAAACACTGCGACCTGAAGATCTATTGTGTCCCCCATCTAGAACTGGATGAGGTTGGCTCATTATTACAGTTCTTCCTCCAAATCTGCTCCTCTGAGGAATCGAAGTACTTGGAGTATTTTGATGGATGATAATTCACTCTCTTTTATGTGGTGCTTGCCCAGATACCTGTGCCTTTGATGCACAAGTGCATCACATTTCCCCAGTATGTGGTCAGGTGTCTCTTCGTGAGTGTTGCAGAATCTACAAGTCGCGCTGTTCACCAGGCCAAGGATGTTGAGGTGTCTTCTCAACCTACAGTGGCCAGTGAGAAGCCCTGTAATTTTCCTTAGGTTGTTCCTACTTAAGCTAATGCAGGTTAGAAAACGCTCTCGGTTATAGTCCCCGAGTAGGAGTTTTTCCTGTCTTAGCTTAGGGAGTTCTTTCCAGATCTTTGAGCATATAAAGGACCAAAAATAAAAATTGAGGTTTTCCATTCAGGTGGCGTGGTATCCACCCACTTTCTGAGAAAATGTTTATTTTATATGAAGCGAAAAGGAGTGAGATCAGACCAAAAACATAAATGTTAAAAAAAGAGCCAAGTTCTTCTATACAAAACCCTTTGTCTAACAAGTCAGCCGTGAAAAGTACTGAGATCTAAAAGTACGCCAAGTTTTTTCTTCATGAAGGTTCAATACCGAATATTTAAAGTAGAATAATATTCAAACAGCTACAATTTAATAGTGAACTTTTATTATTTAATGATTACTGACTAAAATTTGATGGGCTTACTTGGCAAGTTTTTTTTTATGCCCAATTCGAAAGGTTTTAAAAATTTGACAAGTGAACCCATCAAATTTTAGTCAGTAATCATTAAATAATAAAATTTCACTATTAAATTGTAGCTGTTTGAATATTATTCTACTTTAAATATTCGGTATTGAACCTTCATGAAGTAAGAACTTGGCGTACTTTTAGATCTAGATTAGGAACGCACTTGCGATTTTTTGTTGAGGAGATTAAAAAATCGCGGTCGCCACAAATTGTTATCATGCACTCCCGGAGATTATTTAATCGCACACAAATAAAACACACTACTTTTAATGTGAATACACGTATTTGCTACAAACAAATAGCAACGATTAAGATCTATATTACTGGACACATTTCTGTAGCTGTTCTTTTATGTAGTTTTTATTTGGCAATCTGGAATCTCTCTCCGATCTTTGATCCCAACTGAACACTTTTTTGACGCTGATGATTCTGAAGTTCGGTGTGATTGTATATGCACATACGAGTATATGCGAAACTATTTAGAATACAAAACTAATAACACATTTTAAACATTAAAAGCTTGAAGATATAAATATTTACCTGTTCCTCTGAATATTTTCCTCCACGGAGTTCTGCACCTTTGTTTTTTTATTTGGCATATCATCATCACTTGATGACGACGCAGACGAGGAAAACGATTCCAAAAAATTTTGCAAGAGTAAATCAAAAATATTTTTGTTGAAAGAAAATCTCTTCGCACAATCAGGATACAAAAAAATTGCAACTGTCGAGTTTGACGTTTAAGTATATGAATGTGTGAGTGCTTCTGGTTTCGATTCTGATTTTAAATCCAGAAGCAAATTTCTCTTCTTTTCAGAATCAGATCTGTCATTTTTTCCCAAGTGAACACCTTCAGAAGAGTCCAGAAGGCTTCGGATGGCCAAATGAAAACGACATTAAATCAGAGTGCCCATTTCTTATTACGACTTCGATTTTTAAGTCATAGTAATTTAAATTGAAAGTGTGAGCATATCCATTTGAGCGCATTTGTTTCATTTTAACTGACGACAACCCGATTGCCTGAAAAATGAAACAAATTTGCGACTAAAAAACCGCACGATTGAAATTGTAAGTGCGTTCCTAGTCTTAATAAAAACAAAGAAATAAGTCATTTTTGATGAAAGTTGTTGTGTTATTATTGTTTTTACTGTCAAACGATAAAAACAAATGTCAGGCTTATAAAGGCCTTAAAACAAAAAAAAAAATCTGTACCTACCAATTAATAGTTTTTGTTAGTGTTTATTTAACCGCGATCCAAATAGACCAGAAAAAGATCAGTCTTTGTAATTTCGTCGTGAGCTATTACTTGTGGTTGCAATTTACATATGTATGTCGTATTTTGTCATATCAAATTGTACAAGTATACTTTTCAAGTTTGCAGTTGCGTGTCTACCAGTTTTCTTTATGCGATGACGAGAGGAGCATAGTGGCGTTAAGAAGAAGAAAGGGGTTCCTTAAACGAAGGATGCAACTAGGAGAGGAAACTTGAGAACCAATTTTTTGTTTCTTTTTGAAACCATGGATAAAACTAATAAAAAAAAAATCGAATGGGGATATACGTTCAATGTCGGCAGGAGTCGCGACTGCCGGCATGGGCTTGGCCTCTAACGAGGATAAGTCGCCAGCGACTAAAATAGCTTTAAAAAGCGAAACGGCTATCAAGCCTGACACAGTTTGCGGAACTGCTGTTAAGAAAAAGGGTCTGCTTTAACCACTACGAGACATCCCTTATCGCAAAGCGCTCGTGAATTGCGGAATGCTAAGAGGATCATCAAAAGACTAGGTGATAAACTAGAAACTAATGGTGACTCAAAGCAGGAAGCATCTCTAGCATGGGCCAAAAGCGTCATTGCTAAACAGACAGATGCTGAGACCGGCGGCGACTTCACGTCAAAGCGACAAAGGTCTATTGAAGGAACCACTTCGGAACCCAAGCGCCCCAAAGTGCAGAAGACCAGCACGGCATCAACTGCGTTAAGAAAGGATGATCTTTCTTTCAGCGATGCGCGAAAATCCAACATAATTGTTGCAGTCATCGACAGAAGCGATATCGATGGCAAGATCTCAGTAGATCGCTGGGCAGTGGTAACAAGAGAGCTCTCGGTACGCTACCTGGACCAATCCACGACCACCCCCAGTTATTATAGATAGCGGCTAGCACCGATGCCAAGTAAAGCTTGTCTCTTGTGGAGATCAGAGATTTGCGATCTATATAAGCTTGCTGTCAGCAAGTTAGGAGAAATCTGGACAGGCGCGAAGCTTGAGGTTGTTGCTGGAGAGCAAATCCCTACAAGGCCAAGGGCTCGTGCCTGGATTCCAGAGGAACCCTCCCGTCTGGATGTTATCCTTAAAATTATACAAAGTAGTAATCCAGACCTGCCCACTCATAACTGGAAAGTTGCGAAAGTAGAGGAACCAAAGGGCGCTTCAAGATCTGCAATCATTGTAGTGAATAAAGAGTCCTTGGCTCCTCTACTGACAACCAAAGGTGTGATTGGGTACGGATTCTCTTCGATTACTCTGAAGATATATAAAAAAGATGAGGTTAACACCGTTCCTCCACAACCAATAGGTACTTCCACAGTCGCAGAGTCTGCGGTAGACATCAATCCAGCAATGGAAATTGATGCTCCCAGCAGCTCTGAGTCTGAAGTGAAGACCACAAATATCGCCGAAAAGGCTCCTGAAACTGTCGACAGTCTCTCCGAGAAGGAAGCTGAAGACTCCGTGAGGAAGGCTCTTCTGAGCGAAAACGAACCCATTGGCTAGGACTCTGAAGCCGAGCTACTGGATTCGTCCTCTGAATCGGAAGACCTGAATCAAACCATGTTGGAGGTTGGTCTGGGTGAGTGTAGCCAAAATGCTGCAACTACTTCAGATTAATCTTCAACATTCCATCAAGGCTTCGGCCTCACTTCTTCTCCGTCTTCACAAGAACCGAGAGGATATAGTCCTGATCCAGGAACCATGGATTGCCAAATATATAATTCAGGGACTCAGGACTCCTGGTTACTACTTGCTGTATGCATCGGACAAAGGTGAACCCAGATCTTGCATATTAGTTAAAAGTAATTCTAATGTATATTTACTCCCTGATTTCAGCGATCGAGATATAACCGCCGCCAGACTACACACCAAAAATGGGACGTATTGGATAGTGTCGGCATATCTTGGCCACGACAACCCTGGCCCTCCTGGAAACGCTCAAGAGGATCATTGATGAGGCAAAACGGCAAAATATCAGCCTCTTTATTGGGTGTGATGCAAATGCCCATCACACTGTATGGGGCAGTACGGATATAAATGATAGGGGTGAGTCTCTTTTTGATTATATTCTAAGTACTAACCTTATAGTCAGTAACATCGGCAATGAACCTACCTTTGTTACCAGAAACCGACAAGAAGTGCTAGACATCACTCTTATCTCTGACACTGTATATCAAATGATAACGAATTGGAAAGTATCAGAGGAACATTCATTCTCAGACCATAGATACATTCAATTCAGTTTAAATGATGTACCCACCACACGGCCAGTTTTTCGCAATTATAGGAAAACAAATTGGCAAATTTGCCTTAAAGCCGAATCTCTAGATATCCCCTCCAACACCTCAGTTCTAGATAACAAAGTCAAGGATCTGACACTAACCCTGAACAATGCAATGAACATTTCCTGTTCTCTTCTGCAAGTTAGAGGAAAAAAGAAACCTTATTGGTGGAGTTCAGGATTAGAACCGCTCAGGAAAAGTTGCAGAAAACTCTTCAATCGAGCTAAATACACAAAAGAATCCTCAGATTGGGACTTATATAAAGAATCCTTAAAGATTTATAAGAAACAATTGAGGACAAGCAAAAGATCTTCATGGAGGAACTTCTGTAATAAAATAGAAGATACTTCTGAAGCATCTAGATTGAGGAAAATCCTCTCAACAAATCCAGTCATGTCAAGCTCTTTGAAAATGTTAAATGGCTCCTGGACAAATTCATGTGAAGAATCACTCAACTTGCTACTTGACACTCACTTCCCAGGTAGCTCGCAAAACGTTTGCAACATGAACTCAATGGAGTCAAACAACAAACCAATAAATAACAAGGGACAAACCAATATGGGCGATTAATAGCTTCGATCCATATAAATCGGCGGGACCAGACGGTATAATACCAGCTGAACTGCAAGTCGCTTCAGATATTATCTTACCCACTTTAGAGATAATACTGAACGGTTGTCTAAATCTGGTTCACATTCTCCTTATATGGAGAGAAGTTAAAGTAATTTTTATACCCAAACCTGGTAAATGCTCCAACGTTACACCCAAGGATCTTAGACCAATCAGTTTATCGTCTTTTCTTCTTAAAATTCTGGAATAATTGATTGACATTCATCTGCGTGGTGCTATAGAACCAAACCTTTTTTCTACAGCACAACACGCTTACTGTAAGGGAAAATCGGTAGAAACTGCGTTACATACATACATAGTTGCATTCCTAAATATAGAAGGCGCCTTCAACAATGTAGATAGCGCTGCAATAGCGAAGGCACTGCAGAATCTCAACGTAGATAGCTCACTTGGTGACCTAATAAATTTCATGCTGAAAAGCTGAATTATAAATGCGGAACTAGGTAGCTTTACTACAAGAAGGTCAGTCAGTAAAGGTACTCCTCAAGGTGGTGTCCTATCCCCACTTCTATGGAATATGGTAGTTAATGAACTGCTAATAGACCTAGAAGAAGAGGGATTGATTCAAAGTAATCGCATACGCTGACGATATTGCCATTGCCGTATCAGGAAAGCATCCTCAAATTCTAGTAGAACTCATCCAAACAGCTCTCAATAAGCTACTCAAATGGACAGATCGCTGTGGACTAGGAGTAAATCCCCACATAACTGAACAAGTCCTCTTCACAAGGAAATACAAAATTCCTTAACTAGACCCTCCATCGATTAAAGGCGTTCCACTTACTTTCTCAGACGAAGCTAAATACCTGGGTCTTAATTTAGACAAAAAGTTAAGCTAATATACAGGAAAGAATAAGAAAAGCCACAGTAACTCTCTTTTCTTGCAAGAAAGCCGTGGGGAACAAGTGGGGCTTGTCTCCACATATCACTCACTGGCTATATATTGCGGTCATTAGACCTATACTCACTTACGGGTCGACTGTATGGTGGACGGCCTTAGACAAAGCGACAAATCGCAATAATCTAAGCAAAGTGCAACGTTCAGCGTGTATGTGTATCAGCGGAGCCCTCCGCTCGACACCCTCCGCTGCACTAGACATACTTCTTAACCTCACACCCATGGATATTTACAGCAAGCAAATGGCCGCGAGCACAGCCGTGCGTCTCAAAGCCATCTCTCAATTGACCAATAACTCTATTGGCCACACCTCTATTCTGAATTTATTCGGATCTTTCCCAAGTCACTCTGACTACATCACTCCCTCGTTAGTTTTCGACAAAAACTTCGAAGTCACCATTCCCTCAAGGTCAGCTTGGGAAGAAGGGGCTTTGATAGAAGATAGATCTGTACATTTTTATACAGATGGATCGAAAACTGAAACCGGAGTGGGTTGTGGAGTATACTCAGATGGACTAAACCTTAGCCTCTCCTTCCGCCTACCAAACTATTGTAGCGGAAATTCTGGCGAGTCTTGGCTTAAAGAAAACGTGGTATCTAGCACGGATATCCGTATCTTCTCAGATAGTCAGGCTGCTTTGAAATCACTCGCATCAGTCTCTTCAAACTCCATTACAGCCCAAGACTGTCGTTTATCTCTGATGGGATGGCCAAACAGTTTAATATTCACCTATTCTGGGTGCCGGGTCACAGGGACATTCCGGGGAATTGCAGGGCCGACGAACTCGCCAAGATTGGAACGGAAATGCCTATCTTGCCCGACAGGATAAATATAGGTATGCCTATAGCTACAAGTAAACTTACGCTGAAGCGAATCGCTCTGGAACAATCAAACACAAGATGGCTTAACACTACCACTTGTTTGGCGACCAAACAAATCTGGCCCAACCTAGACTTGAAGCGGTCAAAATGTTTATTGTCCCTCGGTAGATCTCAGATCAGCTCCGTAATAGGTGTCATAACTGAACACTTTCTTATTGGTAGACACGCCGCACGACTCGGTGTACTATCAAAAGATTTTTGCAGGAGTTGCTTGGACGAGGAGGAAGAGGAAACAATTCCACACCTTGTTTGTACATGTCCTGCTCTCTCTACAGACGCAAACTTCATCTAGGAAAATATTTCTTTAATGAACCAAGCGATCTCATAAACATAGACATCAAAAGTCTCCTTCGCTTCATCAGAAGCTCCAAATGGTTTTAACTAATAGAGAACCTTTTTATTCTCTATTAGATCATGGTATCACAATGGACCTCTACTGGTCTAAGTGTGTCAGATGCTTTAATGACGGCCACTTTAACCTACCCAACCTACCTGTGTAATTTTATTTGAAATAATTTTTTTCCACCCTTTACGTTGAATAATACCTAAATAGACATAAAAGAATATTTTTTTTTAAATCGTGGAGCGCATGAAGGGTCATAACCACCTTGGTCAAGTAGTAGAACGTGGAGAGGGGAAAACGGCAACGGTAGCTACTCCAAAACTAAACGGAATTTTTCTAGTTCCTTTTTAGTTTAAATGACACGTGTTCTGCGCATGTTGTATATATTTAAGAGTAAAAGTTGTGTTTTTTTGTTAATTTCTGACAAATTTCTATGTAAGATTTTTTATTTGTTCATTTGGTAAGTAATCTCATTAAGAATCTGCAGTTTATTATATGATCATGATGGTTATTATTCATTCTTAGATTCACATCCTTGTCCTTCGGATATGCACTTCCAACGGCAGCGTATGATAAGCTCATTAAATTCTGATCTTGACAGCATTGTCCAATGGGGAATCAAAAACCGTGTTGAATTTAATGCTTCGAAAACACAATGCTGTCTACTGCCACTTTCTATGAGTGATACTTGCATCGAGGAGACCAAACAGCTTTCAGTTCTAGACATGTGCATCACAGACCATCTTTTGTGGAGTGATAACATACTTGACGTCACCAAAAACGCAGCTAAGTGTTTAGGCTTTCTCCGCAGATGCAAGAAGTTTCTTACCCCATCTGATCTGGTTGTTATATATAAAGCCTTTATTCTTCCGAAGCTCGAGACAATTCCCATATCTGGGTAGGTGCTCCAAAAACCCACTTGAGTCTCTTGGACAGAATTCAAAAGAAAGCTATAAAAATGATAGGCGACCGCTGTCTAACTGAAACATTTGTATCCCTCGAGCACCGCTACAATGGTTCATGTCTCTCATTATTTTACCGCTATTTTCATAAACAGAACTCTAGTGAAATTGCCAGTTGTATTCCTCTCCAGAAAAAATTCAACCGTAATGCCCGTACTTCTAGGAATGCTCAATTTCGGACGTACTGTCAAGTACAGATATTTTTTTTTAGCCGCACTACACGATTGTGGAATGCTTTACCCGGCTCAATGTTTCCCACTCATTTCAATGTTCAGACATTCAAAACCAATGTGCATCGGTATCTCTTTTCTAATCCTATCCCATTTTCTTAATTGCTCGCGCTGTGTTTATCATTATAAGGGTATTCATAACCCCTAGAGTACGCGTATAATATAAAAAAAAATTAAATACTAAGTACACAGATAATTAAAGATTAATTCAAGTAAAGGAAAACAAAATAAAATGTAATAAATTAATCATTTAATGTATTCAATTGTTTTATATCACAGTTTTCGAACAAAGGATGAATCAAGGACCAGTAGTACAACTGTACTCATTGTACAGTTGTATTATCTTCCGAAACCAATTCAGATTTAGGTGTTAAAATAATAATAATTAAATAAATAAAGGAATAACAACGTTACGAGCTGCTTCAAGCGAACGAAAGTATGGCTTGTTACCCCATCTTCAAACTGAATTCATTTACGCTCATACAGGTTGTCGCCAAAAATATATTCATAAAAAATATATTGAAACATATAAGAAGAGGACCAATGAAGCTCCATTTTCTCCTCCCAAAAAGAAACTCCGAAGTAGCACTGATTTATCGAGCTTTGAGCGGGAAAAAAACTGTTTTATCTGTGGCCAAGAAGCTAATAAAAGAAAAAGAAAAGGTAGTGGAACGTTCCATTATTTGGGAAGTATTCAAATAGTTACTCCAGCTGATGGTATACAACCTCGACAACCTACCACCTGAATCTCAGTTAGTTGAAAAAGGCAATATTCCTCTTCAAGTATATCCAACTTCTTCAGGTACAGGTTTCTCAAACATAATAATTAAGTGATCTGAAGTTGAACCTGATATTAAGAAATTGACTACAAATGTAAAGTTGAATATTCTTATTTAAAATTTAAAAATGACAACAACTTTCCAGGATGGAATGTTAGAATTTATTAACCAATTCACATGATTTAGATAGGGCTTATACTGCAGTGTAGCATTTCTACAGTGCAGCGAAAATACTTGTTTTATACTCCACCAATCATTGAAATAAGTGAAGTTGAAGAAAATACTTAAAAAGACAAAAAAATAAATTGTTTAAATAAACAAATGATTTCTTGACAATTTTTTGTTTTCATTAATTTTTCTGTATTTATTTCTTTTTCATAATAACTATCTCTATACGAATATATAAATTAACTAAATTTTGATGTAGAAAAATGCATATTACTCGTAATATGAGGTATTGTTTCATTTAAACTATCAAAATTATAATTATTTCATTATTTTTGTTTTTAGTCGAGATCACAATTTTTTAATAGGTAAACTTTTTTGTATATATGTATTAGTCGTTTTTTATTGGTAAATGTTTTTTTTTTTTTTATAATTTACTCGCGCTCAAGGGATTATGATTACCCTTTAAATGTTTCAACACAGCGCGGGCGTGAAGTTAAGGAAGAGAAAGAAGGATAGGAAAGATGTGTGGCACGATGTTGAAACTGAAGGTGGTTGTCTCAGATTTTGTATCTCCAGGGATGGCGGCTGAACTAAAGCGGAGAACTGCCATGTCTTATTTCTATGTCCCTTATAATTCGCATTATTTTTTTTATTCGTATTCATCCTATCCGAAATGTGACTATACAGTAAAATTTTACACAGTAAACAACAACAAAGGAATATTGGGTATAAACTAGGCAGTATAGCTTGAACCAATTCAGTTGGCCAACGGTCGGTTGCGCAGAGAGAGGATTTAAGAGAGTAAAGATTTTTCCTTAAATCTTACAGTGCCTAACTCAACTTTGCTTTGACAAATAGTTTAGGGATTATTGTTTATTTTTATGTTTTAAGATTTGTGGCTTAGCAATGTTCCGGGGCGTTATGTTTATATTTATTTTATGGTGTAAGTGTTTATTTGATATATGTATTTATTATTTTTTGACCTGTGGGGTTTTGGGATTAATTGTAGATTAGTGTTAATTAGTTAGATTAGTGTTTCCGAGTTTGAATAATTTTTACCTACGAGTTTTTAAGAATTTATTTAACCTTAAAATAATTATTAAAAATTTGTACTTCAGAAATAAATATAAAACAAAATAATAAAATAAAAACAATATAAATAAGAATAATATAATTTAAATAATAAATGTTCATTTACATATACTTAGTTTTAAGAACTAATAATAATAATATATAATAATAATAAATAATAATAATAATATATAATAATAATATAATAATAATAATATATAATAATAATAAATAATAATAATTTCATAGTCAGTTGAAGAATCGTCACCTGGATTAATTATAATTGAATCCGAAATTGTGTCCCACGTCAGGTCGTGAGAAAAATATTCTTCTTCAGTTCTTATGGCTTTTTCACACACTTTTCGCCAGTCTTCAGCCGTTATTTTTGAAAATTCTTCCTCTGCTAATTTTTGAACATCCAATAAATTGAATGTTGTTTCGTGAACCTACTCTTGCCTTGGCAGTTGCCCAAATATTTTCAATGGGATTGAGATCTGGATGATAGGGTGGTAAACTTAGAACCTCATGTCCCATGCCGTGAATGATATCGTCAATCTTATGCTTTGGGTTGTGTGTAGCTCGGTGTCGTTTTATTACCTCATACAGTTCAGGTTTCAACATCTGTATAGTATGCGGAATATTGTTTTCGGTTAGCCATTGTATCATCTCGGATTTCTTGCTAGCAGAAGTAATTTGGTTGTCTTCTAATTTATTGTGGTACGAGGCGTTGTCCATTACAATAACTGAAGGTTCCTCCAAGTTATTCAAAACTTGTTCTTGGATCCATTTGCAGAAATTTTCGAAGTTCATGTCATCGTGAGTCTCCCGTTTTCGTTCCAGATTTGAATAAAAGTAAGGAATTTTTCACGAAAACTTTTTCACCAAGTGCTTGCGCCATTATCAGCCTCTGTCCCTTTGAAATTGGCGTCTTCAACTTACTGCTACTGTCACCAGTACAAGCTAAATCCGTTTCTTCTTAGAATCCTTTTGAGAGACGTAATACTTAAGTTAAGCTCCAGATCTTCCTGGACTCGTTGTCTCAACATTTTTAAGGATATCATCATTCTTTCCTCCTGGTGGAAGTTGTGCATTATACGCCGAATAGCTGCGATGTCAAATTCGTCTAGTCCAGTTTTCCACTTCGTATGCTGTACTTTTTTATTTGGTGACTGCATAACTCCTGTCTCTTCGTATTCCTTAAAAATCCTTCTGATTGAACGTTCAGAAATTCCATTAGTTTCCACGGTTTGCGTGGTTGCGTAACTCACACCATTTTCAAGAAACGAATTCTTTGCTTCTTCCAGTTTGTCATTATATATCTTAACAACTATTCTACGCGCCTGGCTTCCAATAGGTTTTCCTTTTCTAAATGGATCCATTAAAATTTCTTGTAAATGTATTTCGATGTATAACTCTTGGTTGTTTTTTTTAAACTGAATTGCAAAATAGATATAAACACAATGCCCCAGGAACCTTTCTGTTGCTAAGCCACAAATCATAAAAAATAGAAATAAACAATAATCCCTACACTTTTTGTCAATTAATCCTATGTCGCAGCTCGCAGGTAGTTTTTTATGTCTAACCCAATTCATTTTGCAATAGACTTATTTTTTTATTATAGGTGCACTGAAATTTGTCCCAATAATAAAAACAAAAATTATTAATTTTATCTTTTCGAAGTAAAGTTTACACATAAAAATATTTTCTTTTTATCTCACCAGAGATGAAATAGTTTTTTAGACATCAAGCTATGAAAGAAAAATAAACCATGATCATATCTTATTCAAAAAAGTTCATCGCTGGAAATTCATTTCTATTTTAGTGTGAGCGAAGCTATAAACAAAACTCACCCTCCTAAGTGCTTCAGTATGATCGCAGCAGCGTCATTGACAACAACGCCAGCATGCACATCTTTGTTTTCTTTTTTGCAGTGATTTTTCTGTCTCTTTCAGAATTAAAGAGTAGAGCAGAGAAATTATAAGAGACCTGCGCAGAAGGTTGGCCAACTGAATTGGTTCAAGCTATGATAAGAGTGAATAGTGCTGATAAAGTTTTGGAGCATCTGGATTACAGTGACACTCAAATTGGTTGCAAGTTTTAGTTTTCGTGAGGTTGGCAGGTTTTGATTATTCGAGAATGTGTTCGGTGATATTTGTTCATTTTATGGTAAATTTTCACAAGAGCCAAAATTATGTGGTTTGACATATTAATTTACGATTAGACGGTAAACGTTAATAGTCAATGGTCAACATGCGTGTTAAAGTAAAGCGAGAAACAGATTGGCACAGCAACTTCAACAGCAACTTTGACAACCACGTCACTCTTTTTAGAGCCAGTGGTTTTAAATGGCTTTGATTACATTAACACAGCAACTTCGACATCGACATCAACGTTAGACCTAAACCCTAAATTTGCTGTCGCTGTGCAAATGCTACCAACTTTTAAGGTGAAATTTGTCAGTATTATCAACACTCAAATGAAAATGTGAGAACCATCTTTTTGTTTTGTCTATTTATTTTGGTTTTGACAATGGAAGAATTACTAAAAACAAATTAATTTTGGTACGACAAATTGCAAGTCGTTTACATTGACCCAATTTACGTTAATTTTTATCAAATTATGTACAGCAAATTCATTTCGCATTTGAAACTATTTTGATCATATATGCTGTCAAAAATGCTGTTCACGTTGTAATCTATTTCACAAGACTTTTGATGTTGAAGTTTTCGTTGCTGTTGAAGTTGCTGTGTTAATCTGTTTCTCGCATAAAAGTGTATATGCAGCTTTGAGTATATATAATATGGAGGGCTCGTTTCTATTCCAAATGCGTGACTATCATAGGGGGCGCTACTCAAATTTGTGTAAGACAAAGTTATTGCCGAGTGCTTCATATCACATGTGACGGAGAACTATATGCGAGGAGAAGGTAAGCACAAATCGGAGGATACGGCTGTATCCTTAACTTACAGAAAGTGAGACAGCAACCCCTATCACAACTTCAAGTACTACAATGCATTAGGGATAGGAACGAGCCCTCCATATTATATATACTCAAAGATATGCAGTCAGAAAAGCATTTTATTCGGACTTCCATTGCTGCACTATGTATACATTACCAATAAAATACGCCTATTGTAAGCTAAACATTCCACTTTGAATTATAAAATTTCATTCACTGTAACGGAAATCTGAAGTTTTCATGTTTTTACCACTTTAGGCGCTGCACTATTTGTCTTATAGTACTTACAAATAAATTGAGTGGTGCACACACACTTGTGATAACGCTGCGGCATCGCGCGTCATTTTTGCGGGTAAAAAGACTCGCAGGTTCCACGGGACCGCAGCGTCACCGCAAACGCGGTTGCGCCTTTCAGTATATTGTTTGTTATTGAGCAGTGCACACATGCGTGATTTTGACGCTAATTATATTCGAAAGAAAGATGTCCAACAATGAAAAATTTGGCAAGGAATTATTTATCAATGAAATAAAAAATTTTCCAGAAACATGGAGTGTTGCTTACGAGGAACACCATGACCGGCAAAAGTAAAGCCGGTCCGGAAAAGCGGCACCGCAGCGACACCGCTTACAAAATATAAATTTATGTACCGTAAGTAAAGTTAAGTCAACCGAAAGTGACTGGTTAGAAGTTTGCAAAGCAAACACAAAAACAATAAGTAATCTAAATGTAAAATATTAAGTTCATTACAGTAAATATAAATTTTGAATAAATACGTACCATTGATTGGACTACTTCCTGCTTTTGTGTGGAACCTTGTTCTAACAGCAGAAACATAGTCATATTTTGCTGACCACAAATGTATAATTCAACCTTTTGGAATCCATTTGTAGTTGATGATAAATTCTTTTGAAAGCTTGTTTGACCTCCGTTTTTTTCATCTGAAGGTGTTGTATAATCAAAACCTTGTGGAATATCACGACGGATAAATCCTGCTTGTCTTTCTTCACTTAGTGCTAATACTGATAGCTTAGCCATTAAAGGTGTAAGTTGTATGCCTGACATTCTTCTCCGCTCAAATCCCATGTTACTTGGAGTTAAGTTTTTCGCTATTTGGGTTTGTGTTTTCAGGGGAAGACTGAGGGACATTTTATCTTGTGGGGTTTTTAATTCATGCTTTTTTCTAAGCTGATCTTTATCGATTATAGATATACATTCCATTTGAATAGTTATTGGATCTATTTCAACCTCAGATAGATTCTTGTTCGACTTTAAAGTGTCTTCAATAAGTTCAATTGCCTCTTCTTCAGTTTTTAAATTCGAATTCTTGCGATATTCACGCAGAAATCGATCAAAAATATTACCAGAAGCTTCATTGTCAGTGAGAACCGGATGCATAGAATCACTTGTTGCTCTCGTTATTGTTTCACTTATTTCGTCATTGGGACTGCTTATATCTAATTTGTAAGAACTTAACGTTTTCTTTATAGAGAATTTCTTTGAAATTTTCTTAACCGAATCCTGAAGATCAGTAAAAGAGTTTCGACGTTCCATGTTGTCGGTATTGTTAACAAATTTGCTAAACATTTTATCAAAATCTATCTTAAATGAACTAAGTGCCGTTTTAGATGCATTCACATCTTCAGTTGGATTTGCACATATCGACATTAATCCATTGCCATGTAAAATTTTGTTTTCTGTCATTGGGGTCGAACAAACACTTGTTCGACCTATGTATTCTGGATAGTTTTTTCTTTCTTCGAAAGGGTTTTCAAAATCCTTGACATTTTTCGATATCACTTCTTTTAATGCCAAATGAGTTGGCCTTGAAGCGATTTTTTTGGTCTTAACTAGAGTTTGTTCAATATGTTCCATTTGATCACAGCTATGTTCTTCTGGTATGTTTGAGAAAATGATACTTCGATCTCTTTTCATTTTTCGTTTTTGAAAATAACTTTGAAGAGAGTTGTTGGAGAGGTGTTGCGTTTGTAGAGTTTGCGAACGATAAGCGTCTGCAAAAAGTTTATTGAAGTGATCAACAGAAATGTAAACGAAAATCATTTGGACCCCAATAGGAACGTGGAAATTAACAGTTATCACTTCAGCTGTAGACTTAATGCGATGGGGGTCGGTGATAACGATATTTTTTGTCACATTATCCGAAAGCTGAGATGCAACAATTCTAAAAATAGAGCAACACAAATAAATTTAAAAAAGATAGAAAGAACTATGATTAAAGGTTATATAAGATAACTTGTATTGAGGTATTGAGATACTACATATGCTTTAATTTCAATAAAAAAGCTAGAAAATGTAGGTTGTCTCTGGAAAATTTGGACACAATTAATTTTAATTTTGATTATTACGGCATGTATTAATGAAAATAAATGTAAAATCATGCAACAAGACCGCTTAAACGGTGAAGGTATACTTACATGTGATTCTTAGCAAACTAATTTTATTTTATAAAGTTCTTAATAAAGGATGGTTAAATTTTAAGGGCCGATGTTGATTTTGAATAAAACACAAATTATTTAGGAAATTATGCTCGGCATAAATCCTCGTATCAAACCCTCCTAGTGGGTGCCGGGCGGTAATGATCACCACAGAAATCTTGTGAGTTGTCAAGATGGGGATCAGCTAAGGTCAGGTCGCAATGTTGTAAGGTTCCTTTACTCCTCAATAGTTCAACCCTCAGCAATGCGATTTTACCATAGATACAGGTCCATAATTTTCAGTGGTGGTGTGAGCGATTATTCAAAATCCGTGCCGAAGAAATGGAAGGCTGGGGGAAAAACCAGTCACTAACGAGCTCATTCGGATGCCCTGGCCGGGTCCGTCTTAATACTTGCCTTACCCCGGTATATCGGCTCTGCCGATAAACTATAAAATGAACAAACTAACGACAACTATGGAAACAACAACAACTGACAACGAAGACGAACTCTTAGCCTCTAACCAAGAGACACTGACAGGAAGCTCTCACGGCACAGAAACCTGTGCCGATGAGATAACTTCCAAACCTTCAGGGAGCATAGCGAGTACCAGCCATAGTACTCCTATGCTCCCTAAACCGAACAATACAGCCAAGCTATCGGGTAGTAATGCCAGCCATAGCAATGCTAACCGTAGTAAGAAGAAATCTTCTGGCGTTCTTCGAAAGAACCAGTTCCTGCATGCCTCGTTTATTCTTAGCAAGATTGCCAAGAATAAGGCGGAGGGAACTTGTCACGAGAGGGACGCCGAGGATAAAATCAAGTACCAGAAGGTTATTGATGACTACAATAACCTTCTGACAAAAAAAGAAAAAGCCGTCAAGCGATACAGGTCTCAGAAAGAGACTTTACCTTCCCAAAAGAAGAGTAAACTTGATGGTAATATAAAGAAGAGGAAAGCCACATCTCTCAGAGCGGCGCAACCGTCTACTATAAGCGAGATCGTCAGGGATGACCTCCAGGTAGCGGTTGTAGATGAACTCTCCACCAACAGCAAAGGTCTGTTGTCGGTGTGGAGCTCAATCGAAGCCAAGCTCTCTGAGATGGTATTCACATACACCCTGTCGACAAGTGAGGGACCCAACCCAGCTTCGACTCTGGGAAAATGCTCAGGGGATACAGGGTGATCAAATGCGAGGACGCGTTTTCAAGGGACTTCCATAGAGACAGCATTGCTAAGGTCAGCAATGACTGGGAGGGCTTGAAGCTCAAGCTTATCCCAGCTAAGGAGATCCCTAGACAACCAAAGGCCCGCATCTGGTTGCCCCTCATGGGCATTAAACCGAGCGGACTGGAGCTGATCCGGGGTCTTCAGAGGTTGAACCCACTGGTCCCCATGCACGACTGGGTCGTCATCAAGGCGGAAGAACCGCAAAAGACCAGCACTTCATACCTTCTGAGGATCACGGAAGAAAGCAAAGAGGCTCTCGAGAAGGCTGACTACAAACTCCGTTTTGGCATCAGGCATGCTAAAATCAAAATCCTGCAAGATCATGGACCAGATACTGATAAAGTGGATGAGAGCGCTAAGATCAGCGCTGTTCTCGACAGTTCGGTTGTCCTTGGCGCCGCAGGACCCTCAACCAATTAAAACGCGCTCAAGGTCATTCAGATTAATCTGAAGCACTCTAAATGTGCCTCAGATAATCTAAGAGTTTTCCTCAGTGAGGAAAACATTGACATTGTCGTAATTCAAGAACCATGGGTTAATGGCCTCAATGTAAAAGGCCTCCAAGACAACCAATACGACCTGTTATACAAACCAGTAACCCAAGAACAAGGTAATCCCAGAACTTGTATCTAAGCTAAAAAACACTTAAAAGCTTTTTTGTGTCCCAATTTTAGCACTCCGGATTTGACAGTCGTCAGGCGATGAAGAACGGGTTAAGAAAGCCTGTATAGTATAGCTTTCTATGCCTGCAGAAAGACCTTTGGTAAGAAGTGGGGCCTTCAGTCGAAGATGATTTTGTGGACGTACACTGCAGTGGTACGGCCAATTTTGTCTTACGGATCGATTGTTTGGTGGCCTGCACTAAGCAAGCAATATAACGTCGGAAAACTTTAAAGGGTTCAAAGAACGACTAGCGTCGGCACTACAGCGGCTCTCAGATCATGCCCAACAGATGCCCTGAGCGTTATCCTGAACATTTTACCACTCGACCTTCATATAAAATTCCTCCGGATATTTTCTTATCGAACACCGACTACTGCGTACCTCATCTTGGCCCAAGCGGGGATTTCAAAGCCATTTTTCCCACCAGAGAGGATTGGAAAAATGACGTTGTCACAAAGGATTTCGATTCGATAATCTTCACTGATGGATCTAAGATGGAGTGCGGTGTTGGTTCAGGATTTTTTTCCGAGTCCTTTAACATCTCTAAGTCCCTCAGACTACCAGACTTTGCGAGTGTATTTCAAGCTGAAATACTAGCAATCAAGGAGGCATGCAAGTTGCCCCAATCTAACCAAACCCAATTCAGAAATATAGCTATCTGCTCAGATAGCCAGGCGGCCATTAAGGCCATTAAATCATCTACATCTACCTCAGTACTTGTCCAGCAATGTCGGGACGAACTGGCGAGTCTGAACATTGACCTCCAGGTCACTCTCATTTGGGTTCCAGGTCACAGTGACATAGAGGGTAATGAACAGGCTGACGCTTTAGCTCGGCAAGGCTCGGCCTTACATAGCTCACGAGTGGAAAAAAAATATTCCTCTTGGTGCTATGAAGAGAAAAATCTTCTCGATTTTTCTCAATGAATCCAACCGTAGGTGGAGCAGTCTCACAAACTGTGTTATATCAAGAAAGATATGGCCTACTTACAACAACTCACGTTCCAACGATCTAATATGCAGACCCAGCCGCGACATAGCCAGGATCACAGCAATATGCACCGGGCACTGGCCCATAGGTGAACATGCAAGAAAGCTAGGCATCCCCTACAACCCACACTGCCGTAGTTGTGGAGATCCACAAGAAAAATAAACTGTGGTTCATTTCATTTTCTTTGCAATTGCCCCGCCTTAGCAAATTACAGGATGGCTTCCTTTGGGAAAGCCTTCCTCGATGACCCCAGCGAACTTTCGGAGAAGAAAATCAAAGATCTGATTATCTTTCTAAATGCGACAAAATGGCTTTAGTAATGCTCCGCTAAAGTATATAAAAGCCATTTTCTTCCGTACTAAATCCTTATTAGGTTGACACGAGTTTAATGGTATCAAAAAGGCGCACCCCAGCGCTAATTGAGTCGCGGGACTAGGGCTGGCGACTACCATCTCTGCCTACCTACCTACCCTCCCTAGGAAATTATTGTCATTTCTTTTTATTACGATAATATTGGTATGGTTCAATTATGTATGGAACAAAATATCGGCCAAATGGCCGCCGCGACCTCGGCGGCATACCTCCATCCGATGGTCCAAATTTTATGACGCTGAGGCATAATTGAGGTTCTTTGCCGTTAATGTGCCGAATTATCTCATCCTTTAGCTCTTGAATTGTTGCTCGCTTATCGACGTACACCTTTTCTTTCAAATAACCCCAAAGAAAGAAGTCCAAGGGTGTCAAATCATATGAACTTGGCGGCCAACTGACATCGCCACCACGTGAGATAACACGGCCATTGAATTTGTGTCGCAAAAGAGCCATTGATCTGGAATTCTCACACAAATTTTTGGTGGCAGATATATGTGACGAGTGCATCATCGGAATGGACTTCATGAAAGAACATCAAGTAATTTTGGATATTGGCAACCAGGTACTCAAATACCAGAATACAGAGATTCCAATGATCTATGGGCACGAAGGAACAACAACTCTAAGGACTGTCATCAAAGAAGACGTGATTATTTCTGCTTCTTCTGAGTTATTTGTTTGGACAAAATTAGAAGGTGAGTGTGGACGCCATCGATACCTAATGGTGGAACCAGGCCCAGATTGTTCTTCCCAAAACGTCATCACTGGGAAGACACTTGCGCTTCCGAAGAACAATATGGTCCCCGTACGGATACTCAACACCAAACCGTACGATGTAAAGTTAGCGAAAGGAGAAGTTATCGGTAAGTGCGAATCTGTCGCAGCCATAACACGAATTGACGCTGAAACACCGAGAAAGACATTAAACCCTGAGGAACTCAATAGCAACAAGGCAAAGATACTTAATTCATCTAACCTAGACCAACATCAGGTTAAAACGGCAGAAAGCCTTCTGAACGAGTATGCTGACATTTTCGCTTCACCAAACGGAAAATATGGAAGGACACAAATCGAATAAATACAGGAGATGCAAGACCCATTCGTCAGCCCGCAAGACGTCTGCCACTGGCCAAACAAGGTGAAGCTGAGGAAATGATTACCACCATGAAGAAGGATGGTTTGATTGAGAACTCCAAGAGTCCTTGGGCGTCACCAGTGGTCCTAGTCAAAAAGAAGGACGGAAGTACTCGGTTTTGTGTTGACTACCGAAGTTTGAATGACATAACCAAGAAAGACAGCTACCCTCTGCCAAGAATTAGTGACACCTTAGATGCGATGGGAGAAGCACATTGGTTTTCAACACTGGACTTGAAAAGTGGATATTAACAAATTGAAATTCATCCTGAAGATCGAGAAAAGACAGCGTTCTCCACAGGTAATGGGCTCTGGCAGTTCAAGGTGATGCCATTTGGTCTTTGCAACGCTCCGGCAACATTTGAGCGTTTGATGGAGTGCGTCCTTCAAGGTCTGACGTGGAAAACTTGTCTTGTCTACTTGGATGATGTTATCGTTTATGGAAAAACATACGACCAAAGGGTGTGCTCCAGAGACTTCGAGAGGCTAACCTTAAACTAAACATATCTAGACATATCGTCTCGTCCCAAGAAGTCAAGACCAATCCTGAAAAAGTTGACACCGTCAAAAATTGGCCAGCACCACAGGACAAACATCAACTACAAAGTTTTCTTGGTCTTGCTACTTATTACAGACGTTTTGTTAAGAACTTTGCCGGAATTGCGAAGAGTTTGCATCAGCTTACAGAAAAGAACAAGCAGTTTAGATGGTCAGGTGAGTGTGAAAAAGCCTTCCAAGAACTGAAATACCGTCTATGCAATGCTCCGGTGCTGATCTATCCGACTCCAGGCAAGTCTTTTATCATCGATGCTGATGCAAGCAATGTGGGAGTCGGCGCTGTTCTGTCACAAGTGCACAATGGCGAAGAAAAGGTTGTCGCCTATCTCAGCAAAGTACTGTCGAAGACCGAAAGGAACTACTGTGTGACCAGAAGAGAACTCTTGGCACTCATCTTGGCAACGAAACACTTCCACAAATACATCTATGGACAGAAGTTTCTTCTACGAACCGATCATGGTGCTCTTAACTGGTTGTTGAACTTCAAGAACCCAGAAGGACAAGTCGCAACGTGGATAGAAAGACTGCAGACTTACGATTATGAAATTCAACACCGAAGGGGAAAGCTGCACTCAAATGCCGACTCGCTATCCTGAAGGCCTTGTAAATTAGACTGCAAGCATTGTAGGCGACAAGAAGAAAAGGAATCCATCAACATTCTGCGAATAAGGGCTGACCCCATTTGTGGATGGAGCAATGAGGAAATAAGATCTGCTCAACAAGAAGACCCCGACATTGAACCTCTTCTCGCATGGAAAGAACATGAAGAAAAACCCGCATGGAATGACATTTCTAAATTCTAACATTTTTCGATATTTTGTTTCGTCAGATACTTTGTTTTGTCAGAAATTTTGTAAGATTTAGTATAGTTTTTTTTTGCGTTTAAATAAAAATGTCCTGTAAGCCACGCCAAAACCGAGTCTTTTTGTGGAACAAATGAGTTCTGATAATTCTATCATTCGATTAGCATGTGTGGAGGGCCGGCGCACAGTGCGGCGACTAGTGGAAAAAAATAAAAAAAAAAATGTGCCAAAAATGTGAAGCAAGTATGCCAAATTCAAGGTAATAAGTCTAAATGAATGAATCGACAGTTTATTTATGATAAAGTTCAATTTTCTGTTGTCAGAGATCGTCAGAAGATCAGCAAAATAACAAATAGTGATTTGTAGGATTTGTACTTACCGGTTGAAAGAGCGTTTACTGAAGAAAAGAAAAGAACATACGATATTTTTTTCGCTATCCTCACAATCAGGAGAGAAAATATAGTTATTCTAACTGCATATTTTTTTTTTACATGTAAATTTAAATTTTTTTTTGAGAGTCCAATTCAAAGCTTCTTTTTTCGTGTTAAGCACTGACTTTGATAAGTCATATATTTTGTGTGGTGCCATATGGGAAAAAAGTGTTCTTATCTAAAGAAAGAAAACAATCATATCTTTTAAAAAAAGTAAGTTTTTTTTGCAACAACTTGCACTTTTTCTTGCAACAAGTGTTTGTTTACGAGCATTTTTTACAGAATATGTTCAAACAGAGAGCTTTTTGATGTTTGGTTTTCCAACTCAACAGCCCCAGTACCTGGTGTATTGCAGTTTATGGATATAAAATTAAATATGCAATCCAATTTAGAAACTAAAGATCAGAAAATCTTAGCAAGACACGCATCAACAACTTGCTCAGAAATAAATAAACGTTGTCACTTTAATCGCTTATACACTTGAAGACTCCGATAGTGATCTTTTTTAATAATTTTTTATTTTTCGGTTTTTCTTTTTGTTATAATTTTTTTGAACAATTATTTTTGTCAACAATAAAAGCATCCATTATATTTTGCAAGATCTTTTATGCGATATATTCTGTGGTCGTTGTGCTTTGAAAAAATGTATATTTTCCTACTAACCTTTAAAATATTACAACTCTTGTATATCGAATAATCATCAAATTTTTTAAATGTTTGGCTTCTAACTAATCATTTTACAATTGTAGACGTGGCAGTGGGTGGATTTTTGTTCAAATAAATTTTTCTTATCAAACGCATTAATTTTGTACATTTTTTCAATATCATACGAAAAATTAAAAAAAAAAATCAATTTTATAGCAAAAGTGGGCGTGTCAGTGGGCGAAATTTGCGCTATTTTAACTCATAATTTCTTCACCGACCAGAATATTAATAATTAAAATCACTATCGTACTTGAATTTTCATGTAACCAATTTATTACCAAAAATGGGCGTGGTAGGGGGCGTGAAAATTCCTCAAATTGAGTAAAATCCCCTATTTATTACATTTAGCAACCAATTTTTGATCACAGTTATCTTGATTTTGAAAAATAGATTTTTTTCCACTACTTGCATACAATCGACGCACTGTGCGGCGGATGCTGAACAGTGTGGAGTGATGTCGTAGTCCAATGACATCGTAAAAGAGGAATATTTTATACAATTTGGCCGTACAGGTTTTTTTTCAAACATTCGTACCCGTCCTATCCTATCCTAGTCCAAATTAATGTCCTTTCCGGTTCCTACCCGTTTCCTGTTTCCTTTTCCTTCAACTGTCCTAATCCTATCCACGGGTCCTCATCCTTTTACCCCGTTACAAATGGCGCCCATACGTAAAGTCCAATGTTTGTTGTCCACACAATTCGAAGTGCTTTTGCTGAGATCAAGGAAAAAACTTAAGTATGTCTTGATTTGGAAAGCCAAAGGGCATACCAGATCAAATGCGACAAGGTGTTTCTGAGATCGCAGCGAAGGCAACTCGAATTTGTTTATTTTATGTATAATTAAACTTGTGATAAGAACCCAGCTTCTTGTATGACTTCGTCTGGAAGGTCATAGACGTACCAGTCAGTTGCGACAGGATAGTGGATCTGAAAACAAGGTTGAATAATGTCCTGTTTAGTTTACATTTGATTCTGCAATCAGAGTTGAAAAGAATCGTATGTCTTGATCGGGATTGCTCATAAGAAAGCCCGATCAATCGCGACGAAGAATTCTGGTTCTGATGGCAGCATCAAATCTAACATCTGTGTGTTTCTGTTCGTTTGATGTATAAAACTGCTGCACTTAGAGGAGAGAAACAAAAGAATGAATTCGGCTATGACATCACATCCGGAGTAACGACAAAATTATGAAAGAGTATTTGTGAGAACAGTTTTTTTTTTAATCAACGGAAAAATTTTGGTTTACTTTAGTAGTTTTTTGTAATGTAAGTAGAAAAAAATTTTTTTTTGAAAAGTTAGTTGGCAAAACAAATTTTTTGTTTCATTTTGAAAGTTAAGTTTTTTTCGTTCGTTTGGTCGTCAGAAGGATATTGTTTTTTCTTGTGATTTAGTCCGAGTTGAAGTTTTTTAAAGTTGTTATCAAGTCATTAGTTTTGTTAGACAAATTATTTTTTTTTTTGCAGATAATAGTTTTTAGCTTAGGGAAATTTATTGTCGCTTTGTCAATTAAATTAGTTTCATATAATAAACAAATAACGATTTGGTATAGAGTCACATCATCATCGGCTCGACAGCCGGGTTCCGGTCCTGGCCTCTTTCAACAAGTCTCTCCACCTATCCCGGTCTCTAGCCGACGCCATCCAGTTGCGCACCCCAAGGCTTCGGGCGTCCTGGTCTACGCCATCTCTCCAGCGCAAGCATGGTCTACCACGCTGTCGTCTACCATAGAATGTACCACAAAGAACTTTCCGAGCAGGTTCCTCTTCGCTCATGCGAGCTAGGTGCCCTGCCCACCGGAGTCTACCGAGCTTAATTTTTGTAATTTGGTATAGAGTAAGTTTTTTTAATAGTAGTTCATTAGATAAGTTTTTTATATTAGATGTTGGCTTTTTGTTTAGTTTTAGTTTTTGCATTATTTTAGGATAATTTTTTTAGAATATAGGTAGTTAAGGATAGAAATAGTTTTAGAAAAATATACATATATAAACATACATATATAAACTTTAGAAATAATTTTAGTATAGGCTTAGATAGATTTGTATAGATAGTAAGTTTTATATAAAAGTTATTAGATAAGTATTAGATGTTAGGTTTTTTTTTGCAGTTTTATTAGATTTTTTTTAGGATATAAGTAACTTTAGGAGATAATTTTTTTAGGCTTAGATATAGAAAGATATAGGTATAAGATTTTTGTTTAAGGTTTAGCTTATAAGAAAGAATAATTATGAACCTGAAAATCTGGCTGGCAAGAAAATTGGGATTTTCCATGCGAAAGACATTAAGCAATAGCACCATGACAACATCAAAATCTGTGATTACATCTGTAATTGGCATCTGTGAAGAAATCTGTGATATACATATATGTAAAAACATTCCGATCCTATAATCCCTCTTTTTCGTCATAAATATTTCCTTCCGTTCCCTTGAAATAGATTAGAGTTTATTTATTTATTTTAGAGTTAAATTTTTTTACATAGTTTTTATTTTTTATAGTTTATTTATTTATTTTCAGAGTTTATTTATTTATTTATTTTCACAGTTTATTTATTTATATACCCCTTGGCATAATGGTTAGTGAGTTGGACTGTCATGCGGAAGGTCTCGAGTTCGATTCTCAGCCGCTGCAAGAAAGTTTTTTTCAGGCGTGTACTGCCTCTTGCGAGGAATTGACAAATTCTCCAAGAGTATCTCTTGTCATGAAAAGTGCTGCTCATAAGCTGTTCGGAATCGGCAGAAAATTGTCCCCTCCGTTCCTGGTAACACGCACACAGGAATGGTTGAGAGTTGTAAGTCACTAGGTCCTGGCTCACTCCGAGCTGTTGCACCACCAAATTGATTTATTTATTTTTTTATTTATTTATTTATTTTCAGAGTTTATTTATTTGTTTTATAGAGTTTATTTATTTATATATCAGAGCTTATTTATTTAATTATTTTCAGAGTTTATTTATTTACAGAGTTTATTTATTTATTTATTTTCAGAGTTTATATTAGAGTTTATTTATGTATGTATTTTCAGAGTATAGTTTTTATTTATTAATTTTCAAAGATACATTTATTAGAGTTTATTTGTTTACTTACAGATTATTTTATTCAGTGTATTTAGGTAATTTTATGTTTGATTTATTTTAACTTATTAAATGTATCTATTTACATATGTAATTGAAGTTATTATTTTTTTTTAATTTTTATGTTTCATTTATATAATTTAAACATTTTTTGTGATTTTAATATTTTATTTCGTTATTATTTAATATTGATTTTAGGTCTTTTTATGATTTTTTGTTCAAAATTTATTTTATGATTTTTTTTTATATCGAATTCCTACCCAAACCTATCCTAATAGTCTTCGAAACATACACAGAAAACAAGAACCGATGTATAATGTGCAATATAAACCTGTGATATCTTTGTTCTTTGCTGTCCAATGTGTGTGAAAAATTTTAGCATTATCCCTTGCGAAAGGGTAGCAAACAATAGTTCACATAGAACGTGTGCGAAGTTTAAAATGACTTAAGTTTTTACTGGAAGTATGCACCTATTGGCAGAAAATCAACTAAGATAAGGATACCAAAGCAAAAGAGTTTGCTTCATATAAAACAAAAAAAGAACGTAAATAAGTAATTGTCCGGTTTGTTAAAGTGGGTTCATCCCCAACGTGCATCTTTGGAGCGTAAACGTTACGGTCAAATCCGGAGGTTTGTTATGGCAGCCTCAGAGGCCAACTTATAGAGCACAAGCCTGTAGTCGTGACTTGTATTGAAAAGGGCCAAGGAACATCACTTACATACTGCGTCACGAGTTTCAGCGGTAGTATAAATTTGATGAAACCAACCTTTACTCCAAGCAACGACTGTCTTCATTCGGTTTTTCTAGAGAAAAATAACTTACCACGGCGCGAGTAGTAAAGATAAATAAACTCCTAGGCAGTAATGACTGCACATACGTGAATTCGGCTGTAGAGGTGGAGTGGACTGTGACGGATTGCGCAGTCTTGCTTGTATCCTCCTTCCATCGTAGGTTGATATTGTTTTCTTTTTTTTTATAATGCGTGGAAAAGTAACATTTTTTCTATTTAATTTCGTTGCGTGTGAAGAAATTTTATAAATTTAAGAGGTTAAATTAAAACGAAATAAATAAAATTTAACACTACGAGCCCAAAATCTAGAAATGTTTATCAATTTTGACTATTCGAAAAAGTATATGACAGCTGCGAAAAATCGAACATATTATGAACTCGTTCAGGAATTATTTGAACAAAATGGAAGAAAGGTTCGGGGATAAAATAACTGGTTGGGTATTGAACACACTATGGTAGGTTTAAGAGAGTTTTTCTTTTTTTTTATGGATAAAGAGGAGGTTACGTGGGAAGAGGGCTCCTACAAAATAATCGTGTTAACCACAACGGAGCTCATTTACCTCTCCCAACAAAAAAAATAGTGTGTTTGTTTCGATGACTTGCGGTGTCGAACCTAGCAAGAAGAAACTTACCTTTAGTTTGATATTAAATTCATATAGAGTAGGTAGTCACCTAATGTAGTCCTGGGTAAAGTTTGAAGTTTTTTTTTGTATATACATATAAACGAAAAGAATACCGGGATTTTAATAATATTTCGTACGAACAACTTAAATATGACATCTTACAAATACAATGGCAACAATTATATTTAACTTCTTCTGTCAATGAACAAATATTCTTTTTGCAAAACTCGATTCAAAATTTGTTTGACAAACATGTACCACTCAAAAAAATGGTTTCAAAAAATCAAAACAGTTCGTGGTTTACAGCAGAAATTCTGGAATTGATTAGAAAAAGAGATATTGCTTATAAGCAATGGAAGCGCTTTAGACTTTTCGAACTGCGTAATACTTTTCGAATCCTTCGTAATGAAGTTACTTCAAAAATTCGACAAGCAAAAATACAAACTTACTCTAAGCTACTAAGTACAGATCTTCCATCGAAAGCTCTTTGGAAAAATATTCGGGAACTTGGTATTGGACGTCAACAAATTATGTGCCCTGTTGAAACAAACCCAGATGATCTTAACACTAATTTCGCCAAAATTCAAACTGCGTCGCAGGATCCCATTGAAAGACCTGAAGATATCCCTCGGTTAAATAATTAAATAATAGTTTTCATTTCCAAGGTATAGATCAAGCGGACGTAGTTTTAAACATCCTTAAAATAAAGTCAAAAGCTACTGGTTTTGATGAAATGCATCCTGTGTTTATAAAAATAATTTTGCCACATATACTACCCTCTTTAACACACATTTTCAACACCATCATAATGAGATCCACTTTTCCTAATAAATGGAAAGACGCCAAGGTAATTCCTGTCCCTAAAAAACAAAATTCTCGATCTCCACCTGAATATAGGCCTATTTCCATCCTTCCTTTTTTATCTAAAGTCTTAGAAAAAATACTTCATGCACAAATCTTAGCTTTCCTTAAACAAAATAATCTTCTATGTATTAACCAATCTGGGTATAGAAACAATCACAGCTGTGTATCTGCTTTACTCAAAGTTACTGATGATCTACGTTGCGCTATTGATAAGGACCATGGGATTATTAGATTTTTCAAAAGCCTTCGATGCAGTGAACCACAAAATATTAATTTCTAAAATAAAACATTTTTTAACTTTTCAGACTCTTCAGCTAAGCTCATACTTTCATACCTCTCTGAAAGGCGACAAGCTGTTGTTGTTGGCAATCGTGTATCAAGTTGCTATTTTCGATGTACATTAACGATTTGCCTTCTCAAGTCGAGCATAGTTCTATTGACCTATATGCTGATGATGTACAGATCCGGTTAAGTTGCAAGTTAGGATTAATTGAAAATGGTGCTGTATTACTGAACAGCGATCTAAATAAAATCATGTCTTGGTCAGAAAAAAAACTGTTTAAAATTGAACCCGTTAAAATCTAAATGTATAATTATTTATAAAAACGAGCTTGATTTAAGTTATTTCCCTTCAATTCGCATAGGTAATACAAATATTGAGTATGTTGATAGAATTAAAAACTTGGGAATCTGGTTCAATTCCACATTAAGCTGGGACTACCATATCCAAAGTATAATTGGAAAGGTAGCCTCCGGAGTTTGTCTTATTCGAAACAATTCACTCCGCAAAATATACGATTCCGGCTAGCAAAAACTCTGATTATTCCAATAATCACATACGGTGCTCAAATTTTCTGTTGCCTAAGCTCAGAAAAGAAAAGGAACTTAAATGTCGCTTTAATAACATCATACGTTACGTTTACAATCTCAAACGTTTTGACCATGTTTCTGAATATAAAGAAAATTTACTAGGATGTACTTTAAACGCATACTTGAATTACATAACTTTAAAAACTCTGAATAATGCTGTCACTAAAAAAGATCCACTTTACTTATACAACAAGTTAATTTTTTCAAATTCAAATAGATCGTTTACTTTTATTCAACCAACACATACATGTTTAGCAACTAAACGACAATTCTTTGTGTGTGCTGTTAGACTATGGAATTCTCTACCATTAGACATTAGAAAACTACGAGGTACTTTAAATTTTGATAAAATGCTTTTTAGGTATTTGGCTAACAATCCTGATAATTCTTAAATAAAATAAATAACTATTTTTTTTCTCTCTCATGTAAATTGTATTATTGTAAAATTGTAAAATAATAATTGGTTTGTTGTACTGTTAAAATAATTTACAAATTGGTTTAACTTTTGCTTTTTTAAGACTTAAGTCTGTTGTAAAAGATGCTTGAATAAATAAATGAAAAAAATGAAAAGTATTAAGTGTCGGTTTTATTTAATTTTTCTTAGTGTGAAAACGTTGCAATTTTTGAGACAGAATTTAATTTTAAAATAATGAAAACCTGAACGGTTTAGGGTTCGATGTATAAAGCGGTCATCGAAAAGAGCGGAGTCGGTGCCGCTGCAGTTTTTTTGTTGCTGTATCTTCCAACGGTTACCAAAAAACCGAAAAACGCACCTGTAAGGAAAAGCCGTTTGAACATCCAGGACAACAGCAATAATAAAATTATAAAAGAGGCAGTCGAAAGATCTTGAGAAGTATTTTTTTTTTATAAGTGATTTCATTGGTGATGTTCGAATAATAGACACGTGCACCCAAGAGGTTACAAGCGTCCATAGGTTTTTCTAAAAACCCATTTCTGTCTATCGACTCCTACTCTCACCTCCTCGCGGTGAACATCGGGTGCCTAGTACCTCAACTGGAGATTGGGTCACAACCCCAGTGGAAGGTTGATGGGGGTAGCAAACGAGATATGGGGGGAGAGGTGTTCCCACTAAGGCATCTCTCCTTTCATCAAGGCGGCAGCGGAGGAATTCCCCAGATGGAATCAACGATGGCGTCTACAGTTCCAGTGAGGTTGAACTTGTTTGGGTAAGGCGCTGATAAATGTTTGTTCTTTTTAATAATAATTTGTTCAATAAACATTATTACTATTTGTTACTGAACTTCTGTTGCTGATTTTATTTAAAACCAAGGAACTTTTAACACAAATCAATACAGAAAAATTGGTGCTTGTCTCCTTTTTTTATATATTTTGCGCGCACTAAAAGGATTTTTGACTACCCTTTGAATGATTGATCACAGTGCGAGCGTTTAGGAAAGTGGGAGGGGATTTAAAAGGAGATACCGATGCACATTGGATATGAATGTCTGAATATCACAATGGGAGGGAAATATAGAGTCGGGTAAGGAATTCCACATTCGTGTAGTGCGGCTAAAGAATGAATCTCTGAATTTAACAGTACGTCCGAAGTTGGGCTCAAGGGTAAACTAAACTTACGGTTGAATTGTTTAAGGGGAGGAATGCAACTGGCTATTTCGCTAGAACAATGTTTATAAAAATAACGGTAATATAATGAAAGACAAGAAACATTGCGGCGGTGCTCGAGAGATTCAAATGTTTCTGTTATAGTCCTATCACCTATCAATTTTAAAGCTCTTTTTTGGATTCTATCCAAAAGACTCAAGTGGATTATTGGAGAACCTGCCCACATACGCGAATTATAATCGAGTTTTGGACGAATATAGGCTTTATAGATTACAGCCAGAAGGGGTGAAAAATTTCTTGCATCGTCGAAGGAAACCTAAACACTTAGCTGCGTTTTTGGCAACCTCGAATATGTGGTCATTCCACGCAAGGTGGTCTGTGATGCACATACCGAGAACTGAGAGCTGTTCGGTTTCCTCAATGCAAGTGCCACTCATGGATAGCGGCATGGGGGGTGAATTCCGCTTTAACGACAGGAGACAGCATTGAGTTTTTGAAGCATTAAATTCTACGCGGTTTTTCGTTCCCCATTTGACAATGCTGTCAAGATCAGAATTTCATGAGCTTAACATACGCTGCCGTTCCAAATCTACATCCGAAGGACAAGGACGTGTATCTGGAAACGAATATGAGAAGCTGAAAGTACTGTCGTCAGCAAAACAATTTAATGGATTAGAAGTTTCAGACAATAGATCGTTGATGAATATCAGAAATAGAGTCGGTGACAAAACGGAGCCCTGTGGCACACCAGCATTTATTTCATGAACTTCAAACTTAAATCCGTCCAACACAACTTGTATTGAGCGGTTCGAAAGGAAGTTTCTAATCCAACGAAGGAGAGATTCATCAATACCAAATTTTCGATAAAAGAGCTTGATGCCAAACTTTATCAAATGTTTTCTCCAAAACGATGTAAAGATTTGTGCCACTGTTCGGTGAGATATGCCATCAGATCACCAGTGGACCTATTGCTATGAAAGCCATACTGCCGGTCATTAAGAATCTTTCGTTCTTCGAGATATTTCTTAAGCTGATAATTTATCAGCGTTTCCTTGACCTTGAAATAAGGGACGTAATTGCAATTAGACGATAGTTGAAGGGGGAAGAAGATTCGCCTTTTTTAAGGACAGGCTGGACAAATGCTGTTTTCCATCCAATCGGAAAGAGACCGGTAGAGTAGGACAGATGGAAAAGCTTACGCAATGGCTTTACCAGCGTTGAAGAACATCTCTTCAGAACAATGGGAGGAATATTATCCGGGCCAGCGGATTTGTGTATGTCAGGATCTTGCAACTGTACGAGTACGAAAAAAGATTCGTCCCATAGATAAGTTTGTGTTCTCAAGTACAGGAGGAGTCATAACACTCCCTGGCAGCGTCAAATTAACAGCAAACTGTACCGGCTTTATCTAATGAGCTGACATAGGGAGTGTCACTGATAACGAGCGTTGGAACCGAGGACGAAGTAGTATTTCGAAAATTTTTTACAAACCGCACCAAACAGTCACTCTTTGTGGGTGCATTTGTTTTTCGACAGTCACTCCTGGATTATCATTCGCCCAATTCTGTGGCAATTCTGCTTATTGACGAATCCACTGAGGTGAAAATGTGCCTCATCACTGAAGATGATTTTCTTCGAAAATTGATCATCCATTGTTGCCATTTCTTGCCACTATTCTGACCATTGACGACGCTTGAAATGGTCAAGAGGCTTTAGTTCTTGAGTCAATTGCACCTTGTTAGCGTGTAAATGCAAGTCTTTATGCATAATGTTCATCAACGACGAGCGTGAGAAGTGCAATTGTTGGGCACGACGACGTGTTGAGGTGGACGGCTCTTCAGCCACACTATCGCGAACAGTAGCAATATTATCTGCAGTACGAGCTGTACGAGCATGCACTGGGGTTTTCACATCTACTACAGACCCGGTTTGCTCAAATTTTTGCACGATTTTTCCGATTGTACGCACATTTAGACGATGATATTGACCGAAAAAATCCCGAAGTGCACGATATGTATTTTGATTTGAACGCCCATTTTCATAATAAGTCTGAATAACTTTAACGCGTTGCTCGATTGTGTATCATGGTTCAAATTGAGTTAGTCCGAAATTGAGAAATGTCAAATTAAATGCAGAAAAAACTTGACGTTTAGGTGTGGTTCACATTCAACATCGGCCCTTAAAATTTAACCACCCTTTATTAAAACACAAGCCATATTGTGGTTGAAGCTTAAAAGCAACATCATTTCGTACATATATGGCGATTCCATGGCGAGGGAAAAACAAGGGCACCAAGCTATAACCATGTAGGCTGAATTCCGAGAGATCAGAATTTTCACCCACCTGGGTTTCACTAAGTGCCAAAACTGCTGGCCTGTTTTTCACAGTATGGACATATGCGGCACAGAAATTCTTTCTAAGCACCCGAATGCTGCAGTAATATGCTATGCTATTATCAGGTGGTTTGAGCCCCAAAAACTTCACAACAATTTACTATTAGTGTTATGCCTTAACAGGGGCGGATCAACCTGGATTCCCAAAACCTGATAACAACAATTTATCCGATATTGCATTGATTTAATCAATTACACGCAATGGATGGTATACCAAAACATTGTATGCAATGACAAACTCAAAGCAACTGTGGGTGATGAGGGAAAGAGAGATGGGAAATTTACAGCTCACTGTAATTTGTTTTTTATGGAGGATCAGTGGTGTGATTTTTTTTTATTATTTTCTTCGCACTTTTTCAATATATGTATATTAATAACAACAACACAGGCACTGGCACTTGATTTAAAATACATGGGCTGTTTATTTTATTTTGACAAAGCGATTAGATAACACTAGTTTACAAATTTTCGGTTTTTGGCGAGTACCTCAAAAAAAAAAAGTATTCTCTAGACTAATTTTGACTCTCTGAACACGAAAATGGCAATCATTTATTTTTTCAAAGAAGTGTTTTCGAGATATGACCAAAAAACGTGTTTTTCTGCTCCTTTTCCATGTATAAGCTTAATTCTCAAAAACGGTCGAACTAATTAACATATACTTTATATTTTTGAACAGATATTTTGTTTGTCTTTCTAACAGTATACGACTTGTGTAAATCGATCCAACAATCATCAAGAAAAAGCCGTTCAAATTTTCAAAAAACACAATTTTTCCCCGTTTTTTGGAAATCGCTTATTGTAAGTCATTCCGTAAGGATAGAAAAAAAAATATTTTAAATTCTTTTTAGATCTCAGGTGGAAGATATTGTTTTTACAAAGCTAAAACGCACAAGATCAATGAAATCGAATAATAAATGTGAAAGTTATGAAACATTATGTGAAGGCAAATCATTTCAGGTTTTTTCAAAAAAATTATATTTTTTTAGTTTTATCTGCCTGTTTAAGATTTGTTGGAAAAAATATACAAATTCATAGCATTTACTGTAGTGCACTATAGTAAAGTAATGCTAATATTTTTTGAATTCCATCCGTACGGAATGACTTAAAACAAGCGATTTTCAAAAAACGGGGAAAAATTTTGTTTTTTGAAAATTTGAACGGCTTTTTCTTGATGATTGTTGGGCCGATTTACACAAGTCGTATACTGTTGGAAAGACAAACAAAATATCTGTTCAAAAATATAAAGTATATATTAATTAGTTCGACCGTTTTTGAGAATTAGGCTTATACTCGTACATGGAAAAGGAGCAGAAAAACACGATTTTTGGTCATATCTCGAAAACGCTTCTTTGAAAAAATAAATTATTGCCATTTTCGTGTTCAGAGAGTCAAAATTAGTCTAGAGAATACTTTTTTTTAGGTACTTTTTTTGTGTAAACTAGTGTAATTAATGAAATGATTGATTTATTGTTTTCTCTTTTATTTTTGATTTTGAAGGAATTAGAACTATTGGCTTAATTATTTTATAATGCGAGTACGGTGAGAGGCAATTTAGCTGCTCTCTATCGCTTGTCATCACTAGGAGTTTAAGATCGGCACTTCTTCAGGAGACTTCGTGCATGATAAAAGATGTCGCTCAACATCCACCTGCAGAAACTTTAGTTCTGAAAATTTCAGATGGATCCACCATTGCAGCCAAAAGGAACGTCAAATACCTGGTTATCAACTTCAACGAGGTGCCAAGGTTCAACCCGCACTCAAAAAGTGTACTAAGAAAAGCCAACTGGGCATTCCACCGACTACACCCCTTCATAAGGCGAAGATCAGGACATAGCCAGCAGACGAAGGTACTAATTTACAAACAACTCCTACGGTCTATTATCAGCTATTGTTTCCCAGCCTGGTTCACAATCTCAAAGACAGCGATGAAGGAACTCCAAATATTTAAAAGAAAGATGCTAAGAATATGCACTGGACTCCACTTCGAGCGGAAGCTAGCAAAACTTTACAGGAACGAGAATCTCTAAAAATAAAATAAATTCAATAAAGAACCTGGTGCAGAACACCGTCATGCACTCTAATCATCATCCCGAGCCGAGGTACCTCAGTGCGATAGAAAACCCTGGACGACACTATTTTCACGGTAGACGACGAAGCAACCGTTCCCTTCCACGCTGACACAGGGTCAGCCTAAGGCCGCGGCTAAATGCTAAAACCTTTTTAGATTTTATCTTCCCTATATGAATTTTTTTATACACTGAAGAACCTTTTTTAGCGTTTTTGGGAGAATTTGTTTTAACTTTGAGCATCTAAGAAAACAAAATTTTAAAGCTTGAAATGGTTTTTAAGCGTTTTGGTAATTCTCTAGAAGATTTTCTTAAACCTTCTTTAAATATTTTTAAGCTTCGAATGCATTATCTAAGCTTAAAACCTTTTTTAAGAAGGAGACTCATGTCATTTCCTTCTCCAACCACCTCTTCGTTCAACAAGCCACACACACAACCAGCCAGTCACCCAACCAACCCCATAACACAACTAAATCAAAGTTTCTATCTCTCCTTGAGGTCTTACCTTTATGAACTTCTGACAAGAACTGAGGATTTTTGTGGAAGCACTACTACTTAAATATTTTGTCTCGACTATGAAATAATTAATACTATGAAATACGTAAAGTTCCAAAAAGTACTATATTAAAAGTAGTATTTAGTATTGACAATCCCGTCGCCAATCCCGTGAGGAAATCTACTGGATATCATGTCAGGGGATATCGTGCTGCGGGATTGACGACATAAAAGTATAAATTAAATCGGCGGGCAAACGTTACACGGGCAACTGATTTTCGGGAAAATGTAACGATCCCGTAGTACCTCTTCCATTTTGTGATCCCTTTCATAGTCTCGTTCAAGGTATGATATCTAACCAACTCGAAGAGGATACAATATACATAGATAGCAATACTGAAGTCCTGCCAGTGCCCACTACAATCGAAGAGAATGATGGACTAGCCAGCACCAGTGCTGGGTTCGTAAGCACTTTTAATCGTCATCAAAGTGATCTCGAAGACGGTGATTTGAATGAAGCAAGTACGCCTCCTATACAACAAGCTCCACCGATCACAGCAGACCTACTCTCCAATTTGAGGCAATTACCAAAGAAGACAAAGACCGATGTGATGACTTCTCGTGCTAATCAAATTGACGAAGGCACTGTAATGCAGCCGAACTTCATCTGTTGCAAATGGAACACGCTAAAAAGGTGTTGATGTTAGACGATGAGCTTTTCTGTAATACAAAAAAGGAACATGCTTGGGCTCGTGAGAAACATTTACTAGAAATAGAGCAAATTAAAGAACTTCATAAGAAGAATGGCCGAATTTTAACGTAATGTTTGTTTAAGTTTTTTTTAAGTTAAATGAGGTGTTTATGTTTTTTTTATGTTTACTTTTAATTTTTTTTAATTTTTTAATAAAAATATATATGTTCCTGTTGGTGTTATTTCAACAATATCCTCGTTTGAGTTTGTATCCGTCAGTTGAATTGGTATTTGGGTCTCTTCATGGAAATGAGGAAAATTCCGCTCTTTGGCCACATTGTGAAGCACAGCCACATCAACTATAACATTTTTTGCTGTATCAAGGTCCACACGTAATCTATCCAGCAAAGTCCTAAATTTTGATTTGAGGTGTGCATTTAGGCATTCGATTGGACTTCTTGTAGAGGTGTGGCTGTTATTGTATCTTTGTTCTTTTCTGGTGATCGGATTTCTCAATTTTAGTGGGGGCTTAACCCCCATTTATTCAGCTTAATTCAAGCTATTAGTATAACTTAAAAACTAACTTAAATCTAAACTTATAGCTAAGAGTGGGGGTGGGACAAAAGGAATTTGAGGTTGTAGGTGTTGGTATGGAAATCGAATGAATTTGGATTCAAATTGACCAACCGGAGCATACGGGTCAGAGGTTCATTAAGACCATAGGAGGTGTGGTGTGATAGTAAATAGAAAAGGCGAGGGTTTCTAAGGTTACGAGTTTTAGTGTTGAAAAAAATTGAGTTGTAGAGAGAGGAGCAGTCAATTGATCCAGAGAGGAGCCGATGTATAAAAAGTATGTCAGCTATTTCTCTACGTTCCTGTAATGAGGTAAGGTTTAACAGTTGGAGGCGGTCACGATACGGGGGTAAGATCAAAGGATTATCCCAAGGAAGGCATTGAAGTGCAAAGGAATCGTCGTTGGATGCCTTCTATTCTTGATATGTGTATATCTTGATATGGAAACCAAACTTGAGACGCATACTAAAGTAAAGGTCGGACAAACGCTATGTAAAGAGATCGGGTCACGTAAGGGTTGGAAAATTCTTTAGACCATCTTTTTACAAAACCTAATGCTGAGTTGGCCTTATGGATTATTTCATCAATATGAAATAAAAAATTTAATTTTTCAAGGGCGTAAGTAAAATTTTTGAACATGGGTATCCTGCATCGCCTAGCAAAACTCCCTGATGGACATTTACACTTTCTTCGAGCTTATTCTTGAGACGAAAATTGTTCCAGATGTTAGAATCGTGAAGAGAACCACGAGATCTTGCAACTATATCCATTATCATACATCTATGATCAGTTACAATTTGCACATTCAGAGAATAATAATCTTTAAGAAATTAAAATGTTTTGTATTGAACATAACATCTACTTTTTAAAAAAGGAACAGTATATACCTTTTCTGTTTATGTAGTGCCCAGCCATAAAAGGTCCCACAATCCTCGCGGGTCGCTTAATTTGTACATGTGTACAATCGATCGCACTTATCACTTTTAGGAACCTAGCGATGCTATAAAATTAAGTCATTAAATTCCGCACGGGATGACGGAAATTATAAAGTGTGGGAGCAACGAAGCAAAATGTTTCGAAATTGTACATAGGTATATCCTTTGTGTTCCATTATGAAGTTTACTTACCAACATCTGCCTGATGAATATTTCTCCCAAGGAAGTGTAATGTAACTAGTACTTGTAATTCCGGTGAAATTGGAAGCTCACGGCATGTAATTCGGTCTTGAATTTTCAGGTTTTGAACCAAGAACCGAACTGTTGTCTTGTCAAACCTATACCTGCAGTAAAATTCTCCATCGTTAAGCTCTTTAAATGGATTTGCTCGTGACATTGCACTTTTCTGCACAAATCTGAGTCTTCAAACATATTGAAATCTTCGGCCTCGGAAAACATTTTATATTATTAACTTCCCATAGGGAGTTATTGTAATCGGTCCGATTTGTCAAATTGGAATTTTTGACATTTCTCGACGTTTCAAGGTCCCTAGAGGCTATATCAATCATTTTTTTATTTACTTTTCGAAACAATTAGCTCACGAATCAGAGTGACCTAAGAGCTTGTGGAAAGGACGGTTACTTAAGCGTTTCGACATTAGTAATATTCACCCTTATTGTAGTAGGCGTTTCACTTTCAACGAAAAATGTCATTTTCAAACATTTGTATTTTTTTTTTTATTATTATTATTATTTTATTATTATTATTATTTATTATTATTATTATTATTATTTGTTATTATGAACGGCGTTTTAAAATCGTTTATCGTTATTTTTCGAGTCGTAACGGCTTACTCTGATTAGAACGTAAGTTTTTGTATGAGAAATGTCACTCATCTGTATTATAACTGTCGTTTTACTCGCCTGCGGCGACTCTCAGAAAGCTATTTTTTGTCGAAGACAAATTTTCAAACCACTCATTGGCGAAATTGGATAAAGATGTAAGTTTTACATGTTTGTAATTTGTAATTTTTATTATATTTGGTTTATTTAAGGGTAAAAGAAAAAGAAAAACGCTTTCGCTTCATTTTTTTCTTCTTGAGTATACTAAGAATTTATCCAACGTGGACAGAGATGGGCTTCCATAATGTCAAGCATTTCTTAAAGTATGATATTCATAGTAGGTTGTACAATGCTCAGATTGAAATCATTTCCAACACCCATTTGGTAACTACCGGTGACGCAATGTAGCAGCAAGTTTAAATATTGGTGGTATAGATAATGACCTTTTTTTAAGGGATTTTCTCTTGAATTCATTGAGCAAGAACAGAAAAGCGTCCTTACTCAACCTGAAGTACATTACGAATCTGGAAATATATTTTTGAAATTAATTTTATTTTAATATATTAAAAATTATACGAGTACTTACATTGTGTCCGGTAAATGGATTCGATTTGGACCTAATCAATCTTCTTTCTCGAATCAAATTTATTCTTTTGTTGTTTCTCTCCAAGGTCTCGGTTATTTTCTTCTTCCGAATTATTTAATAACGCAAACAATGCAATGCTATTCATTTTGCACTAACTTTAAGCGAACAAAATATTAAATTGAAAAAATAAAACACAAATTTTTTTGAAATATCTATTTGTCAATGTCAGATGTTTAAACGCCTTAAAAGTAACTCGACAGAAAAATAGACGAGTGTCGTTCAAGTAAAACGCCCATTATAATAAGGGTGATTATAATTTTATAAAAGTGTGGAAACTAGAGTTAACTGCCAGGGCTTTCAACTAAGAAAATAAAATTAATATATAGTAATGTAACCGAATTTATGTTTTTATTTATTTTCAAACAAAATAAAAGCTAACAAAATAATATTTTGGTTCGACCGAAGACAAAAGATACCAAGCGGCGCGCGCACGAGACTACAATAATATATCCCCACCAAATAACAGGAATTTAACAAACAACGAAATTGACCAATACTTAGAACAAATGGACGAAACAATCCTACGAACAGAACTATACCAAAATACAAAGAACGTACCGTAACCGACATGTACCGTAACGCGACAATTGATGCACTACACAGACAATCGTCTTAGCATATACCAGGCAGGGTTTCGTTCAGGATTTTCAACCTTAGATCAGATTTTTGCACTGACAAGCATTACCAGAAAATATATTGAAATGAAGAGGAAGTTATATGTTTGCTTCGTAGACTTCAAAGCAGCCTTTGATACAGTAAACAGGCATGCATTGATTTATAAATTGGCTTCCCTCGGAGTATCAAGAAAGTTCCTACTGGTCTATGCTAAATTTCTCTCGGCATCAAGTGCAGCAGTGTGGGATGGGTCCAAACTGTCGGATTGATTTGACACGTCGGCAGGTATCCCCCAAGGTTGCATCTTAAGCCCTATTCTCTTCGCCCTATTTATTGATTCAGTATCTCAGATTCTCCCTGGTGGTGTAAGCTTCGCGGGCAATCACGTAAAAGTACTCCTTTACGCTGATGACTTGGTACTTTTAGCGCACAATCCTTTTAAGTTACAACTCCAAATAAATAAACTACAGGCGTTCTGTAAGACATGGGATCTCCATATAAACGTTTTGAAGACAAAAGTTATGATTTTTGAGAACCGATTTAGAGGCAGACTACATGCAGAGGCGACTCAATAACGAGGTGATAGAAGTAGTTCGGGAGTTTAAGTACCTTGGTGTGCTGTTTTCGAGTAATTTGAACTTCCGGAAGCATGCGAAAGAAAAAAATAGAGAAGCAAAATTGGCACTAAACATGTTGTGGCCGAAATTCTTCGCAAACCAAAACATTGATCTGTCTTTCTTACATTTTCTCTTTATTATATAAATATATTATTTTCTTTTCATCTTACTGAAATGTCATTTCCGGCAGACGGCAAAATTGTCAGGTCCGTACTTTTATTCAAAAAAATTGTAATTTTATCTGAGGAAATAAAAAAAAAATCTATCTATTTATCTATCTATCACAGACAAAAAAGTGGACTACTGACACTTAACTTAACTACTGACGTTAACTCTAGCGAACCGAGTATGTTTCCACAAATTAACAAGATATTTAGACGAAATGATCAAAACGAACTTCCGTGTCTTAAGCTCCAGAGAACGACAGAAAACAGAAACATACTTCTGACAGCAGGAATAGATCCAAATAACGCGGTCTTGGACGATGACCTCTTTATTGCCGAGGATCCCCTGGAGAAAGTGGAGGCTGTGGGGGCTGCTTTCCAGCAAGTGTATAAGGTGAATGCAAGCATCCACCCCAACCACGACCTGGAAAACAGAGCTCTACTCCATCACTTCTATCTTCGTAATAAAATGAAGCAATGGCGATCAGAGAATCTAGGTTTCATCCGGTTCAATGAAGAAAACTTGGCGAATGCCATCATCGCCGTGCCATCATCTGCGTACAGGGTATCCAGTAAGTAATGGTAACATCAAACTAGTTATAGCAGTCATCAAGAACTTTCAAAAAAATTTTACGATTTTTGATTAAAATATTTTTAAAAAGTTAGACTTTCCTCAAATACCTGAATACTGCGATCACGAATTGAATGAATCTTATTATTTTTTTTTATTTTTATAATATTCTAGAATAATTGCACTAATAAATGGATAACAAAATTTTACACTAGTTATTGTAATTTTTAAAATTAATGTTTGAATATAAAAATTATAAAGTATTTATTTTCACCAAACTGTGGTCACCTCTAAAAAAAAATATAATTAAGTTTTTTTAAAAGTTTCTCTAAAACTAATATGTAGTTTTTTAAGAAAATGTAGAGTAGCGTATGTGATTTTAAAAGTTTTTCTTTCTTTTAAGATGTAATTCGAACGAGCTATTAAATTAAAATGAAAACACTGCCTTATTCAATAAGCTGGCCCACAGTGGAACGAAAATATGAAAAAGTGGTCATCGGGCTGTGACTTTTGAAATAATGGATGGATTTTGAAACAGTTTTCACTATTTTGTACTTGAAAAATTATAGTTTCATACTATATTTCAAAAACTCTGAAAAAATGAGCAATTTTCCAAAAAAAATTTAACATAACCCCTGAAACTTTTCAAATTTTAGCTTTAGGCAAATAAAATTAATGTTATGGAGGAAGAACAATTAATATGTACTGCTCTTAATTAATATTACAAGTTTGATGTGCATTTTTGCACTTTTTTTTAAATATGTATTTCGAGACATCGTTCACATTTTAATCTGAATGTTATTTATATTGAATTTTGTTCTATTATAGTTAGTATATGTTTATACAAAATTGTTTTTGCCTTTTCATGGTGTTTTATTAAAAAATCTATTACTTTTGAAGCATTAAGCTTAACTTCACCTTTCAGCTTCATTTTTTCGACTAAAAGAAGCGTAGTGCTGCATGAACTTTGACATAAAGCTTCGGTTTTACGCCTGTTTTTGTCGCTCACTGAAGTTATCAAACTGTTCATTAGTGTTGTTAGAGGTTGATGGGGGTGCTTTTATAAAGCTTAATTTATTAAATTCTGTTTCAAGCCACGTTTTAAACCGTTTTTTTTTTTTTTTGCATTTTATTGTTACTGCATTCTAAAAAATCCATTTTCCACCTACAAACAAAACCTGCGAAAAAATTCAAGTCCAATTTTTTCCCGAGATTTTACTTTCGCTGTTTGGATAACAATATTTATAGTCAGTTAAGTCACGCCCGTTAGCCTTTAAAACGTTGACAAAATCTTCGTAAGTAAACACAACCATTTTAACTTAGTAGAAGGCTTCAAAATTATTTGTGTAGCGATCGTCTACGCTTTGTTAAAAAAAAACTAAACAAAAATGGCATTCATTATTATAAATTTTAAAATTTTGTTTAAATTAAGAGAGAAAAAATAACGGTTAGCATGAGAGCCATACTTTGTTTTGCCATTAAGTCTATAACAAATAATGATAACCTAAAGACAAAATCTCTTTTACCAGAGCAAATAAGATTTAGTTGATAAAATGATTTAAAAAAAAATGCGTTAAAATTCCATTTTTTTTTTATTTTAAAAATACTGCATCTTTGAGTCCCTATTATTTGAAAATTAAAGAGTGTACATGAAAAAACTGTTTTATATGTAAAAGAAGCGACAATTTTCTATGCATATCAAACAAAAAATATTTCGAATAATGAAAATAAAAAATCACCCAATGCCCGGAATTTTGTACTAGACGTTCCAAAGTGCGGCCTTTCTCTACGCCTGACACTTAAAAAAAAAATACAAAAAATTACTCAACGAAAAACGTGAGTGATTTTTGATTTTATACAGATCTTTTGGATTTGAAATATCGTATATGAAGATTTTCAAAAAAATATTTGTTGGATTATTGAAAATAATATCTTGAAATCGATTGAACTATTCTTTTTCGAAATTATTTCCTTAATTTTTTATTATTAAATTGTTAAAAATATTTGTTGGTGGATGAGATATTCCTCTTCCTTCGGCTTTTTTTGGTCACTGGAATTGGCAATGAAACAAAGTTGATTTGTTCCCAACGTTTCGACAGGGATTGCTGTCTTCTTCAGGGGATCTTTATTAGAAACCGTATAAAATAACAAATTACAGGTAACATGTATGCAAAAGAAAATATAAAAACTTACGTTATAATTAACATTTTGTAACAAACAAAAAACAAAAAAATGAATATAAATTATTATTTATAAATAAATAAATAATTGAAAGAAAGAAAAAAGCACTTCTGTTGCTGAAGTATTGTCGTTATTTGTCGTTATTTGGCGTTTTTGGAGGAAGCGAGAGATGAGTACACGGCAGATATATTCTGGGTGTCCTGTTTCCTATTCATCGTGTTAGCAGTGTTCATGATATGAAGGGTTTCCAGAGTGTAGCGTTTTGAAGTATGGCTTTCCCTTTGAAGAAAAAAATTAAATATTAATGTCCATGACAAATGGTTCATCAACAAAAGTGACATTGAATTCCCTTTGGAAATCAGATGGCTGCTATCAATGGGCAAAAAATTCGCGCTACCTATTGACAAACACTCTTTTCTCCTTTTCCAACTCATCGCTGATGGTGAAGAAGTCATAAGAAAGGTTAAAGACGAAAGAGAACAAGAAATGACCCGCTCCGAATTTAGTAATATGTTGCACTCCTTTCAAAGATACCAACAACAAGATCAGTTTGCAAAGTTCATATCGAAGGTACACAGTGATGCGGTTTCGTTTCTAAAAAGAAACAAAATATTGTCATCGTACCGGCTGATAGAGGAAATGTGACTGTAGCTATGAATAGGTCAACGTATGAAGAGGGAATGATGAAATTGTTGTTAGACAGCACAACAGAAGCCTACGTAATAACCCAACAACAACGCTCCAAACGAAAAACAATGAGCTGGTGAAATGGCTCTTCACTAACAATATCATAGACGTCAAAGACAAGAACAAAATGACCACATACACCGCACAGGTCACCTCTATTTATGGTCTACCAAAATTACATAAGGAGAATATCTCACTGCGACCCATAACATCATAAAATTACCTTGTTATGAATTGGTAAAATATGTAGGTAAGATTTTACAGTCTGCGACAAAAAATTCAGTCTACTCAGTTAAAAATTCTTTTGAGTTTGTGGAAAAAGTTAAAAATGTCAAATTATTTGAAAACGATGTGTTGGTTTCATTTGATGCAGTATCTCTTTTTACTAACATTCCGATTCAACTAGCCTCGAATATTGTTAAGAAGAGGTGGGAAACAATAAAACAAAATACGGTACTGACACAGAACAAATTTCTTGAGATTCTTGACTTCTGCCTCAAGGAAAATAATTACCTGCAGTACAAAGACACTATATACAAGCAAATTCATGGCATGCCAATGGGAAACCCACTTTCCCCGACTATTGCGGATTTGGTTCTAGATTATCTTCTTGATGAACAGCTCTCGAAAATTAAAAAAACCCGTTTTCTATCCAAGTATGTTGATGACATTTTTGCGATAGTAGATCACCGCAAAATTAACGATACACTAAAAGTTCTTAACGAATTTCACCAGAAGATCCAGTTTACCATCGAAAATGAAAAATGCAACTCCATATCATTTTTAGACGTCAAAATTCACCGACAAAATAGCAGACTGTTAATAAACTGGCACCAAAAACCAACAGCATCAGGAAGACTTGTTAATTTTCGGTCTAATCAGGCCAAGCACATCCTTATCAACACAGCTTCGAATTTGGTACACAAAGTCTTCACGTTGAGTGACAAGCAGTTTCATCCCGAAAATGAGAAAATCGTTACCAAAATGCTCAAGGATAATGGCTATCCAAAACAACTCATTCGGAGTTTAATTTTTCGACAAAAACATAAAACCACGAAAAATACAGAAGATACTGCTAGCAAGGATATTTACAATAGTATGGTTTATGTTCCCAAACTTGCCGAAAACTTTAAAGAAATTGTCTCCAAGAAAACAAAAGACGTTAAAATGGCATATAAATCACACAACACCCTCGCACCACTCTTTACCCATTTAAAGGTTAAACCGGATAAAGAAAAATGTACGGATGTGATTTATAAAATCTATTGCCTGGGAAATAAAGATGAGACGTGTGACCTTTGTTATGTAGGAACTACAAAGCAATTCTTGAAACAAAGAATGGCGAATCACAAATCTGATTTAAACCGTGACAACTCCGAAAAAACAGCACTGGCCACACACAGTATTGAGAAAAGTCATAAACCAGATTTCGATGGCGTGAAAGTTCTTCAAAGGGAAAGCCATACTTCAAAACGCTACACTCTGGAAACCCTTAATATCATGAACACTGCTAACACGATGAATAGGAAACAGGACACCCAGAATATATCTGCCGTGTACTCATCTCTCGCTTTCTCCAAAAACGACAAATAACGACAATACTTCAGCAACAGAAGTGTTTTTTTCTTTCTTTCAATTATTTATTTATTTATAAATAATAATTTATATTCATTTTTTTGTTTTTTGTTTGTTACAAAATTTTAATATTTATTTAATTATAACGTAAGTTTTTATATTTTCTTTTGCGTACATGTTACCTGTAATTTGTTATTTTATACTGTTTCTAATAAAGATCTCCTGAAGAGGACAGTAATCCCTGTCGAAACGTTGGGAACAAATCAATGTAACTTTGTTTCATTGCCAATTCCAGTGACCAAAAAAGCCGAAGCGAAGCTTCGGGATGGCAGTAAACGTTTTACATTTATTGAAACATTAACACATACATTCAATATTATAAACATAAATAGGAAATTATGTAAACTAATGTTGGAAATGTACAAAATGCAACATTAAAACATTTTGGTCTTCAGTTTTATCTTAATGATGCCTAATCCACTTTGTTTAATCTTGTACGATGGTCTGGAAAATTTCTTTACTCTTTTTTGAGAATTTTCGTTTTTTATAATGCTATTGTGGTTATTTGGTAACATTTCAAAGCACGTATAAAAGTGTGTTTAAGCCAAAAATAAACTACATTATCTACCTTTATTTTGTTATCAGCTTTCTACATTATCTACCTTTATTTTGTTATCAGCTTGTTGTGTATTTATACAGTGGCTGAGTGGTTTTCCATTTATAAATCAAAGATGTGTTATTTTATTTAATTCAATTCAGTATACTTTTTATTTTAAATTTGTCTCTTGATAAAACTACATAATTATATTGTATCAGAATACGGAACAAGTGGCTTGTTGGCTTGAAGAGCGTACAAGGTAACAAGAAGAAAAAGAATGAATGTGAAAGCAAGGGTGAAACTGACGTTTAAGAAAAGCCAAGTTAAGTTATGCCAAGTTAATATTATTGCTGTTTATAGAAATATAACAACTTTCCCCTTCTTATAAATTAAGACGATTTGGTGCTCTTCTAATTCTGTTAGATCGTCTTGGACTCGCTGGTGCTTTTCCTATTTCCGATTCGGTAGCTTCGTTTCTTGATGGTGGTGATCGTGATGGTATGGTCGTTGCTGATGTTGACTGTGACAATTTCGGTGATTTCTGAATAATGACTGGTTGACTTTTTGGTGGTGATGACATAATAGGTGATGGTGACAATTCCGGTGGTGCATGTGTGATAGCTGGTTGATTTCGTAGTGATTTAGAGGTGTTCGTTGCTTGTATGTCAATGTCAGGTCTTGTGTCGTTATGGTGTGTCGCGGTGTGGTTATTATTTGTATTAATTAAAGGATCGGCATTAAATTTATCATTGGTTATTTGGCAATCAGTTCTTCTCAGTTGGTCTACATGGCGAGTGTGCTTCTGGTTATCTATTAGGATTTCGTATATTCTACTTCCTATTTGTCGTATTATCTTCCCAAATTTCCATTTGCAGCACTTGTTATTGTAAAATCTAGCTTGAATCGTTTCACCATCTGCAAATTCTTTGGGTTCTTTATAAGCGTTTTGTTTTTCAGTGATCTTAGATTTAACATCAGTTTTGACTAGGTCGATTCGTGTACGAATTGTTCTTTTGAACATTAGTTCAGCCGGTGAAACCCCGGTCGTTGCATGTGGTATTTTCCTGTACTGCATCAAAAATCTGCATAATTTGAGATTCAAATCGCCATCTTCGCTCAACATTGTTCTTAGTCCTTCCTTAACCGTTGAAACGTAACGTTCTGCCTGTCCGTTTGAAGATGGATGATATGGAGCACAAAATATGTGATGGATACCATTTGACCTCGTAAATTCCTGGAATTCGTGGGATGAAAAATTTGTTCCATTGTCTGAAACTAAAGTGAGCGGTAAACCAAATCTAGCAAAAATATCTCGAAGTATTTTAATTGTTTTTGTGGAACTTATGGTTTGCGTAGGAATGGCTTCCACCCATTTGGTATGAGCGTCAACTACGATGAGAATATAAGAATTCATGAAAGGACCAGCGTAGTCGATATGCACTCTTTGCCAGGGTGTTGTAGGATATTCCCAAGGATGTGGTGTTTCTTTTACTGGATTACTTTTATTTTTGCAGCAACTATAACAGCTTCTTGACACAGTCTCGATATCCTTATCGATTCCCCTCCACCAGACATAACTTCGAGCTAAAGCTTTCATACGTACTATGCCTGTGTGTCCAGTATGAAGCTCATTAAGAATCCTTTTTTGAAGAGATTTTGGTATCATAACTCTTATTCCGTTAAAAATACAATTATTTTCTAAAGAGAATTTTCCTTCAGTTTCTCCATTTGGTAGTCTTTCGCCTTTTTGTAATGCATTATAATACTGCTTACATTCAATATCTTTTAATGTTTCTCTTTGAATTTCTTTTTGTGTTACTGGAATGGTCTCAATTTGGTGCAACTGAAAAATGGTAGTTCCATCTTTTGAAAACTCATCACTCGGTTCTTTAGCTGGGAATCTTGATAAAAAGTCTGCGTTACTGTGGTCTTTTGTACTTCGGTATTGAATATTGTAATCGAATCCTGATAAAAAATTTGCATAATGAAGTAATCTTACAGCTGACATTGATGGCAAGTCTTTGGATGGATGAAATATTCTGGTTAACGGCTTATGGTCTGTGATTAAAGTTATTTTACGGCCATAACAATACTGAAAAAATTTCTTTAATCCCCAAATAATTGCAGTGGCTTCTTTATCAATCTGTGAGTAATTTCTTTCTGAATTTGTTAAAGATCTCGATGCAAAAGCTATTGGTCTTTCATTTTGATGTTCGTCTATGTGAGAAATTACTGCTCCAAATCCATTGGGAGATGCATCCGTGGCTAGGATCAAGGGTAGCTTGTCATCAAACGGAATTAATACTTTAGGACTTGTAATTTCGTTTTTAATTTTTATAAATATTTCTTCACATTCTGGCGTCCAACAAAATCTAACATCTTTTTTTAAGAGATTATAAATTGGCTGTAAACGACTAGCTAATTTCGGTAAGAATTTTTGGTAGTAATTTACTAAACCTAAAAACGTTCTTGTTTCTGAAACATTTCTTGGTCGAGCACAATTCTGAATACTTTGAATCTTATCATTCATTGGTTTAATGCCAAACCTATCAATATAATGTCCCAAATACGTAATGTGTTCAAGCAGAAATTGGCATTTTGCTTTATTTAAATGCAAACCATGTAAGCGTAATCTTTGAAGTACTTGTTTGAAACGTACCAGCAATTCTTCATAAGTACTTCCTTGTAATTTAATATCGTCAAAAAAGCATGATACTCCTTCGATATCTTGTAGAATTGAATCCATGAACCTCTGCCATATTTTTGGGGCAGCTTTTACACCAAATATTAATCGCTTTACTTTGTAAGTCCCCTTATGCGTACTTATGGCCTGTAGTAAGGATGTGCTTTCATCAACTTCCATATGTAAATATGCTTGATGTATGTCTAGCGTCATGAAGTATTTACCCCCACTCATTCTTGCAAATATGTCATCAACCGTGGGTATTGGGTAACTATCATCTTTGATAGCCTTGTTAATGGTGACCTTATAATCAGCACATAAGCGAATGTCGCCGTTCTTTTTTACGACAGGAACGATTGGCGTACCCCAAACTGAAAATTCTACTTTTTCTATTGTTCCGTTGTTTTCTAGGCGTAATAATTCCTTTTCGATTCGATCTTTTAAAGCGTATGGTACAGGGCGATGTCTTATAAATTTTGGTGAAATATTTTCTAGAAGTTCTAATTTACATTTATAATTTGGGATTGTGCCGGTAGTTTCAATAAAAATGTCCTTATAATCATTTATAATTTTGTCTATTTCATTTTTACATGTGTTTTCGGTCATTTTATTTTCAAGCAAATTTAAATCTGAAATGTTCAGTTCCAGTTTTCGGAACCATTCTCTTCCAAGAATTGCATCAACTTTTGCCTTAATGACGTATAAATCTGATTGTATAATTGAGTTATTGTATGACACGTTTACCTTAGCTCTTCCGACAGGATGTATTATTTCACCAGTATAAGTTCTTAATTGTAATGAAGTTGGTTGTAATGTAATGCTTGGAAGCAATTTTTCTTGGGCCTGTAAAGATATTGTAGATACCGCCGCACCAGTATCCACCTCCATCAAACATGGTGCATCTTCGATTTTTAGTTTAATCATGAATTTTTTGTTATGTATGTTGTTTACTTGTACTATTTGTATCGTATTGATATCTTCGAATGTATCCGAATTGGTATCATCACTATCGTAAGTAGCAATTCCGATAGCACGATTTTCCGCGGTTTTGTCGCTAAAACAGACTTCTTGAACGTGTCCATTCTTTTTACATTTGTGGCATTTCAAATTTTTGTGAGGACATGCATTAGCCTTGTGACTGGTTTGGCCACATTTGAAACATTTTCCTTGAATTTTCTCAAACTTCGCATGTGAATTATTTTTATTTGTATTATATGTATATTTCTTTGTTAAATTCGGTTTTTTTGTAGATTTGTAATTATTTTTGATTTGGTTTACTTGGTATTGACTTCTTATTTCTTTACTTTCAATCTTAGAGGATTCTATTGACAGCGCAAGCTTCACTGCGTCGTCAAATGTTTTGCTAGCATCCTGCTGCAGAAGTCGTTCTCGGATGTCATTGTCACGAATTCCCCTTACGAACTGTGATCTTAGATGGGTCGAATTTGTTGAATTTTTACAGCTGGCACAGATAAAGTTACAATTTGTTGATAGCTTTTTCAGATCGGCCTGAAAATTTGAAATTGATTCTCCTTCGTGTTGAACTCGATTAGAGAATTTATGTTGTTCCGAAATTTCACTTGGGATCGGACATAAGTGCGAGCGTAATAAGATTATTAGGTCCTCAAATTTTTTTGTTTTTGGATTATCAGGAGCGGTCAAACAGGTCAAAGTGTGGTATAATTTTGGGCTCAAGCAATTAAGTAATATTTTCACGCAAATTTTGTCGCTCTCTTCATCTTTGGTTGACCATCCTCTGAGGTCCAAATAATTTTCGATTCTTTGTAAATATGAATCGAATGTTTCATTATTTTCGTCAAATGATTGCAGATTAATTCCTTGAGATGGAGTAGCAGGGCTTAATTTTGAAGGAAGTTGAAGCAATGTCTGAGCTAGTTTTTCTAAGGTTTCTTCAATAGTAGTTGCCATAACAGAATATTTTTTTTTTTAATTTTTTTTTGTTTTTTGTTTTAATGTAATTCGTCTTGTAATACAGTTCGTTTCGTAATGTTAAATGTAATGTAATTTGTAAAATGTACGTACCTCAATTTACCAAACCAAATTGCACGTGGCAACATAACCTTATTTCTGTTAATCTTGAATAATTTCTCGTATAATGAAATTTTATTTTGTTTTCCTGGGTTTACTCCTCAGCATCGTTCGCCAGTTGTTGTGTATTTATACAGTGGCTGAGTGGTTTTCCATTTATAAATCAAAGATGTGTTATTTTATTTAATTCAATTCAGTATACTTTTTATTTTAAATTTGTCTCTTGATAAAACTACATAATTATATTGTATCAGAATACGGAACAAGTGGCTTGTTGGCTTGAAGAGCGTACAAGGTAACAAGAAGAAAAAGAATGAATGTGAAAGCAAGGGTGAAACTGACGTTTAAGAAAAGCCAAGTTAAGTTATGCCAAGTTAATATTATTGCTGTTTATAGAAATATAACACAGCTTTAACTTTATTTTACGTTATGAAACCGCAGGGGGCAGTTTGACTTGCAAATACACCTGTTATCGTGTGATAACCTAGTCAAACGATCCTTCCTGTGGCACTTTTTTTTTAGTCATTCTCTTTTTTCTACTAACCCTCTCCGAGGTAAGACATCGTCGCTAAGTATAAGAAATAAGAAATTTTGATTATCTTAATTTTCTACTGTGTTATTATTTCTTCATTTGGTATTTTTCTTTTTTCTATTTTACTACCGGGATCAATTCCGCATCCCAACATATGGTCCTATAATCGAGCCAAATTACTAAAAATCTCCGATTTTATTCTACTCGTTTGGCACCTGAAAACGAAAAACCTGGAATTACGTTCCAAATCATAATCAAGCTCTGCTCCGCAAGACTGATGCATACTCCTGGAAATATTTAAATAACCAGACAAATATTTACAAATCAACTAGTTAAAAATTTCATCAAGTTTGGCTAAAAAACATCATTTTTATCGATCTGATAAGGAAAATCAACCATCAGAAAAATTACTTCATCAGCGATCTCCAAACAAGTTGCCCATCATAATCAGCATGATAATTTAGTAACTATCAGTAACTATCTTCATAAGCATCTTCATCGTCACCACACAAAATTCATACATTGATCGTCATCAATACTCATCATCGTCATTAACCTGCATGCATTCACCACTTCATTCGATCTACATAAATCATCTTCAAAAAATAGACTTTTTTTGATAGACTTTAATGATCATCAAAAAGTCTCTCTCTCATCATTAACCTGATCACAGCGAGATTAGTGCGATATTCACCACGATCTTTTCAAGGTCTTATAAACGAAAACCAGTTTTTTATCATAAGCCGAGGACAACAGGTACGTGTGCTTTATTTAGTTCTTGTGCAAAATCTTAAATATGTTTAGTTAAATTCCTATTAACGGGTATAAAACAAAATAAAAATAGTTTAATTAAATAAGGTTCAAAGCTTAGCAGGAGTTATTGCATATTGCTGGGTAAAATCAAAGTCATACGTATCTTTCTGTACAAATTTGGTTATTTGATACTTTAAACTATAATTTTAGTAAAAAATGTCTGAAATGGAGAATTTTATTTTTTGTGCAGATAATTTAGTGGAATATTTCGCAGATATTAAAGAAATTAATATAAATACCTTTTCGCTTCATTCGTTGGAAGCAAGGAAAGTAGAACTTACTAGTTTATGGGCAAATGTTAAATCTACATATGCAATTTGCGTTCGTAACACGGTTGAGCCATTATCTCAAGAGAATTTAAGTGCAGTAAAATCTAAATACAAGGCTTCTACAGGAACTTATATCTCATGCTTGGAATTCATTTTAAATGCAGCTAATAGGTTAAACCCGATACCAAGTGTCAGTGATTCTGATCCGGATAAGACCGAAAATATTGCTTTGGGCGTATCTCAAGTTCTGCTTCAGGTTAGATCTCTTGCCAAACAAACCGAAAATGCCTCGCATGGGTCTTTGACACTGCCTGCTTGTGATACTAGTGTTTTTTCTGGTGAGTACCTATTGTGGCCAACGTTTCGCGACATGTTTACTGCGGTTTACATAAAGCACCCAAAACTTAGTCCAGTTCAGAAGCTATTTCATCTTCTAGCGAAGACTCGTGATGATGCTCATAGCATCGTATCAAAATTTTCTTTAACGGATGACAATTTTCAACTCGCATGGGATGCTCTTAAGGAACAATATGAAAATAAGAGGATGTTAGTTAATAAACAATTAAAGGTTTTATTAAACATTTCTCACAGTACAATTGAAAACGATAAGTGCCTTAAGCAAATTAATAGAGAAGTAAACGACTGTCTAAGCGCTATAGCTTCATACGGGATTCAAACTGAATCCTGGGACTCATTCTTAACATATTTAGTTTCAAGTCGTTTACCCGAAAAAACTTTATCGTTGTGGGAAGCTAGCTTAGAAAATCCTTCAGAGATACCAACATGGAAAGCGATGAGTAAATTCTTAGTATCTCGATACAAAGTGCTTGAAACGGTTAGTGATATTCGTGTTACTAATCCTAAACAGAGTGTTTCTGTTCCACAGATACGGCCAATGAGGAAATTAAAAACGCACCTTGCCAAGGTTAATAAAGATTCCTGTTTGGATTGTAAAGGTAAACATTCTTTACGCGTCTGTCCTTCGTTTTTACAAAAATCAGTTTTGAATAGAATTGAAATTATAAGAACAAACAAAGCCTGTTTTAATTGCTTATCTATTTTTCATACTACACACCAGTGTAAAAGCCTTTTTACATGCAACCATTGCAAAAAGCGACATCATACGCTTTTGCATTTGCAAAGATCGTCATCGATAGAATCAAATTCTCAAACTAATGAAATAAGTCAAAACTTGAATTCTTTTCCAAAATCCGATTCAAATACGGATTCACAACTAAACAATATACAGTCCACATCCATATCAAACCCTCAAACCGTGAGTTCTTTCTTTTTGAAGTCATCGAAACAGATTCTTTTAGCCACGGCTTTAATAAATGTCTTTTCCCAGGGTACAAAACATACTCTCCGAGCTTTAATAGACCCTGGATCAGAAATTACTTTGATTTCAAAAGCGGCTCAAGTGCGTTTGGATCTTCATTGCACTCCTACAAATGCAACCATTTCTGGAGTCAACGCTACCCTAGCTACGACGTCCAAATTGTTATGCCATTTTAGAGTGGGTTCTAAGTTGAACTCTAATACGTTTCCGGTACAAGCCTTCGTCGTTGATAACCCAACAGGGAAACTTCCTTCTCAATCAATAAATTCATTTGATCTTTCAAAATTCTCTGGGATTCAACTAGCCGACCCCCATTTTCACAAATCTTCTCGAATAGATTTGCTTATTGGAGCTGATATTTATCCGAATATCATTCTAGAAGGACTTCGTCGTGACATATATGAAGGTTTGATAGCACAATATACAATTTTTGGCTGGATTATTTCTGGTCCCTTTCAAAAACCAAATAATTCCACGCCTTCAAAATTTGCATCCTTTGTCAATCAAGTCTCACTTGATGATGAAATCAAACGTTTTTGGGAACTAGAAGAGATTTCGACTCCTAAGCTTATGTCGCTAGAAGAAAACTTCTGCGAAAATTTATATTCTGAATCGACCTATCGACAGCCCGATGGTAGGTATGTTGTAAAATTGCCCTTTAAAAAGGAATTTCCTATTGATTTGCAACTTGTTCTCTCAAGAAACATCTGTTTAAAACGTTATATTTCATCCGAAAATCGACTTAAAAAGACACCTCTACTTGAAGCGGAATATAATAATGTTATACATGAGTATTTAGATGTTGATCATATGAAAAGAGTTTATTCGCAAGAAGTATCTCTCAATAATAACACTGTGTCATATTATCTTCCCCACCACGCTGTTGTTAGGCCTGAAAGCTCAACAACACGTCTGCGAGTGGTCTTTAATGCATCGAATCCAACTCAAAATGGAAACAGTTTAAACGACGTTCTTCACACCGGTCCTAGCTTGCAACAAGACTTACTTTCACTTATGCTACGTTGGCGTACGTATCGATACGTATTTAACGCAGATATTGCCAAGATGTATAGGCAAATACGGATTCATCCTTGTCAGACCTCATATCAGAGAATCCTTTTCAGAACATCATCTAACAAATCTATTGAAGATTTTGAATTACAAACGGTCACTTTCGGTGTTAACTGTGCACCCTACTTAGCAATACACACTTTGTTAAAGCTTGCTGATGACGAAGAGTCAAAATATCCCTTAGGATCGAAAATGCTGCGCAACGATTTTTATGTTGACGATTTGCTTTCCGGCTCGGACACTTTAGAGCAATCTCTTCAAGCACAATCAGAAATAATTTCGATTCTCGCATCAGCTGGTTTTGTTCTAAGAAAGTGGACAGCCAATAATAGATCTCTATTAGACCACATACCAAAAGATCAAATTTTAAATGACCTCTTTCTCAACTTAACAGACCAAAGTTCTGTTAAAACACTTGGGGTGTTTTGGAATGCCAAAACGGATTCTTTTTATTTTAAAATAAACCCCATATCTTTCTCATCTGCTTGTACTAAGCGAGAGGTTTTTTCTCATATTGCTAAGCTCTTCGACCCTGCAGGTTGGACTGCACCTGTTATAATTAAAGCTAAAATTCTTATGCAGCAGATATGGAAAGATAAAACTCTTTGGGATGAAAATTTAAAACCTCATTCACTATCTGCTTGGGAATCTTTTACAAGGACTTTCACTGAACTTTCAAGACTAAAAATCCCTAGATGGCTAGGAACAGATTCTTCAGCCACAGTTGAAATTCATGGGTTTTGTGATGCCTCGGAGGTAGCGTATGCCGCTGCAATTTTTGTGAAGGTGATATATTCTTCTGTGAATATAAGATGTCAACTCATGTGTGCGAAAACAAAAGTAGCTCCTGTCAATACAATTTCACTGCCTAGATTGGAACTCTGTGGTGCTGTTCTACTGTCAAAGCTAATGAAAAACATTCAAGGGATAGTTAATGCCAAAACCATTTCTGTTTATTTATGGACAGACTCCTCCATAGTTCTTGCATGGTTAGAAAAACCACCATGTTCTTGGCAAACGTTCATAGCTAATCGAGCGAGCTTAATTAAAAATAATGTAGGAGATATTCCGTGGAAACACGTTTCATCAGCCGACAATCCGGCAGATTTAGCCACTCGGGGGATGGCTTCTGGTGAACTTCTTGACAATGACTTGTGGTGGCATGGTCCGATTTGGCTACGCACCAATTCACTGCCTTACCCGTGCTCCACTCGCTCATCTGTCAACGAAGCTGACCTTGAGTCTAAGCCCATAAAATCTTTTCACACTTCTACGAATAATTCTGAAGATATACTTCAAAGATTTTCCTCTTTCCCAAAGGCACTAAGAGTAATATCCTATATATTTCGGTTTTACACCCTCTCGAGCCCAGGGTTCAAGGTTCAACTAATTTATACAAATTTAAATATTCAGAGAAGTGAGATCCTTTATGTTAAAGAAAGGCTCATTTCGCTGTCTCAAAGAACTTACTTTCCTTCTGAATATAAAAATTTAGAATCCGATCAATCAGTCAATAAATCAAGTCAACTGCTAACCCTGAATCCAGTTCTCGATTTAAAAGGTATCATGCGAGTAAACGGTCGACTTGTGAACTCAAGTCTCACTTGGGCTGAAAGGTATCCAATTATTTTGCCATACAATTCGATCTTTGCCAAACTTCTTGTTGATTTTATGCACGAGATAACTCTACATGGAGGCAATCAGTTAATATTTATTTTAATTCGACAAGAATATTGGGTACCTAAACTCAAGAATTTAATTAAAACTCGAATACATAAATGTAAAATCTGTGTAATTCACAAAAAACAGCAACGCTCCCAACTTATGGCCGCCTTACCTCCAGAGAGGACAGACTTTTCAAACCCATTTTCGAAAGTTGGAATAGATTTTGCTGGTCCTTTCGAAATCAAAACATATTTCGGACGCAGTTGTCGGATAACTAAATGCTACGTTTGCATTTTTGTATGCTTTTCCACAAAAGCCATACATTTAGAAGGAACTACAGAGCTATCCACTCCTTCATTTTTAGCTGCCTTTTATCGATTTGTTGGAAGAAGAGGTCTTCCTCTTCCTTCCGTTCCTTCCGACAACGGGACCAACTTCGTTGGAGCTAATCGAGCTCTGAAAGAAGATTTTAAAGCCAGTCTTAAAGAATCAGCCTTGCAATTTTGTAATGGTTACAATAATTGGCCATCTTGGCATTTTATTCCACCTGGTGCTCCTCACATGGGCGGTCTGTGGGAGGCAGGAGTAAAAAGCTTTAAGACCCACTTTAAGAAGGTTGCTACTTCTTACAAGTACACCTTCGAAGAATTCACAACACTGCTGTGCCGCATAGAATCGTGTCTTAATTCCCGTCCAATCAGCGCAATAACTGAAAATCCTTTTGAGAATCTCTCCCTCACTCCAGGACACTTCCTTATTGGAAGACCGCTTTTATCTATACCTGAACCAAATCTTCAAGAATCTCCTATCTCTTTAATAAATCGGTGGGAAAAACTAAAATTCCTGCATCAAACGTTTTGCAAAAGGTGGAAAGAGGAATACCTCAAAGAATTGCATAAAAGATATAAGTGGAAGTTTCCTCAACGAGACATAGAAGCTGGAGATATAGTAGTGGTAAGAAAAGAAAATTTACCACTCAATGAGTGGCGGTTAGGTCGTGTTACGAAAGTCTTTCCAGGCAACGACGGAAGGGTGCGTGTGGCTAGGATTCAAACACAGCAAGGTGAAATAACTAGACCAATAGTTAAGTTATGTGTTATTCCTACTGAATAATATAATTTTTTTTTATCATTTTTTTTTTCATTAAATTTATATACATTTACGCATATTAGGAAAAAGCTGAATATGTTTGTGAATTGCACTTGAACATTATGAAGTACACGTACTTTAAACCCCCTAATATATTTTTGTAATTATTAGTATATTGAACACATATTATTGAAATCATATATACATTATGTTTTATATTTATTCTATTTATTGCATATCTGAATTATTGTAAATCCATTATTTTTTTTCTTTAAGGTTAGTTTAGCTGTCCCCTACTAACATTCCTTTTTTCGGAGTGAGTGGAACCCCTTCGGAAAATGAAATGGTTCCCAATCTGAAATCGCATTTCAGATATAGGGATTAGTTTTTAATTTTTTGTTTTTGAATTTTTGCAGTTATATTACTGCAAGGCGGGCGGCAATGTTTAAGCCAAAAATAAACTACATTATCTACCTTTATTTTGTTATCAGCTTTCTACATTATCTACCTTTATTTTGTTATCAGCTTTAACTTTATTTTACGTTATGAAACCGCAGGGGGCAGTTTGACTGGCAAATACACCTGTTATCGTGTGATAACCTAGTCAAACGATCCTTCCTGTGGCACTTTTTTTTTTAGTCATTCTCTTTTTTCTACTAACCCTCTCCGAGGTAAGACATCGTCGCTAAGTATAAGAAATAATAAATTTTGATTATCTTAATTTTCTACTGTGTTATTATTTCTTCATTTGGTATTTTTCTTTTTTCTATTTTACTACCGGGATCAATTCCGCATCCCAACAAAGTGTTTTACATGTATATAAGATAATATTATATAAATGTATTTTCATCTGTTTAAAAAATTCAATCTTCTTAAAAATGGGAATATTATTAGAAGAACAAGGAATAATACTTGCGAAAATATGTTAAGACACCTTACAGAGTATTATTAATAAGATAAGGTCATTGAAATTTCTAATTTGCTTAAAAATATATCATCATAAAGCTTACGCACTTGTTGTGATATAAAATAGTCCCACCAAGAACACCTTTGGTTTGTTGGCAATTTTGGAGGGTATGCATTGCCTCGAGAAATATATTGCTAGCAATCTACAAAGAAAATAAATCAAACAATTTAAAATAAAGAGAACTAATTTTACCTTTGGAATCCTAAGTTTAGGTATATTTTGAAAAATATTTCCATTATATTGCAAAATTGGAAGATACGTTCCAAATATGTGATATAATTTTTCTGAAACGTTCCTATGAGATTTGTTCGACGGATATTGATCGTATATAGTTTGTAAATCACGATGAAAAAATTCTACCAAAGTAGCAAGATTATTAGCACGATGTTCTAGAAGATAGTCTGAAATATTGCGGTCCGTTCCAATTGCCTGTTGTTGAAAAGATTTATATAATATTTGAAACTCAAATAATTAAAAAAATACTCTTTTCTTACCACAACAAAACGTCCAAATTCTCTAAAAACAAATTTTCCATTTTGCAATGCTATGATTTTAGATCTAAAAAAACAGTGTTTCAGAAATTGTGAAGTTCCCATGAGCTGTCCGCAAAGGGCGACCTTTTGTATATCTGATACCCAGCTTGGATGAAAATATAAGACAGCATTTATTGGGTCGTGCGTTTCGTCCTTACAGTATTCTGTGTCGTAAACGAATACAATCATTGTCTCCCTAAAAATCAAAGTATTGAAAATCAATCAAACATACATAATGTTCATATTTAAATGAAAAATATTTCAAAGACATTTGTGATGATTTTTTAATGTAAGTCATAAGAATTAAGATCAATATATTATTATTTTTGAGAATATACTACATGAAGAAATATTTGGCTTTAGAAATTGAGACATTTTTCTGCCTTTTCAAAATTATATTGAATGTTTTGTTTCCTCTTTGAGAAGTTTTTAGTTAAAAAAAAAACAATTCTCGCAATATTTGAGTTTAAATATAGGCGTTTTTCTTTTTTAGTTCAGAACAGAGTCTGAGTTGTCAAAAAATAAATTGTGTTTCTTTTTTAGTTCAGAGCGTTCAGAGCTTCGTAAATGTGTTTCTTTTTTCGTTCTGAGCATGTTCTGAGCGTGTTCAGAGTGCGCTCTATAAGCTCAGAATAAAATAACTGAGCAGACAGAGTACAATGCTTAACACAGGCATTTGACAGATGGAAATTAAAAAAAAAATGTCGACAGCTAAGTGTTCAGGTGTGTTTCAAAAAATACTCAGAGCGCTCAGAGCACGCTTGGTTCAGAGGATGTTCGGAACATGCTCGACATGCTCGGACTCTGTTCGGAGCTCTATACTGAACTAAAAAAGAAAAACGCCTATGGAGAACTTTTTGCAGTGAAATCGAAGGGAAAAACGAATCTGATAGGCTAAGAAAAATTCTTTCCAAGGATTCAATCCCACTAGAATCTCTTAAAACGCCCACTGGGTGCTGGACCTGATCCTGCAATGAGACTCTTGAGCACCTGATAAATACTCACTTTCCGGGTTGCAGGTCAAATGGCAGCAACCCGGAAACAGAGTCCTACGCGGAACACATTGTACCATCGGATATTATAACGGATGAAAAGATCAGATGGGCAATCCATTCCTTTTCTCCGTATAAATCCCCTGGCCTTGATGGCATTTTCGCCATGATGCTACAGAAAAGCGAAATCCAAATAATACCGCTTTTTCTGAGACTGAAGGTTGTTGTCTCAGATATTTTATCTCCAGGGATGGCGGCAGAACTAAAGCGGAGAATGCCGTGTCTTATTTCTATGTCGCTTATAATTCACATTATTTTATTCGTGTTCATCCTTGTTGGGCATACTAGTTTAATTCAATTACATGTTGTTAGTGTTATGCCTGAACAACATGTAATGAGTAAACCAGCAACCCATTGATGACAAGTGTAGAAGGTTTTTAATGGAATTAAAACGACATAGGCGACGGCAGGGATCGAACCTGTGATCATGAGGTTCACAGACGAGCACACATCCATCGCGCCACGGCCACCCCCAAAATATAATATACATAAAACTTAATTGCTCAATTATTTAATTACAAGTACTATAAAAGATAATAATCTTAATGTACCATGTTATTTATAGTAATAATAAATTGAATTGAATTGAATCATTGGAATCCTCGGAATTAAAACAACTTCACCTATGTATTTCCCTTATAAAATTGTTGCTTCGATCACATAGTAAAACAACCTTTTTACTGCAAGTCTGGTATCATTGCAAAGCCGAGGTTGTTTAATATTGCGTAGCATTATTATCGGCGCGCCAACTTTCAATGGTAGATAAATGTGGTGGCAAACCAGGCAAATCAAGAGAATTCTAAAATTCAGTGGGATAGTTCATGACATCCTCTTGATTCTGTGTCGATCAACTTGTATGTAAACAATTGATTTGGTATTTATTATAAAATGTCGGCATAGACTTTAAGGCCGCCTATGATAGCATAGCCAGGGTAGAACTTTACAAAGCCATGAGAGAATTCGGCATCCCAAATAAATTGACACGACTATGTAGGTTGACCATGACCAACGTAACAAGCCAAGTAAAAATAGCCGGATTGCTATCCAGACCAATCAACATCTTTAATGGACTTCGACAAGGGGACGGTTTGGCCTGCCTCCTCTTCAACCTGTAGTTGGAGAAAGCAATCCGTGACTCTGGCACGGCAACAAGAGGGACCATCGTCAACAGGTCCAGCCAGTTACTGGCTTACGCAGACGACATCGACATCATCGGAAGAACCGAACAAGCTGTACACGATTCCTTCATCCAGATCGAGCAGGCGGCACAAAATCTGGGGCTGCACATTAGTGAAGGTAAAACAAAGTACATGGTGGCGTCGAATGCGAGAGGAACAGTTGGTCAAACAATCAAGGTTGCGGAGCACGAATTTGAAGTGGTGCAATCCTTTAAATACCTTGGGTCAATAGTAGCAGCCGATAACAATATAGTCTGTCAAAGCTCTTCAAATCCAGAAATCTCACCATAACTTCAGTACTCACATATGGATCCGAGACTTGGGTGCTTAGCAAAAGGCACTCCGACCTCTTAGCTGCGTTCGAGAGAAAAGTCTTAAGGAGAATTGTTGGCCCCGTATGTGAGGAAGGACGATTCCGGAGACGGTACAATCATGAACTGTACGCAATCTACCTTGAAGCAGATATCGTGACAAAAATTAAGCTCGGTAGACTCCGGTGGGCAGGGCACCTAGCTCGCATGAGCGAAGAGGAACCTGCTCGGAAAGTTCTTTGTGGTACATTCTATGGTAGACGACAGCGTGGTAGACCAAGCTTGCGCTGTAGAGATGGCGTAGACCAGGACGCCCGAAGCCTTGGGGTGCGCAACTGGATGGCGTCGGCTAGAGACCGGGATAGGTGGAGAGACTTGTTGAAAGAGGCCAGGACGGGAACCCGGTTGTCGAGCCGATGATGATCATGATAAAATGTCGGCATTGATAACTTTTACGTTTTTATTTATGCCAGCCAAAATTTCTCGTTCACTCAACCAATCATGATTATTGAATTGTTGCGAATTCAATTTTTGTTTCGATTGAGTCATTCGACAAAAATTGGTTGGTAGTTAGGGTTAGTTTTTTTACGTGCCTCCACAAATAGGATGATATCAAACATGCATTCAATTCATCAGCAGCTGTACATCAAGAAATAACAGGCAATGTTTGGCGAAAATCACCTGCTAACAATATCAAGGCACCACCAAAAATCCGTTGGTTCCCACGTAAATCTTGCAACGTTCTATCTAACACTTCCAAAGACTTTTTGTGAGCCATCGTACATTCATCCCAAACGATTATACTACATTTCTGCAAAACTTTTGCCATGCATGAATTCTGGCAATTTAAGTGCAGAATATGCAGTTCGGCCGCCTTCCAATAAAGTTGCTGCAATGCCAGAAGAAGCGAGTGCCAATCCAATTTGGGTTACTCATAACCTAACTTTGCATTAACTTCTTTAATGTGATCTTCCATCCTTTTTTCGATTGTTACCACGTCTTCAAGTGTTTTTTTCTAATCAATATGATTCTTCTCGAATTTTTCCATTAGATCCTTCATTTATTTTTGAAGCAGTTCTTTTTTGCATTCCCATTGCTTAAAAACCCCATCTAATTCTTCTTTGGAATAACTTTTCTAACTTCACTACATATACATATAAAATTATTGCATTTATTTAGACTACTTCCAAAACAAATTAAATCACCTACTTAAGAAAATGCACAATCTAGGATTTTTAAAGATAATTTAATTTAAAAACGTACGAAATACTACGAGATCCTCAGTTTCAAAGCTCGTTTAATGACAGTTTTGTTGTAAGCTCAATAGATAAAGCCAATTTGCTTGCAGCGCGGTTTGCAGTTAGTTCGATGCTACCAAATTGTGACATTACTCCGCCTGTACTTTTGAGCGTAAACGAATTGAATTGAATTTTATTGAGACTTTTAATTATTCGGTTACAATGATATTCTTATTCCAATTCTTACGATAGCTTAAGGTAGACTAAAGTGGCTATAATGTATTGCCTTCTTTTTCGATTACGTGTTATGTACAGCCTCATGGCGGTCAATTGGTATATAATATGTATTATAGTGTTGAACTGCTCTTGCTCATAAGCATACTATATCTTTAGCTTGTGACGATTGTCACCAATACATACAATTCTTAACCTAACTTACAAACTAACATACAAACGATTACAAACGATAATGCATCTGAGCATTATATAGGTAGATTACCTTACATTTTATGTGTTGTATTTTCTTTTTTATATTCTTTTTTTTTTTTTTTTTAAATAGAGCGATCGATAGCGCACTATGTAGATTGAGTACAATTGTAATTATGTATATAATAGAGAAATTATCACATATCGGTTACAAGAATGTCACTTAGTTTTCGATTTCAATAAAGTCACTTAGTTTTGAATGTTAAAACTTAAAAGTTATAAAGGTTTTGAACCTCAGGTGCCACATCCGTGTTCAGCTGCGTTGAGGAGCTTCGGCCGGGAAGGCCTTCTTGTTACTGGGGTTAGTCCTGAGTAGTCAATTGATGTTGAGTCAAGTTACGGCTTCAGTTCACGAGCCGAGGAGCTTCAGCCAGGGAAGCTTCTTGTTGCTGGGGCAAGCCCTGAGTGGTCAATAGGTTTGAATCTTGTTGCGGCTAGGGTTCTGAGCCTCCGTACCCTCGATGGATTGCCCAGATGAGTTTGTTGTGTACCAGTTTTTTTTTGAAAACTTGGTTTTCAGTTTTGGTGACGTAGTTAGTACACCCGGTTTAGTAGTATCTTCAGTCCCAGGTCCAGGATTGAAGTACGGTTGCTGTTCGGCAGGCTAATGCCCGCAGAACTGTAGTTGCGGATTTTTTTTTTTTTGTGCAGGTTCGCTTCCTGCTGGAAATGAGCCATATCGGCGTCATCGGTTTCTGTGTTGTATAAAACACTGTTGCTTAATGCATGGCGTTGGTGGGTTGCATCAAGCTTCTCCTTTCCGGGTCATCCTCCTCAATTTAGAATTCTCCACTACCATTCGTCCACTCCTACTTTAGGTTAATGATCCAATTTTTTCCGCTTAATCACTGCCCATCCGGCGTTGGAAATTATTTTAGGGTGTTAAGGAAGTTCGCTCTTGATGTAAGCGAATATTATTTCGTCACTAGACGTATTAAAAACGGAAAAATTTTAATTTAAACCGTACCACGTTTTTATTTTTGGTTAAGATAATTTAATTTTTTGGAGAGTGCAGACGCAGACCACACGTCTGCACTCTCGAACAACTCCGACACTCGTCCTGAGCGTAAACGATTTTATTCTGATCTTGACAGCATTGTCCAATGGGGAAAAAAATCGTGTAGAATTTAATGCTTCGAAAACTCAATGCTGTTTACTGTCGCTAAACCGAAACCCTCCCCCAATGTCACTTTCTTTGAGTCGCACTTGCATCAAGGAGACTGAACAGCTTTCAGTTCTAGGTATGTGCATCACAGACCATCTTTTCTGGAGTGATCACATATTTGACGTTCGCCAAAAACGCTGCTACGGGTAAGTGTTTAGGTTTTCTCTGCCGATGCAAGAAATTTTTTACCCCATCTGATCTGGTTATTATCTATAAGGCCACATATACCTATATCTGGGTAGGTGTTCCAAAAATCCACTTTAGTCTCTTGGACAGAATTCAAAAGAGAGTTATAAAAATGATAGGCCACCGTTGTCTAACTGAAACATTTATATCTCTCGAGCACCTCCGCAATTTTTCATGTCTATCATTATTTTACCGCTATTTTCAGTGGTCTAATGAAATAGCCAGTTGCATTCCTCCCCTTAAACTATATAACCGTAATACTTACGATTTTAGGAATGCTCATCGATTTACCCTTGAGCCCAATTTCGGACGTACAGAGATTCTCTTTTAGCTGCACTACACCAATGTGGAATGCTTTACCCGGCTTGCTTTGTAATGTATTGCAAAATAATTCCAAACGAAAACTTAACCAAAAAACCCTTGTTGCTAGCACGTTGCACAAATTGAAAAGAAAGTTTTGTCCGAGCCTCACTTTCACGAAAGACAAACAAATTACAAACAGACATCGTGATAAAACAGGAGAACTGCATCATAGTTGAACATATTTATACTTCCCTAATTTTTTCCACAATCAACGTGTCGAAAAATCAAATTCTAAACGCAAAGTCTTAGAGATTTAATTAATTTTTTATTTTATACATATTTTTAAGACATATTTTTTTTTCTAAAAAATCGAATAAGCAAGATGTAATTTTGTGTTGTTGGTGTGTTTTGATAGAGTTTCGATCATTTTAGGTAGGTGTACAAAATCAAAAGGTAGGTAGATTACGTTTTCTAATAACTTCGTTTTTAAAGGTAAATTTAAGGGTGGATTACAAAACTTCGGCTTGGCCAATTTTCAAAAACTTTTTTATGTTAAGGTCTAGGAAATTTATTTCGTTATTTTGTTCAATTTCGGCAGTGAATTTTATTTTGTCCTTTATGTTGTTTAAGTATTTCTGTAATATGTTTATTTGTCTTAATGTTCCGTCGAAAATTATAAATGTATCGTCCACATATCTAGAATATGAAATTATTTTTGTTTTCAATTTATTTTGTTGGGATAATATATATCTGTTTTCAAAGTGGTTGAGATAGAACTCAGCAATTAATCCACTTAAAGGTGAACCCATTGCTAGGCCTTCGTCTTGTATATAGTATTTATTGTTAAATGTAAAATAATTTTGTTTTTTTTTTTTTTTTTTTTTTTTATAATTTACTCACGCTCAAGGGAATATGAATACCCTTTAAATGTTTTAACACAGCGTGGGCGTGAAGTTACGGAAGAGAAAGAAGGATAGGAAAGATGTGTGGCACGATGTTCTGAGACTAAGGTGGTTGTCTCAGATTTTTTATCTCCAGGGATGGCGGCTGAACTAAAGCGGAGAATTGCCGTGTCTTTTATATGTCCCTTATAATTCGCATTATTTTATTCGTTTTTCATCCTTGTTGGGCATACTAGTTTAACTCAATCACATGTTGTTAGTGTTATGCCTAAACAACATGTAATGAGTAAACCAGCATCCCATTGATGACAATTTATAGAAGGTTTTAATGGAATTAAAGAAGACATAGACGACGGCAGGAATCGAACCTGTTATATTGAGGTTGACAGGCGAGCACACAACCATCGTGCCACGGCCACCCAATATTAATTAATATTGTTTTAAGTAAAAGTATTAATTCGTCTATTTGGTTTGTGTTTAGTTTGGCTGTGGATTCGAGGTTATCTTTTTTAATTATTGTTACGGTTTCGTTTATTGGTATTCATATTTGTAACGTCAAATGATATCATTTTATAGTTCGGTAATATATTTATGTCTTTAATTTTATCAATAAGTTGACTAAAGTTGTTGATGCTGTGGTTATGTTGTATGTTGGTGTTATTTTTGATTATATGTTGTATATATTTTGCAATTTTGTAACTGGGCTCTGTTGTGTAGTTTATGAGGGGTCTAATTGGTATATTTTCTTTATGTATTTTTGGTAAACCTGTAAACTGGGGGGCTTTTGCATTCATTTGCTTAAATTTATATTTGTTTTGGTTTGGAAATAAATTATTGCATTTATTGCCTTTGTCTGCTTTTGTGATGAATGCGTTGTTGTCTTCGATTTTTTGTCTGATGTTTTTTATATTGGTCGTTTTTGTGTATGTGTGTTATTTTGTCTTGTCTCTGGTTGGTTTGTAGTATTCTTTTAAGTTTTTTGTTAATTTCTATCCTCACTTCGTTCTGTATTTCTTGTGTAGGTAATGATTTTATGGCAGCTTTAGCATTCGTAATTTCGCGGATGATCTGATTTTTATTGTTTTTCGGCATATTGAATTTTAGTCATTTGTTAAGTAGATCTGTTTCTGTGTTTGTGAGTTGGATTTGTGTGTTGTTGACTAGTCTCGGGTAAAATTTTTGATTGCAATTTTCTATATTTGTTGATTTGAGATTTGAGGATAGCTTTTGTATTTTTAAATGTTGTCTTTTTGATATTTCGTGTATTATGGGTTGTATTTGCTGTTTTATTTTTTCAATGGTTAGAGTAGCTGCAATTGGATGTACATATATAGTGGTGAATTTTAAGATGGAGGTCGTATAGTTGTTGGTTTAATATTGTTTTCTTGGTGTATAGTTGATTTATTTCTTCTTTTATCCAAAGGATTTGGGCTGTTTTTGAATTTTGATGGCTGCTTTTGAGTTGTTTTTGATGGTAATTCGAGCGTATGTAGGAATGATGTTCATTTTGAGACATTGCTTGTTGAATTTTATATTCATTGTGGTCTATGATAACTTCAGTTTGGTGTTCTTGTATTTGTAGACGATATTGGCATATTCTGCTGTTGAGATCATTTTTGGTGTTTTGTCTCCAGTTGCGCGGTTTTGATAAAATTACAATATAATAAAATAAACTAAATAGAAAAAATTTATTTTTATGTTTGTTTTATTTAAAAATTATAAATTTACACAACTTTTTTATTTAATTATTATATTTATTAATTATTATTACGACGCGTTTCGGAAATAAATTCCATCATCGGGTTCAAATGACATAAAACCGTTCCACTATGTCATCTAAGCGTCACATTCATTAAAGAAAACAGCATTATCGAATTAGCTAAAGATCCAACTAAACTTTACCTTAAAGACATCTACAACACAATAAACAAATGCAATAATTTATTTCCAAACCAAAACAAATATAAATTTAAGCAAATGAATGCAAAAGCCCCCCAGTTTAAGGTTTACCAAAAATACATAAAGAAAATATACCAATTAGACCCCTCATAAACTACACAACAGCGCCCAGTTACAAAATTGCAAAATATATACAACATATAATCAAAAATAACACCAACATACAACATAACCACAGCATCAACAACTTTAGTCAACTTATTGATAAAATTAAAGACATAAATATATTACCGAACTATAAAATAATATCATTTGACGTTACAAATATGTATACCAATATACCAATAAACGAAACCGTAACAATAATTAAAGATAACCTCGAATCCACAGCCAAACTAAACACAAACCAAATAGACGAATTAATACTTTTACTTAAAACAATATTAAAACAAAATTATTTTACATTTAACAACAAATACTATATACAAGACGAAGGCCTAGCAATGGGTTCACCTTTAAGTGGATTAATTGCTGAGTTCTATCTCAACCACTTTGAAAACAGATATATATTATCCCAACAAAATACATTGAAAACAAAAATAATTTCATATTCTAGATATGTGGACGATACATTTATAATTTTCGACGGAACATTAAGACAAATAAACATATTACAGAAATACTTAAACAACATAAAGGACAAAATAAAATTCACTGCCGAAATTGAACAAAATAACGAAATAAATTTCCTAGACCTTAACATAAAAAAGTGCAATAACAAATTACAATACAAAGTCTACCGAAAACTCACCACCACTGACATCACCATCCACAACGAATCACACCACCCACAAACACAAAAAATGGCAGCATATAATGCAATGATAAATAGATTATTAATAATCCCAATGAACGAAAATGACTACAAGGACGAAATCAACACAATAAAATACATAGCTCAAAGAAATGGATATAACCCACAAATAATCAACAAAAAGATATCAAAAAGTAAAAGAGAAAATAGACAGCAACTACACAACACAACAAATGCCAAAATATGTTTCCATAGAATACACTAACATTTTACCACAAATAATTAGTAACCAATTAAAAAAAAAACTACAAAATATCATTTAAAACAAATAATAACCTATCAAAACTTTTACAACCTAAAAAGAATTTCAACAACAAGACAAGCACTGGTGTATACAAATTGACTTGCGACAATTGCAACAAATACTACATAGGACAGACAGGGAGAACTTTTCTCGACAGATTCAACGAACACAAACCCAACAAAAACACCAAATCTAACTTCGCTACACACCTCATGGAGACAAACCACAACTATACAAACTTCGACCATAACCTAACCCCCCTTCACCACTGTAAAAAAGGAAGACTACTCGACGCCTTGGAAGAATTTGAAATTTACAAATCTTACAAGTTAGAAGAAAACAACACATTAAGGCTCGTATTCACCGAGCGCTCCTAAACGGCTCTTAACTTTACGAGGCTCTTAACTTGAAATTTCTGTGGGGTATTCACCAACCACTCGCAAGTGTTTTTCGAAGTTCGAAAATGAGAGCCACTCTCTCTTGTTCAGGCATACCCAAACTGTGAAATGCTGTGGAATGTTGGTCTTGACAGCAAATGGATACTCTTCTACTTGGCATTGCTCACATGGATTCGAGTAAAATGCGTGCGTGGCACACGCACAAGCGAACAAACTTTCGAAGAGAGCGCTCGTAAGTTAGGAGTGGTCGGGACCAGTGCCGGATTAGCCACGAAGCAAGAGTAGCAAATGCTACGGGCCCCGCGCATTTAGGGGCCCCGCGCACCAACGTTTTCTGACCATAAAAAAGTATTATTTATATATTAGATTTAGTTACAATTACTAAGAAGAAAATATTTGCACCAAAATGATCAACTAAAATTTTATTTTTCTATCTGCTGGTCATACCAAAAATCATGTTTCGCACCGCACTACACGCAAATTGGACAATGGTATGAAATGCAGGTGTTTATTGTCACCATTGATAACGTACTCACTGCTTTAGGTAAACGTATGAACAGAACAGTTATCATAAAATTGCTGGCATTTTCGGAATATTCCGAGAGCTAAAATCTCTTCCTGATTCAAAATAGCTATTTTGGCCTTTAGTCCAGTCCACAAAAATTGGCGTTTCGTCCGGGTGATCGCATATGGACTCATCAGTTGACTGTGAGGACCTTGTCAATACGCAATTTTTATTAAATTCAGTTCATCTTACATCGATTTTTTGACAAAAATCCAATGTGAACTATATCCAACCAAGATTAAAATTGTAATCATTAACGTTGGAATATTTTGCTATTTTGAATCAATAATTCAACAAGTCCATTAATAGTGAAGTCTTCTACCTGGCTGATTTATTTCAGTAGTATATAGAATTTGTATTATAAAAACCTTCATATAGAATCAAAGCTGAGCCACGTGCAAAATATTCCAACTTTAATGAGTACAATTTTAATCTTGGTTGGATATACTCGTAGTTCACATTGGATTTTTGTCAAAAAATCGATGTAAAATGAACTGAATTTAATAAAAATTGCGTATTGACAAGGTCCTCACAGTCAACTGATGAGTCCATGTGCGATCACTCGGACGAAACGCCAATTTTTGTGGACTAAAGGCCATAAAAGCTATTTTGAATCAATAATTCAATAAGTCCATTAACAGTGCTGTCTTCTGCTTGGCTGATTTATTTCAGTCGTATATAGAATTTGTATTATAAAAACCTTCATATAAAATCTCTTCCACCAGAAGAAATTTTGAAAAAATCTGCAACCATAGTAAGTGCTTACGCAGATGGAGGACAGTCTGAGCAACGAATTAGTGCAGTTCGCTTCAATGCTCAATTCTGATGTGGCTGGTATTATTGACAGCAGGAATCTTGAGGCTCTGGAAATGCAGGTTTACAAGCTGTTGATAAATAACTTTTTACAATCTTGTTTCCCGAACGTTGAAATTGCTTTGCGCATTTATTTGTCTCTCATGATCACCAACTGCAGTAGTGAACGATCTTTCTCAACATTAAAACGTGTTAAAAATGAATTGAGCCAACAACGTCTTAATCACCTCACTTTAATGAATTTAGAACATGATTTACTCCGAGATGTCGATATCAACAGCATTATTTATAAATTTTCCCAAATTAAATCAAGAAAAGTTTTGTTTTATTTAATACCATAAACTTGATAAGTACCTAACCTAAAACAGTCTAAGGGCCCCTTAATAGAATTTGCTACAGGCCCCGCGCTGGCTTAATCCGGCACTGGTCGGGACCACTCCTAACTTTTAAGAGCGCTCGTAGATCTTAACTAATATTGCTTGGTGAATAGGTTTATGAGCTTCTTAAGTTATGAGCGCTCGGTGAATACCGGCCTAAATGACAAATTAATCCAAAAAACAAATGCACTATATGACACAGCACTGAGACATACCAAAGAACAAGAGAGACAACATCACACATCAGCCAAAAACAACGGACTGTAAAGCTTAGATGACACAGTGGAACGGTTTTATGTCATTTGAACCCGATGATGGAATTTATTTCCGAAACGCGTCGTAATAATTTAAATGAAAAAGTTGTATAAATTTATAATTTTTAAATAAAACAAACATAAAAATAAATTTTTTCTATTTGCTTTATTTTATTATATTGTAATTTTATCAAAACCTCGCAACTGGAGACAAAACACCAAAAATGGATTTTTATTTTTTTTTTTAAATGAAAGGGGACTATTTTGAGATGGTTTAGAAACAAACTTTTTGAAAATTGGTCCAGCCGAAGTTTTGTAATCCGAGCTACATTTAACATTTAAAATAATACCTCAATCGTGAAGATTAGATAATTTTAAACGAAGTTATTAGCAGACGTAATCTAAATACCTTTCGATTTCGTACAACTATCTAAAATGAGCGAAACTCTATCAAAATACACCAACACAACCCACACTATAAAATAAATTAAATATATAAGACTTTCGAATTGATTTTTCGACACTTTGACTGTGGAAAAAATTATTTAATTATAAATTTTTTTTAAGGCATATATCTATTTGTAATTTTTTTTTTCGTGAAAGTGAGGCTCGGAAAAAACTTTCTTTTTAATTGGTGCAACGTTCTAGCAGCAAGTGTTTTTTCGTTAAGTTTTTTTAAGTTTCAATTTTCAGCTTAATCAGATTTGTTTAAGGTAAGTAAAATGGTTTTCTAAATTATTTTTAAAAATCGTGGATTGTGAATTTTTCTTGAGTAAGTTATTGCATTTATTTTTTTAAGTTGTGTAGATATATCCAATAATTTAATATATATTTGATTTAGTATAGCGAAGAATGGAAGGCAAAAAAAGTTATTATAAGGAAGAATCAGATGGAGTTATCAAGCAATGGCAGTGCAAAATAGAACATCTTAAAAAAGAAAAAAAGGACCAAAAGGAACAGTTCGAGAAGCATCACATAGAACAAAAAAAAATACTTGAAACAATCGAAAAAACGATGGAAGACCATATTAAAGAAATTGTTGTAAAGTTAGTTAAAGAGAGGGATGCTTTAAAAAAAAAAATTAATCAAAGGATGGTGGTAGTGTACTGCCTTCAACTGATAAGCCATCTACATCTAACGGTCAATTTAAGAAAGTGGATGATGATCGTGAAGAATTGCCCATAAGTGAAATTTTTAAAATTGTTGGCCTTGAAACTGCTTCTAGGACATCAATCAAAACATCTTCGCAAATAAAAAAAAGTGACACCGCTGTGCTTGGTATATAATATATTTTATATGCCAGTGATTTAAAAAATTTGACGGGAGTTTTTCAATGTATAGATTGGGATGAAGATAATTTGGATTTAAGTTTGATATCTCATTAACTTATCAATCAAATCAAAGACACAAGTTCTATTTCGATAGGTACAATTAATGTTTGGCTTAAATGATTCGATCGATTACATTATTCTTTGAATTCGATGTATTTCATTTGCAGATTTGTCAAATGAACCATATTCAAATGTCAGTGCTTCTCTTTTAAAGGATCCATCATCAAATCGATCATTGGCTCTCGCAATAACAATTTCAACATTTTCACCTTGAAATTCGCTTGAATTATGGCAGAACCATCAAGATGAAATCCGGAAATCCACAACGAAGCTCTTATTTTGATTGAAGATATTTGTATGTTAATTATTGCAAATAAAGCTTCATCTCCGTTGGGAATGATAGCACCTAATCGTTCGGCGCAAGATTTATTCAACATGGAAATGCGGCGTGAATTATGTTATGATAATTGGATGCATTTGTGCGGTCAAATGTTTCAAAATTAAATATTGAACAGAAGCGTGTATATGATATTATCTTGCATGCTGTTCGTAATGAAAGAGGTGCAATGTTTATTTTAGATTCACCTGGTGGAACTTGGAAAACATTTTTGATTTCATTACTTCTAGCGTAGTATACGATCAGTATCCCAAATTGGATTGGCACTCGCTTCTTCTGGAATTGCAGCAACTTTATTGGAAGGCGGTCGAACTGCACATTCTGCACTTAAATTGCCATTGAACATGCATGCTACTGAAACACCTACATGTAAAATTTCTAAGAATTCAGGCATGGCAAAAGTTTTGCAGAAATGTAGTATAATCGTTTGGGATGAATGTGCGATGGCTCACAAAAAGTCTTTGGAAGCGTTAGATAGAACGTTGCAAGATTTACGTGGGAATCAACGGATTTTTGGTGGTGCCTTGATATTGTTAGCAGGTGGTTTTCGCCAAACATTGTCTGTTATTCCTCGATCTACAGCTGCTGATGAATTGAAAGCGTGTTTGAAATCATCGTATTTGTGGAGGCATGTAAAAAAACTAACCCTAACTAAAAATATTCGCGTTGAATTAGAGAATGATCAAACAGCAGCCGAATTTTCTAAACATTTATTGGATATTGGAGATGGAAATTACATGTTGATAATTCAACTGGCTTAGTAACACTACCAACCAATTTCTGTCGAATGACTCAATCAAAACAAGAATTGATTAATAGTGTATTTCCAAATATAGCACAACAACTCAATAATCATAATTGGTTGAGTGAAAGGGCAATTTTGGCTGGAAAAAATAAAGGCGTAAATGATATCAATGCAGACATTCTGAATATTTTTTGCATACAAGTCCATCGACACAGTTATGAATCAAGATGATGTTGTGAATTATCCCACTGAATTTTTAAATTCTCTTGATTTGCCTGGTTTGCATTATCTACCATTAAAAGTTGGCACGCCGATAATAATGCTACGGAATATTAATTAATCTCGGCTTTGCAATGGTACAAGTACAAGACTTGCAGTAAAAAGGTTGTTTAATAATGTGATCGAAGCAACAATTTTAAAAGGGAAATACAAAGGTGAAATTGTCTTAATTCCGAGAATTCCAATGATTCCAACTTATTTATCATTCGATTTCAAACGGCTGCAGTTTCCTATACGACTTGCTTTTGTCATTATGATTAATAAGGCATAATGCCAATCTTTGGGAATATGCGGTATTAACTTAGAGGTTCTAGTATTTGCGCATGGGCAACTATATGTTGCATCTTCACGTGCAGGCAAGCCATCCGCCTTAATAATTTTAACAGATGGAAAAACGAAAAATATAGTATATCAAAAAGCACTAGAATAAAATGTATTAAAAATTGAACATAATACAAAAAAATTTTTTGTATGTTGTATTGAATTAGTTATTTTATAGCACCCGGCGAAGCGGGTGTATCAAAGCTAGTATATTATACAGACAATAATAATAAAAATAATAATTTTCTGGTTTTGTCCAATTATGCACGTTTTAGTTTCAAGAGATGTTACATCGTTTGTTTATTGAAAGATGTTCCTCTTTATTGTTTGTTTTACAAGTAACAGTTAAGAAAATTTTATTCGTTGACAGTTTGTTGTGGGTAACTCGTTCATTTTAAAACGTGTAAAGCTGATTTTTGTCAAAATGAAAAAAAAATTGTAAAAATACCGTCGACCGCTCTATTTTTTTTACTAAAAAGTGGTGAATCATCGCGTGAAGTGTCCAAAATTTTGAAAATTTTAAAAACTTCTGTGCTTAATATTACAAAAAAAAAAAGACATCAATGTCCCCCAATGAAAAAATGACGGAGAGTTGAGAAGTTGTGGTTCCAAAACACCTAAGCAGGCAGCCCAAAACATAGGCAATCCAGTTTGTGAATGGGACTGCACCCCGGGCACTCAGAAGAATTGGGTTAAACGCTAAAGAGAAACCGAAGAAGCCTCTGCTTTCAGCGAAAAATAATAAAGCCAGGTTAGCTTTTGCTAAAAAGCACAAACACTGGACCGATCAGTGCCGATCTGCATGTCAACGCGTGCACGTCAACTGTTTGTGTTGTGAAAGTGAAAGTCTTAAATTGTCAAAAAAATTATTAAACAAAAGTCCATTTCCTCCCCTTCAAATCAATATAATAAAAATATTAAAAAACAAAAAAAAAAACAATAACCCAAAAATAAAAAAAAAAAACAATAACCCAAAAATAAAACCTATAATCACGCCTCAATAAATCAAACCAATAATCCAAATTAGTGCCGCCGCAAAGTGAAACAACAAAAAAATAAGAAAGAAAAAAAAATTATTATTATATAATCACAGTCAGCAAGTGCTAACCCCTCGTCCCATCCTTTTCCTTTCTCAATCAAACAGTTAATCTATAGCCTGATCATCGTGTACACTGTGTGGGTAATCTCACATAGAGTGTACGATGAATCAGGTATAGATAACAACAAATGGATATTTGATAATTGTTAATCTCTTTATTCCAGGGGCGCATTTGATGCATGTTGCCATTTAGGCATAACACTAATGGCAATGTGTATTGAATAATGCAATTGGTACTGAGATTTATTAATTGTCAAATTAGACTACTCGTTTGTTTTAGTTTTTTCGTTTTGTGAATATTTTCAATGGTAAGTGATTTTAGGGTTGATTTTAGCAACATTCGGGGCTTGCGAATGAATTTCTATGCCACGTACGTCCACACTGTAAACAACAGGCCAGCTGTTTTTGGCACTAAGTGAAACTCAGGTAGGTGAAAACACCGATGTTTCGGAATTTACTCTGCATGGGTATAGCTTAGTGACATTATTCTTCCCTCATCACGGACTCGCGATTTATATAAGAAATGATGTTGCGTACCAACTTCAACCTTAATATGGTAAATGTTTAAATACGAACTTCAATTTTATATGGTTAAAATTCACGGTAAACAAGCACATCATTCATACCTGTTTCATTTATCGAAGTCCAAACCTGGACAGAAATTCAACTTTTAACGAATTTGATGCTCTGTCCGATTCCATCCAAAGAATTGTTTCCCATTATCCTCACACTGAAATCGTCATTGCGGGCGATTTCAATGTACACAATTCTAGTTGGCTTCGCTTTTCTGGTCAGACAACACCCGAAGGAAGGTATGTTGAGGTCTTTGCTGAGTTAAACCAATTGACCCAGCTTGTTAATGAGCCAACTCGAATTCCTGACGTAGCAGGTCAAAATGCCAACACACTAGACTTGTTTCTTACCTCTGATCCTGATAAATACACCATCAGTGTATTATCTCCTCTAGGCACATCAGACCACTGTGTCATATCTGCGAATTTCTCGTGTCAAAAAACCCCAGTTAAAGAGAAAACCCCCAAGAGAACCGTTTGGCAATACGAGAAAGCCAACTGGGACGGTCTCAATGATTTCTTCAGAAACTTTAACTGGTCACTATGCTTCCTCGATAGTGACGTGGACTCCAGTGCAGATATGATTACAAATTTAATTCTCATCGGAATGAGAGATTATATCCCGCATAGGGAAAAATCTATCAAACCGAAAGAGAACTCATGGTTTGATTTGAGCTGTAAAGAGGTTATCAGGGTCAGAGAAGTAAGTTTCCGATGTTATAAAGCCAACCCTACTGAGGAAAACCGGAATAAGTTTAAACAAGCTAGAAAGACCTGCAATGATCATATTCGACGGACCAAGTTCTTGCATGACCAACAAATTAGGCAAAAAATACTACAATGTCCCAAGGGTAGTAAAAATTTCTGGTCATTTGTAAAAAACATTCGAAATACTTCTTCGTCCTCGGTCCCAACGCTCGTTATCAATGACACCCCCTATGTCAGCTCACTAGATAAAGCCAATTTACTTGCAGCACACTTTGCTGCTAATTCGACGCTGCAATAGAGTGTTATGACTCCTCCTGTACTTGAGAACACAAATTTTTCCATGGGACGAATCTTCTTTCGTACTCGTACAGTTGCAAGAGTCCTGAAAGATCTTGACATACACAAATCCGCTGGCCCGGATAGTATCCCTCCCATTATTCTGAAGATGTGTTCTTCAACGCTGGCAAAACCACTGCGTAAGCTTTTCTATCTATCCTATTCCTCTGGACTCTTTCCCCTCTAACTATCGTCCAATTGCACTTACGTCCCTTCTTTCCAAGGTCATGGAAACACTGATAAATAATCAGCTCAAGAAATATCTCGAAGAACGAAAGCTTCTTAATGACCGACAGTACGGCTTTCGTAGCAATAGGTCCACTGGTGATCTGATGGTATATCTCACCGAACAGTGGCACAAATCTTTACATCGTTTTGGAGAAAGTAAGATTATTGCACTTGATATTTCAAAAGCATTTGATAGAGTTTGGCATCAAGCTCTCTTATCGAACTTCTACCTGAGCGTCGAACTTGTCGAGTTGTAGAAGCTGAGTAGGGTCAATGATTCTCGAGATGTCATCTCCAGAAGAGTCCTGAAACCAAAGGACGCTCATCATCCTCTTACACATCCTTGTATCCCTCCCTCTCCCACATTGGAAATGCGAAAAGCTATCCAAAGTTACCAGCTCCTCTATTACCCTTAACGTCCTTCTTTTCAGAACGGTGCTTACTGTCTGATTCCCCGCCCACTCTCTCCTTTTCCTATTTTTGCAACTTCCCAATTGGGCTGGATTCAAGGTGTTATACGACCCGTGCCGATGATCAGCCTGGCTGAGGGCCCAATCAAAAAACTAGCTCAGTCGCTAACGGAGTATCCGGATACCAGGCGACCTCCGGATTAACTAGCCTTATCTGCATATACGGATCTCTGTGCAGATGGACCACCCTTTCTCCGTTACTCGTGGGATCTTTTATGGAAAATTTAAATACAAAAGATGGTGGAAAGTCCTGGTCTTTGAGACAGGCCAGCAGTGCGACTGAAAAGCCGTCTGCTGTTTCTCCGGCTTGCGCTGGAAGTAGTAGTACTGTGGATTCTCACAGTCCTATTGCCGAAAGCAAAAGCAGGAGTAAAATGGTAGAAATACCTCCTTCCAGTAACAGGGGGGCTGTGAAGCATGGCCCTTCTATTACTACTTCAGAGAGTAAACCTCTCCAAACTTCGACACCGCGGTTCAGTGGTAGTAAGATTGTGAAGCATGGTCCTGCTACCACTAAGGAGAGTAAACCTCCCCGAACTCCTTTGCCTCATTCCAGCGGTGGTAGGACTGTGAAGCATGGTCCCTCCACCTTTTTAGCTAATAATAGCGTCCAGGCCAGCGGAGACTCCACGTCGAAGCGTCAAAGGTCTATGGAGGGACAATTTCAGTACCCAAACGCCCCAAAGTGCACAACATCAGCGCTCCATCACATCCCTGTGGAGGGAATAAGACCTTCAGTGATGTGGTTAAAAACAAAATCGTGGTCGCGATCATTGACGGGAACGACGTCGATGGCACGATCTCTGCGGAAAATTGGCAGGTGGTCAAGGGGAAGCTCCAGTTGAGCTTCATGAGTATCATGATGGAGAACCCTGGACCACCTCCAATCACAAACGATGGAGGCTGGCATCAAGGACATGTTAAGCTCATGGTTTGTGACGATCAGAGATCGTGTGATCTTCTATCGTTGGCCGTTAGCCGGTTAGGGGAAGTCTGGCCTGGTGCTAAGCTCGAGGTTGTTGCTAAGGAGAAAATCCCGTGCAGACCAAGAGCTCGCGCCATGGTTACAGCCGAACTCTCCAGCATGGATGTAATACTCCAGATGATCCGGCTATCGAACCCATCCCTTCCTACTCACAACTGGAAAGTTGCGAAACTGGAGGAGAAAAAGGGACCCTATAGAGGTGCAATTATTGTACTAAATAAGGAGTCCCTTGCTCCTCTGGCGCAGACCAAAGGTGTGATTAGGTTTGGGTTTGAGACCATCACACTGAAGGTGTATAAAAAGGACGCGGATGTTACTGGTGCATCCACTTCCTCCAACGTAGTCGAAACTGCTGCTGCAGACCCTGGTGCATCTATCACCTTCCCATCACTGGAAGAGGAAGAGGCATCCAGGTCATCTTCGGCAACAGTGGAGACAATAAAAACAGTCAGCGACATGGAGATCGATGACCACAACAATGAAGATCTTCTGAGTGAGGACGTTCTTCTGGGCTCAACCTCGGAATCGGAAGACTCCAACGTCACCGTGTTGGAGGTTGATCGGGAGGGTTGTAGCAAAGATGCTGCGATTTCTTCAGATTAATCTCCAACACTCTATCAAGGCCTCGGCCTCCCTGCTTCTTCGTCTATCCAGCAGCGGAGAAGACATCGTCCTAATCCAAGAACCCTGGATTGTGAAATCCATCGTTCGGGGACTAAGGACTCCAAACTACTACTTGCTGTATGCATTAGATAAAGGTGAACCCAGATCTTGCATACTAGTTAAAAGTAGCCTAAATGTATTTTTACTACCTAATTTCAGTGATCGAGATGTAACCGTCGCAAGACTGGAAACAGCCAAAGGAACTTTCTGGCTGGCGTCGGCATATCTAGGCCATGACCACCTTGGCCCTCTCCCAGGAGACACTCTGAGGAGGCTTATCACTGATGCAGATAGGCAGAAGACTGACCTCATTATTGGAAGTGATGCTAACGCCCATCATACAGTGTGGGGTAGCACGAATATAAACGACAGAGGTGAGTCTCTTTTCGATTATATTTTGAACACTAACCTAACAATATGTAACGTTGGAAATGAACCCACATTTGTTACTAAAAACAGACAGGAAGTACTTGACATAACTCTTGTCTCAGATAAAATTTATCATACTATCTCGAATTGGAAAGTATCAAATGATCATTCTTTCTCTGATCATAGATACATACAATTCGAAATAATGGACGAACCTCCTAGCCAACCTTCCTTCCGTAACCATCGGAAAACAGATTGGCTTCTATATAGGGCAACTCTATTAAGGTCAATCAGGCCTGAGTTATATAGCATACCCTACAACACTGAGGATCTTGATATTAAAGTCAATGACCTCACAGCAGCCCTCAACAAATCTCTGGAAACTGCCTGCCCTCTTATACAAATAAGAGGTAAAAAGAAACCACACTGGTGGTACTCGGGGCTGGATCCACTAAGAAAAGAATGCAGGAAACTCTTTAATAGAGCGAAAACCTCCAGAGAAGCTTCTGATTGGGATTCATATAAAGACTCCCTCAAGTTATATAAAAAAGAACTGAGGAAAACCAAGCGTATGTCCTGGAGAACTTTCTGTAACAATATAGAAGGCAACTCAGAGGCATCAAGGTTAAGAAAAATCCTCTCCAAAAATCCAGTAATGCCAAGTTGCCTAAAAAACAATGACGGTTCCTGGACAAACTCAAGCGAAGAATCGCTCAATCTGCTCCTGGATGTACATTTTCCAGACAGCTCTCCTTACGTTAATAGCACTGATCCTGATCCTAACAACATACTCAGTAGCATAACTCCTCCACAAGGTCTGATTATAGAGGAAAAATTAAAATGGGCAATAAACAGCTTCAATCCATACAAATCTCCTGGGCCAGATGGAATAATTCCAGCGGAATTACAGGAAAATTCCGATATTCTGATACCCATTCTGGTAAACATCTTAAATGGTTGTATCGCTCTGGCTCACATTCCTTTGTCATGGAGAGAAGTAAATGTTATTTTCATCCCCAAAGCTGGCAAACCTAGCCATGTTAATCCTAAAGATCTAAGACCTATTAGCCTTTCATCATTCCTACTTAAAACATTTGAACGTCTGATTGAAATCCATTTGAGGGCAAACATTGATAAGTCCTTACTATCCAATGCTCAACATGCTTATAACAAAGGGAAATCTGTAGAAACCGCTCTACATACGCTGGTTCGTACTATCGAACACTCCCTTCATCATAAGGAGTTCACCTTAGTTGCTTTCCTGGATATAGAAGGAGCTTTTAACAATGTCGACGCATCCGCAATCACATCTGCGCTGTCATCTCTAAAGGTGGATAAGTCAATCAGTAATTTGATAAATCATATGCTGATAAGCAGGATTATTAATTCAAAACTGGGCGATTTTACTACTCGAAGGACTGTCAGTAGGGGTACGCCGCAAGGCGGCGTCCTCTCTCCTCTCCTTTGGAACCTAGTCGTAAATGAACTACTAGTGATTCTTGAAGGGGAGGGGCACAGGGTGATTGCCTATGCGGACGATGTTGCGATAGCGATATCTGGTAAGCATCCTAATACTCTGAAGGAACTCCTACAAAATGCTCTAAACAAGCTTACTCAATCAATGTGGACTCGGTGTCAACCCCCACAAAACTGAACTTGTCCTATTTACCAGGAAATATAAAATCCCACACATAGACCCTCCCCTCATCAAAGGTATACCGCTTAAATTCTCAGACAAAGCAAAATATCTGGGTCTTATTTTGGACAAGAAATTAAGCTGGAAGCCCAATATCCAAGAGAGAGTCAACAAAGCCAACATAGCTCTTTTCTCTTGCAAAAAAGCCGTAGGTAATAAATGGGGTCTACAAACTCATATAACACACTGGCTATACATCTCAGTCATTAGACCGATACTTACATATGGAGTGACAGTATGGTGGACTGCGCTGGAAACAGCAACTAACCGCGATAAGCTCAGCAAAGTCCAACGAACAGCCTGTTTAATCATGGGTGGAACTCTCCGCTCAACTCCTTCTGCTGCACTTGATGTTCTTTTTCATCTCATACCGCTAGATATTTTTAGCAAACAATCGGCCGCTAACATAGCCATTCGACTTAAAGCCTCCTCGCAGTGGATCAATAATGATATTGGTCACTCTACTATACTGAACTCGTTCAGTAGTCTACCTAGTAACGTCGATTACACCACCCCTCATCCAAAATTTGATAAAAATTTTCAAGTATCCATCCCTTCCAGGTCTTCATGGGAAAATGAGTCGTTTTTGATAGACGAAGCAATTCATTTCTATACAGATGGATCTAAAACCGATGACGGGGTCGGTGGAGGCGTATACTCCGAAAAATTAAATCTTTGTCTATCTTTTCGTCTTCCCAATCACTGTAGCGTGTTCCAGGCAGAGCTTTTAGCAATAAAAGAAGTCCTCTCTTGGCTAAAAGAAAACGTTATATCGACAACCGATATACGTATCTTCTCAGACAGTCAAGCTGCCTTAAAGTCACTGGACTCTGTCTCCATTAACTCACAAACAGCCCAAAATTGTCGATCATCTCTGGTGGAGATGTCAAAACAGTTTAACATTCACCTTACATGGGTGCCGGGGCATAGAGACATTCCAGGAAATTGTAAAGCTGACGAACTTGCAAAAAACGGAACAATATTACCTTTGTTGGATAGCAAATCTAACATCGGTATACCCCTAGCTACTTGTAAACTTATGCTAAAGCAAGATACCATAAAGAAAGCCAACCACAGGTGGACCAGCACCCCAACTTGCCGGTCTACTAAACTGATTTGGCCATTGTTTGATGCCAAACGCTCAAAACAACTAATTTCTATTGGTAGATTGCATATTAGCTCCATTATAGGTGTCCTTACTGGGCACTGCCTAATAGGAAGACATGCTTCTCGTCTTGGAGTTCCTGCAAATGACTTTTGCAGAAGCTGCATGGATGAAGAAGAAGAGGAGTCAATTCCCCACCTTCTATGCTCTTGTCCTGCCCTAGCGCAAAGACGTAGACTCCACTTGGGAGACTACTACTATAACGATCCTAGTGATCTAAATAATTCCGACATTCACTGTCTAAAACGCTTCATTATTAGCTCAAAATGGTTTAACGAGTAAGGGGGATTGTTGAAATCCTTGTGGTATCACAACGGACCAAATATTGGTCTAAGTGTGCTGTCCTTTTCCGGTCAGCAGCCACTTTAACCTAACCTAACCTAACCTAACCTCTCTTATCGAAAATGCGTGCATTTGGTATCGATGAATCTCTTCTTCGTTGGATTAGAAATTACCTTTCAGGCCGTTCAATACAAGTCGTATTGGATGGCCTCAAGTCTGAAACTCATAAAATAAATGCTGGTGTACCCCAGGGCTCCGTTTTGTCTCCGACTCTCTTCCTCATGTTTATCAACGATCTCTTATCTGAAACTTCTAATCCATTAAATTGTTTTGCCGATGATAGTACCCTTTTCATATTCGTTTAAAGATTCACTTCCTTGTTCTTCGGAAGTGGAACTTGAACGGCAGCGTATGATAAGCTCATTAAATTCTGATCTTAACAGCATTGTCCATTGGGGAATAAAAAACCGTGTAGAATTTAATGCTTCAAAAACCCAATGCTGTTTTCTATCGTTAAAGCGAAACCCTCCCCTTTTGCCGCTATCCATGAGTGGCACTTGCATTGATGAAACTGAACAACTCTCTGTGCTCGGTATGTGCATTACAGACCACCTAGTATGGAATGATCACATATTCGACGTGGCCAAAAACGCTGCCAAGTGTTTAGGTTTCCTTCGACGTTGCAAGAAATTTTTTACCCCTTCTGATCTGGCTGTAATCTATAAGGCTTATATTCGTCCAAAGCTCGAGTACAATTCCCATATTTGGGCAGGTGCTCCAATAACACACTTGAGTCTCTTGGATAGAATCCAAAAAAGAGCTTTAAAAGTGATAGGTGATAGAAGTATAACAAAAAAATTTGAATCTCTCGAGCACCGTCGCAATGTTTCTTGTCTTTCATTATTTTATCGTTACTTCTATAAGCAGTGTTCTAGCGAAATAGCCAGTTGCATTCCTCCCCTTAAACAATTTAACCGTAATACTCGCGCTTTTAGGAATGCTCATCAGTTAACCCTTGAGCCCAATTTCGGACGTACTGTTAAATACAGAGATTCTTTCTTTAGCCGGACTACACGCATGTGGAATGCTCTACCCAGCTCTATTTTTCCTTCCCATTGTAATCTTCAAAAATTTAAAACTAATGTGCATCGGTATTTCCTTTTAAACCCTTCCTTGTTTTCCTAACGCTCGCACTGTGTTAATTATTTTAAGGGTAGTAATAACCCCTTGAGTGCGCGCTAATTATATAAAAAAAAAAAAAAAAAACCATTGACCAATGGAAAAAAGTCATTTGGTCGGACGAGACCAAGGTCAATAGAATAGGAACGGATGGTAGATCTTTTTATTGATCACGTCCTGGAAAACCACTTCAACATCAAGTTCAAAAGACCGTGAAACATGGAGGAGGTTCGGTGATGGCTTGGGGTTGTTTCTCGTGGAACTTTGTTGGTCCTATGGTGACAATCGATGGCATCATGAATAAAGAAAAATATTTGGACATTTTGAATACAAATTTACCACCTTTTACTGCATCAACAGGCTTCAATGATTGTGAAATAACTTTTCAGCAGGACGGAGATTCAAAACACAAGTCAAAAATTGTCTCGGAATGACTGAAAAATCAACAGTTTACTACCATGACATGGCCAGCACAAAGCCCTGACCTCAATCCAATTGAAAATTTATGGTCAATTGTGAAGCGACGGTTGGGGCAGCACAAAAATCACCCATCAAACACTCAAGATCTTTGGCAACGAATGGTAGAAAGTATGCCAAAAAGTTGCTCCCAAGTAATTAAAAATAAGGGTTTATGGACTAAATACTAAAGAAAAAACATTGATTTTAAACGTGCATAATTGGACAAGTCTAAAAATTTATTGTATTTTTTGTATTTTTTGTTTTGTATAATATATTATTTTTTGAAAAAGTTATTATAAATAATAAAATTTAGTTAAATAAACAAAATGAAAAAAATAAAAAAAGATTTTAATTCTATTAAAAACTCTTACTTTAAATCAGTTTTTCAAGTAAGCGAAAACATTTGACCACTTTTGCTCGTCACTGTACATATTCGCGGCACTCTGAAACTGGTTGATTTATCCCCAGCACAACACGCCTACACAAAGGGGGAGAGTGTAGAAATGGCACTTCACAGAGTCGTTAGCACGATTAAGAAGACAATGAGCGACAAAGAATATACCCTTGCTGCGTTTCTTGATATTGAAGGAGCTTTCAATAACGTGAACAATGAAGCAGTAAAGGCAACTCTAGTAGACAATAAAATCGAAAGTGCGGCCTGATAGTTAATCCGTCAAAAACAAAATTAGTCCTTTTTACAAACAAAAGGCAAATACCATACTTCAGAATATCTTCAATTTAAGGCACCCTGCTGAAGATTTCAGATCATGCAAAGTGATGTAATATCAGCCTAAGAGATCGTTCACATCTTACAGTTGGCAATACGATTTTTACTTTTCCTCGACCATCTGTCAACTTGTCTTCTTTCTTTCGGCTTAAACCTTTGTAACCTAACTTACCTTTGTAAATTGATTAGTGAATTTTATTATTGAATTAAATCTTAGTAATCCTTACATCTAACATGTCTTTTGAATTACTACATTTTGGCGACGAGACTGATAAATCGAACTAATTAAGTATGGATGCCGCACAGCTTGAAAAACTCTTAAAACAACTTCAACTTTCCAACCAGGAATTTATAAAGTCCATGCTGGACCAAAAACCCATTAAACAAAATTTTATTCCCCCATTTAAAAGTTTCGACAAGGCTAAGGAAACGTGGGAAACATATTGGCTCCAGTTAGAACAACACTTCATCGCAAACAACATAATCGAAAATGACACAAAACGTGCTTGTTTGCTAAGTTGAATCGGGGGCGAATCACTGGAACTTCTTCAAAAATTGTACGGTGACAAAGTATCGCAGCAAACATTCGTCAAATTAATCGAACAACTCACAAATCTGTAATGGTATTTGATCATTTTTAATGTGACGTATGTTGTGTAGACAATCGGGCTTAATGATCTATTTTGAATAATGCAATTAATTTAAAAAAACTAATTCATTCTTGTCCCAACGTTTCACCGGTTTCTTTCCGGCTTCATCAGGGGTTTATATTTATTTAATTTTAAGTTTGGCTTTTTGTTTACATTTTATGATGTTAAAAATTGTAAATAAAATATTCATATATGATAATTGACATTAATACTTTAACACTAGAAAATTTAAAAACATTAACAAATTAACAAGATTAAATTTAGACAAAACAAAGATTAACTGTTCAGTTATAGTGTTGCCATAGCCATAACAAGCAATCTGTGATATTAGGTTAATCTTTGTTTTGTCTAAATTTAATCTTGTTAATTTGTTAATGTTTTTAAATTTTCTAGTGTTAAAGTATTAATGTCAATTATCATATATGAATATTTTATTTACAATTTTTAACATCATAAAATGTAAACAAAAAACCAAACTTAAATTAAATAAATATAAACCCCTGATGAAGCCGGAAAGAAACCGGTGAAACGTTGGGACAAGAATGAATTAGTTTTTTAAATTAATTGCATTATTCCAAATAGATCATTAAGCCCGATTGTCTACACAACAACTCACAAATCACTTAAAAAAAAAACCCACATGTCATCTAGGTTCAAATTTTATAGAACGTTCATACAGCCTAACCAAACATATGCAGACTGGGTTGCAGAATTGCGTGGTAAGGCCAAGGAATGTAGCTTCGTTTGTGGAAAGAAGGCTGTGACGAATCGTACAAGGATTCCAAAATTCGCGATATGATTATTCTTTACACTCCCCACGACAAGGTTCGATCAGCTACTCTTCAAAAAGAGAATCCAACATTGGATGAAGTTCTTCAAATTGCTCAGTTATACGAAGAAACAACGAAAACATGTAGTGAACTTAAAGGTGAGCAAAAAACTGGAGCAGAGGTAAACTGCAATCTCTCAATCAAGAAAATATCGAAAAGCTAAGCAGGTACTCCGTAGCATTGGAAGTAAAAGTACTCTTAGAGAGAGTAATAAGTCGTGTCCGGGATGTGGAGAAAGTCATCAACGATCCCAGTGTTTTCATTACAAAAACAAAACAGTTTGTAAAAAATGCAAAAAGGTTGGACACCTGGCAGCAGTTTGTATGTCATCCAAAATAGAAGCAAATCAACGTTCTACACACTGGTCCCAGCAGACACAAGATGTACAAAAACAACAAATTCCAATCTACATTTTCATCGGAACTCGGTCGTTGTTCAACATACAAAGCAAATATTGTTTTAAGACCGAACGCTCAACCTAAGTTCTGCAAACCCTACAATTTGCCGTTCGCGCTATACGAGGACTTTCGAACCGAAATAAACTGTCTGGTGTCGCAACATATTCTTAAACCGGTAAACGCTATTGATTGGGCAGCCCCAATTGTTGTTATAAAAAAACCAAATGGCAAATTAAGAATTTGCGCTGATTTCAAGGTCACACAGGTCGTTACCCAATTCCAAGAATTGAAGAGCTTTTCAATAAACTTAGTGGTGGACGATTGTTTACAAAAATCGATTTAAGTGATGCTTATTTACAAATCGAACTGACAGAAGATTCAAAAAAACTTATGGCTATCAACACTCTATTCGGTCTTTTCCAGTATGAAAGAATGCCATTTGGAATCGCGAGTGCACCAGGAATCTTTCAAAGAATCATGGATAAGACATGAATACTTTGAATTTTTTTTTTTATTTAGTCAGCTTTGAACAAAAAATTTTTTTTTGTCTTTGCAAAAGTATATTTTTGAATGATTGTGAATTCAAAAGTCGAAGGAGAAAGAACAAAAATAAAAAAAAAATAGTTACTTTCAATAACAAAAATAATAATATAGATATACATACATATATACATAAATGTATATATGGGTGATTCTACAAACGATGGAATTTTCGGCGGCCCCAGAAATATTTTGAAATCCGTTCAATTATTTAATCTGATTTTTTTTTATAAAATTAAATCTGACTGATATCTACCTGGCCTAACAATATTATAAGGGTGACCTTATTTTATATTGCTCAAAAAATTCTTCAAAGTGTCCGATTCTCAGTCCCCTGACGTGTCCCCAGTGCGTTTTCGCAAAGAAAAATTATTACCGTTCTCTTATTTCAGGTCTCATACTAAAATGAATCCCACTGAAGTTACACCAAATAATACATCTTTGCTACAAAACAAATATTTTTTAGTAATCGATTTTACGAGTATTACAAAAAACTTAATTAAACTTTGCCCCCGTATTTCATATCAGTCCCCTGGAATATTGAAACAGTCGAAAATATCAATAACTAGGATGTCGATCGGATTTCCAGCACTGGCAATTTGAAGTACCAAGTCTCTTTACAATAAAATCGTGGTGCAACTCAATTCTGTTTCTTATGTTAGTATTGTGAAAAAGACATTTGTGCATGAAGTCGTGGAATGTCCGTTTAGTTTATCAGTCTTCTGGTGAGTTTTTACGAAACAAATTTGTATGTAAGTAGGCATCTTTTTTAGCAGTATAGTATAGGTTTGATAAAACTGTAATATTATATATATTTTTTTGATTTTTTAAGTAAAACCTTAATATCTTTTCTGCGCAAAAACCATGAAAAACCTCAGTTCCCTGGTCTCAGTCCCCTGGATAATAAATAAACAAATGATATTTTATTCAGAAACCTGAGAATTTTTAAGTTATGTTGAACTTTGAACTTCATTGCGAAATATTTTTAAAATTAAAAAAAAAATATAATTTATTTTAAATTGATTCTAAGTAGAAAAAAAAAATTTATTATAATATGTATATTATTTTCTTTTTAATAAAATGGTAAGTTATTATGTATTAACCATGAATTTGTATGTTTATGAAGGTTAATTAAATTTAATTTCTATATTTCAGTGTGTACCAAAGAGAAAATACAACAAAACTAAAGATTTATTCAGTCCCCTTAAAAAAAAAACTCAGTCCCCTGAACATCCTTTTTCAAAAAATCTCCTTAAAATCGTCATTTTTAATTTTTTTTACTGGCCGCTTTCAACAACGCAACTTTCAGCATATAAATTAGGCCTAAATCTTTTGGATTGATAAAATATTATTAATAACCAAAGCCATTCTGGAATTCGTTCTCGAAGCATTTTTTTTTTTTTGGCTCGAACGAAGGCCCTCTTCAAAGAAGCCCGATTCTTTGTGAAATTGCGAAAGACCAAAACAACCGACTTTTAGTATTTGCGTGAAAATTTGGATCAGAAGGAAATTTCCAGTGTTCCTCTGTTATTTCATTAGCAGAAAGGACTTCTTCAAGGAATGATATAAATAAAAAAAAGACAATTTAAAATTTCAAGAATGTTTGATGGTTAAATCAAGCCAAGATAATTGTGCATTTCATACTTGATCTAAAAGTATTTTTTTTAACAAAAGATAATTTAAAGCAAAAATTTTCTTGTTTTACAATTTGAAAAGGTCAATATTTTTAGTGTTATTTATTTTCACAAAGCAGTGTTTGTGGTGTTATTTAGTTTAATTAGCAGAATATATTTTTTTTTCATCATAATTTTTGTTTGTAAAAGTTGTATATAAATTATATCAGTGGTAAATTCAACATAAAATTTGAGGAACAGCAAGCAACTGGATCATCGAGATTGTGCGCACAAGTCTTCGGAACCAGGAATACATGCATGTAAGTTGTGTTTAATTCTTTTTTTCTACAACCCTGATAATTTTACACTTGATTTGATTTAATGTTTTTTTTTATTAGTGTCTAACTATATAATATCTTTTATCTTAAATTACATTTAAATTAGTTTTTTTTTTTTAATATAACGTAAAATTTAACATAACATTAACTTAAATTAATTCTTTTTTTAATGTATTTTTTTTCTCTTACTTAAAATTTAATTTAACATTCTTTTATAAAAATGATTTTTAGATATAAACTAATTTTTAAAATTTAAATAAACAATTTGTAAGTTTTGGATTCAAATATGAAAGCTTAAATGGTTTGATTTAATGGGGTTATGAATAGTTGTAGCTGGTCCAATTCTCAAATGCGCTAAATACTCCTGTAAGATTAAATAGGGGATAACTAAAAAAAAGGGTGCTTTAGTTATCAAAGGCGAATTGTCTTCTCTGCAATAAGGGAGGGAAAAGTGCATCTCATGTGACGTAACACCTGTCACAAAGAAAAATATATGTTTCTATATATATATGAACCTCATAAGTCATAAGCTTTCTGTCCGTCTGATTTAATTTCTTTTTCTTTTTCCAAATCTTGGTATGCAATTTTTTTTATTTGTTGGTCAAAAACCCCTCGGGCTTTGAAAAAAGAATCCCCCATTCCGACGAGCTCAGCTTCAAACAAGCATACCAAGTAATTTTCAAGTCAGTGAAACAAATGGTTAATTTTATATTTAAAACAATAGACCTGTAACACGCGCTTCACTCTACCTCGAATCAATAACTAAACTATGTCCTTGACTTCCGGTGTGAAATATTTGCGAGTTATTATTAAACTCGTAAGAAAATATTTAAGAATAGGTTATTTGGTAAAAACTGGGGCCTGCAGTCGAAAATGATTTTGTAGACGTAAAGAGTTGTGGTACAATCAATCTTTGCGTATTGTTCGATTGTGTGGTGGACTCCAATCAAAAAAGCGTATAAGGTTAATAAAAAAAACAATGTTCAAAGGACAGCAAACATTGACATTACGATTCTGCCCAATCTTTTTAGCGCACTGACAACCAGGAATGAACACCCTGAGGACAATACAGTCAACCAACATTTTAAATTTAATTTTTTTTGTCATGTAAATTTTATATACAAATAATTAAACTTAAGTCACTGTATATACATAGTTAGGCCCCCTATGAGCCAACAAATGTAAATTTTCATACATATGTAGTAGTATCTTATTAGTTGTAAGCCAAATTGTAAATAGTATGTTCAATAAAACAAAATTGAATTGAATTTATTGATGCTTTTTAGCGTTTTCCTTCAACTTTTACCACTCGACTTACATATTAAATATTAACTATTTTGTAGTGTTTTAAGAACAAAAGAACTAGATTGTTCACAACAATATTACAAACCTGATCCCAGCAGACATTTTTTCGACAAACACTGACTGCTACACTCCTACTGCCGGCATTATTGAGCATTTTAAAATTATTCTTCCATCTAGAAAGGATAGAGAGAATAAAGTTGTGATGAGAGACTTCGACACAACCATCTTTACTGATGGCTCAAAGATAGAGTGTTGTGTCGGTTAGGGAATTTTTTCAGTCTTTAAATGTCTCTATATTGGTCCAGCAATGCCATGATGAGCTTGCGAACCTGAACAGTAACTTACAACATGTCAATCTTATTTGGGTTAAGGGTCACAGTGGAAATGAACGGGAGAGCTAGCCACGCAAGGATCAATTCCTCATAGCTTTCTTGCAGAAGGATTTAACATTCCTCTTGGTGTTAGATGTGGCCCATCTATAAATTCCCGGACAAATGATCTAATAAGCAAACCCAGGCAAGACATAGGGTAGTTGCAACATGCCGTGGACACTGGTCAATAGAGGAACATTCAGGGAAGCTGAGCATTCCTTGCAATCTTCATTTCCTCTGTAAAAGAAATTAGTATTACGGTTGGCGAATCGCGAACCTTTGATTCGACTTAAATGTCATATATTTGATATTTTTAATAAACAATCAAATTTCGAACTCGAATTGTTAAGTTCGGCAACCTTAGTATGTCGAATGTGTAGTTCGTTAATGAAAAAATCTCACCCCGAACGTTCGATTCGCAAACCGTAATAGGGGGGCTTATCTCTTTTCTTAACACGATGAAGTGGCTCTCAGACGAACATCGACGACTTCTGTAGTTGATACCTGATCTCAAGACCGTAAGCTAGCGAACTTCAGGAAGAAGTGGGCTCATGAATGGTACAAAATATTTCAATATATATAGTAAATTGACATTCTGATCTAGGAATTAGGTACCAGACATTTTTCTTTCGGTATTCCCAGCACCAGATGCCACCGAAAGTAGTCACATGTCTACATGTCTTTATATGTATGTATTCGGGGTATAGCCAATTGTGTCATAATCAAGTCGGAAATAATACCCTACCTGCAAATACACAAGTAGGTAACAGACATTTGTCCTTACACACACGGCCAAAGTGGTTGAAAATCGCTTTTTAGGTAAGAGGCTAGCTAAAAACTAACTAAAACAATAGCTTATTTTTTTGCAACTTTAAAAGGCTCCTCATTGAGTACAAGCTGCTAGGATGCCTGAGACCAAATTATTTAAGATCAGAACGTCAATTCCTATATTAAATACATTAATTGAAGTGGTTATGCCCCTGAAAAAGAAAGAAATCACGTTTTCTAGCTCCCAAAATCTGGAAAAAAAAAACACTGGCCGATATACTGATACCTATCCACCGATATACTTTGGTTATACATACATCAACTCCCAAAATTTGTAGGATTTTCTTTTAATTCTGTGAGAAAAGAATAAAGGAATAAATGATAACTCTCTGCATTCTGCAATTTATTTGTACTTATATGATATTCGTATATGTAGGTATTATTTATTTAATTTTATAGATAAACGTCCCACATAAGTGCTATGTATTTAGTGCATATTTTCATTCATTTTGTATTTTAGGTATAATAATTCAAAAGTATTACATTAAGTATTGTATTAAGTTTCTTACTTTGCCATTTTGTATGGTTGTCAATCAATTTAAAAACAATTCTAAGAAATCCCCGCCCCACAGGCAAAAAATTTAAAGTATTTTAATTCAGCTGAAAAGCAGCAATGTATTTTACTTCTTTTTATGACATTTGAATTTTAAAAAAGGACTAAAACAAACAAAATAAGCATTTGAATTTCCAGCGATATTCCATATAAAGATGTGAAACTCGACTGTTTATATACAGTGATCCACAAAAGTCTGCGTACAAGCAAGAAATATTTTTAAAAACTGCTGTTATTCACAAATTTAAAGTGATTTGTTTAAAAAAAAAATATTTTTTAATAAAGAAATGTACAAGGTTTTTATTTTCAACAAAAAAAAATTAAAACAATTATTCATAACAAGAAGAACTTAATAAAAACAAAATAAACCTCTGAAATTCCTACACAAAAGTTTAGTTTACGTACAGGCTGTAACAGAAATTGAAAAAAGTTATTCACAAATCTATCTGGATTAAGTCTTAACATGTATTACAAAAACAAATTGTGATCCTGTTTTCTATCGGGATCTATTTCAAAGATCAAAAATTAGTTATTATACTGGCGAGTAGATGGCTTTTTATGGTAAGTTAGTAGGTGTGTTTTTTCCTTGTATATAAAAACTAGTACTCTCATCGAACAGAAAAAAATGTTATGGAATACACTCTACCGATGGCGCTGTCGGTGGAAAAAATTTCGTGGAGACTTTTGATTTATGGTGGGGTGGTAATTGAGGAAAGAACGAGAAAATGTTTTTAGCCACGTGGCAATGAGAAAGACGAGAGATCTTCTGTGTGTTTTGTTGTTATATTTTTTGTCAAGAATATTTGTTTTGTTTTGTTTATTACATACGCAACAAAGCAACGTTGTTCAATTTCGGTATATTTAACCAAAATACAACATTGCTTTTTATTTGTGTGGACACACACACCTATTTGAATAGTTTTAAGCAGGAATAATTTTGAAATTTGATTCTTGATAGGATTAGGCTTTTTTTAATTTTAGTATACTTACATAGGTACTTTATCTTAATATACTATTAGGTAACTTATCTATGTTGATTGCAATTATTATTATTTTTGTTATTCAAAAGTATAATAATTGGTGTAATTTTGAAGAACAAAAATAATAATTGCAAACAACTAGGTTAACTGCCTACATTAGATGCAGTGGTTGGTTAGGTAGTGGAAATTGTTTTTGTTTGCAATCAATATAATTATGTACATATATAGGTACAAAACTATTTCTTTAAGAAAATCTTATAGGTAATGTTATAGCTTTTTCATATGTACATACCTATATAAAATATGGTATGGTAGAAAATAATTTTGATTATAAAAAAAAATATTGGTATTCGTTGATAGGTATTTATATAATTAAAAATAAAAAAAAAGAAATTTGATATAGGTATAGAACAGTTTTTAAAATTTATTCATACCTATAAACTTTGTTTGCAAAAAATATAGAAATTTTTTAATACTTTTTATGTGTATATAAACAATTTCAGAAATGTATAAATATTCACATAAAGCAATTGTGAAAAAAATCAAATAAGTTTTTCGAGAAAAAAATAATTTTAGAAAACTTAAATTAATTAAAAAAAAAATTAGAATAAATGGAATAAAATTATTATTGACATAATATTTTAAAAAAATCAGATACCTTTTTTGGAAAAAATATTTTGTATGCATTGTAAATGCTTATAAGCAATTTTAGAAAAATAAAAAAAAAAGAAATTTGGTGTCAATTTTAAAAAATTATTGATGCACCCCACATGAAAAAATTTTAAAATAAAAATAAACATTTTTTTACAAAAAATAGTTCTTATCCATTTATTTTGTAAAAATATAAGATATTTGCCCTGCGAATTTTGAACAAACAAATATTTCTTTTAATGTTTGTCTACGAATTTTTATCAAATTTGGAAATTATTAATTCATTAAAATAAAAATGTTGTTTTTTTTTTTGTATTTTCTTAATACGAGTATAAATATAAAAAGTACGAATCTATGCAAACAAAGTTAAAAAAACCTTTTATTATTGAACTAATTTTGAATATAAGAAATTTCTTTAAAATTGTTCTAGAAAAAAATTTGGGATATTAATTTTAAGTATTTAAAAATAAAGATTCTAGGAAATATTTTCAAAAATTAGTCGCTCAAACTTTTTCAAGACATTGATTTTAAAAAAACAATTTTTTTAGTTAAAAAAATATTCCTTCGTGTTCTCTATCATCGTAAAGTAAACTTTGATCAAAATCTCGAGTTAAATTTTTTGCACATGCAAAACTTGCAATTACATAATTTTGTAAGTGAAAATAAAATAAAAAAAATTTGGTACGCCAACCTTAAGTTTTTATTACTGTACGAATGGAAATTAGGTTTCGAAATAAAATACTGAGCCGGTTTTGAGATATTGAATTTTTTTCAAAGCTTTGAGACGCAATGTTTTTAAACTTTTTGGAAGCATCTCTATAAAAAATGTCGATAATGAGAAAATTGTCAAATGTTAAAATTTGAAAAAATGGTTCTATGGTAGGTACAAGCTGTACCTAATATCTTAATTTCAAAATTTGTTTTTTTAAATTAAAGATCATACAAAGAAAAAAAAATTATTAAAATTCCAGGCGCCGTTTTAGAGAAAAATACGATTTTTGAAAACAATTTTTTATTTTTTTTTCTTACATTTGTATTGTGGGTACCTTTATTTTTAGGTAAAATACATTTTTTTCTCACATCTTGTAGATTATATTGATAAACTTTTACTTATCAAGTTTAAAAAAATCTAGAATGGGGTTTTCGAAATATTGAGTTTTGAAAAGTTTATTTTAAAAATCCAAAAATTTTTTTTTGAAAATTTTAATACACAATTCTATTTAAGTTTTTGGGGAGCTTCAGCAAAAAAAAATGATCAAAATCGGTTGTACCGTTTTTGTACAAAAATACCCATGTTTTGAATTTTTTTTTTCAACCATTACCTTAAAATAAATAACCACTGTCAATCGCACACACAATGATTATGAGAAAAAAAAAACGCAAAAATTTATTGGCAATGAATGTATAATGCTGCTCAAACACCTATACATATCCATTTGCCTCTAAAAAAACGGCTGAAATATGAAAAAATAAGACATGGTTGCCACATTAAAAAATCGCCATGTTTATTATTTTAGCAGAAATTGTTTTTTTCTGATTAAGAAGTTGAAGTTTATTACAAATTAACCAAAAAAAATACATTTAATACATACATATATTTTTCTTCCATTAGAAGTAAAAAATGTGAATATATTTTTTTTTTTCGAAACACAAATGTATATCTTTAAATGCGATTTGCGGTTAAACGGAGCTTCATAGACTCCCCAAAGTTGACATCTTCTAACATGATTTCTGGCTAAACTAGGCATCTTAGAGGATTAAAAATTGCATATTCGTGGTCTAGGGAGTGCCACCTTTCAATCCACGTATCGCATGTAACGAAAAACAAATGTTTATCTTTAAATGCGATTTGCGGCTAAACGGAGCTCCGTAGACCCCCCAAAGTTGACATTTTCAAACGTGATTTCTGGCTAAACTAGGCATCTTAGCGAGTTAAAAATTGCATACTCGTGATGTAGGGAGTGATGTATCACATGATTTTTTTTTGTTATATTGCTCACACTGTGTCTCTGGCATATTAAGGGTATACAAACCCCTTGAGTGTGCGCCGATTATAAAAAAAAAAAAAAATTTCAAAACTCTACATTTTGAAATTCTACTTCTCATAATTCTGCTTTTCAAATTGTACCTATTAAGTTTTCTGCATTTCAGAATTCTACTTCTCAAAATATCTTTTTCAAAATATTACTTTTTAAGTTTTCTGCATTTTAAAATTTTATTTCCTAAAATTCTGCATTTCAAAATTTGCCTTTTCAAAATTTTACTTACTAAGCTTTCTGCATTTCAAAATTCCTTTTTCAAACTTCTGCTGTTCAAAATTTACTTATTAAGCTTTCTGCCTTTCATAATTCCTTTTTCAAACTTCCGCTTTTCAAAATTTTACTTATTAATTTTTATGCATTTCAAAATTTAATTTTCCAAAATTCTGCATTCCAAAATTCTACTCTTCAAAATTTTAGCTTTAAATATACCTAATTGTTCTGTATTTCAGAATAATACTCAAAACTCCAATTCTCAAAATTCTGCATTTGAAAAATCTGCCTACAAAAATAATTATTTATCTACACAAAATAATTGTTCTGAGTGGTAACCGTTTAAGAATTCGTGTATTTGAATAAAAATCCTACATTTGCTCCAATATAAATAGAACGAAAAACCTAACAATATACCGTTTTTTCTCTATGCGTGAAGCAAAAAATGCCACCTCATACTTATTTGTATAGAAAGTTGATAGAAAGAAAACAGAAAATAGCTATCTTGTCGTCGCTTTGTTCTGCACCTTCGGTTTGCTTTTATCGAAAAATATTATCACCCCTTCCTGATTATCGTCTGTCCTTACCTTTGAGTATTGTTATGACCTTGGGTCATACAAGAAAATAAAATAGTTTTGAATTTACAAAATACTTTATTATTAATTTTATTAAAAAGACTATGCGGTTAAGCCGCCAAAATACCAGAGAGGAGTCGTCCCGACAACAACGCAATCAATTGAGTATCTCTAAAAAGAGCAGATGGCAATTACCCAGGGATGATCACTTGGTATTCCAGTGCTGCCTAAGCAATATAATTATCCTTGCTCTCAACAAGTATATATAATATGGAGGGCTCGTTCCTATCTCTAATGCATTGTAGTACTTGAAGTTGTGATAGAGGTCGCTGTCTCACTTTCTGTAAGTTAAGGCATTGTATATATAAACTATAGTACTCTCATGGAACAGAAAAAAGTGTTATGGAATACACTCTACCGAGGGCGCTGTCGTAGGAAAATATTGTCGTGGAGACTTTTGATTTAGGGTGGGGTAGTAATTGAGGAAGAGCGAGAAAATTTTATCAGCTCTGGCAATGAGAAAGACGAGAAAGAGAAAATAAAATTTGTTTTGTATCATTTTCCTTTTGAGGGATCTTCTGTGTGTTTTGTTGTTATATTTTTTTGTCAAGAATATTTGTTTTGTTTTTGCTATTTCATACGCAACAAAGCAACGTTGTTCAATTTCGGCATATCTAACCAAAATACAACGTTGCTTTTTATTTGTATGGACACACATACCTATTTGAATAGATTTAAGTAGGAATAATTTTGAAAATTGATTCTTGATAGGATTAGGCTTTTTTGAATTTTAGTATATCTACATAGGAACTTTATCTTAATATATTAGGTAACTTACCTATGTTGATTGCAATTAATATTATTTTTGTTATTCAAAAGTATAATACCTAATTGGTGTAATTTTGAAAAAAAAAATAATAATTGCAATCAACTAGTTTAACTGCCTACATTAGATGCAGTGGGTGGTAAGGTAGTGGAAATTGTTTTTTTTTTTGCAATTTATATAATTATGTACATATATAGGTATAAAACTATTTCTTTAAGCAAATGTAATAGATACGTATACCTATATTTTTATTAGAGAAAATAGCTTTTACATATGTACATACCTATATAAAATATGGTATGGTAGAAAATAATTTTGATTACAAAAAAAATATTTGTATGCGTTCATAGGTATTTATATAATCAAAAATAAAAAAAAGAAATTTGATATATGTAGGTATAGACCAGTTTTTAAAATTTATTCATATAAACTTTGTTTGCAAAAAATATAGAAAATTTTTAATACTTTTTATGTTTATATAAACAATTTCAGAAATGTATAAATATTCACATAAAGCAATTGTGAAAAAAAAAATCAAATAAGTTTTTCGAGAAAAAAATAATTTTAGAAAACTTAAATTAATTAAAAAAAAAATTAGAATAAATAGAATAAAATTATTATTGACATAATATTTAAAAAAAAATCAGATACCTTTCTTGGAAAAAATATGTTGTATGCATTTACAAATTGCCAATAAGCAATTTTAGAAAAATTAAAAAAAAAAGAAATATGGTGTGAATTTTAAAAAAAATTATTGATGCACCCCACATGAAAAACTTTGAAAATAAAAATAAACGTTTTTTTTATAAAAAATAGTTCTTATCCATATATTTTGTAAAAAAATAAGATATTTGTCCTGCGAATTTTGAACAAACAAATATTTCTTTTAATGTTTGTCTACGAATTTTCATCAAATTTTGAAATTATTAATTCAAAATTTTTTTTTGTATTTTGTTAATATAAATATTAAAGGTACGAATTTATGCAAACAAAGTTTAATAAACCTTTTATTATTAAACTAATTTTAAATGTAAGAAATTTCTTTAAAATTGTTCTAGAAAAAAATTTGGGATATTAATTTGAAGTATTTAAAAATAAAGATTCTAAGAAATATTTTCCAAAATTAATCGCTCAAACTTTTTTAAGAAATTAATTTTTAAAAAAAATTTTTTTTAGATAAAAAAATATTTTTCCGTTTTGTCTATCATCGTAAAGTCAACTTTGATCAAAATCTAGCGTTAAATTTTTTGCACATACAGAACTTGCAATTATGTACATAATTTTGTAAGTGAAAATAAAATAAAAAAAAATTTGGTACACCAACCTTAAGTTTTTATTATTGTACGAATGGAAATTAGGTTTCGAAATAAAATATTGAGCCGTTTTTAAAATATCGAATTTTCCAAAAAAAAAATTACTTCTTTCCAAAAATTAAAAAAAATATTTTTTTCAAAGCTTTGAGACGCAATGTTTTTAAACTTTTTGGAAGCATCTATATAAAAAATTTCCATAATGAGAAAATTGCCAAATGTCAAAATTTGGAAAAATGGTTCTATGGTAGGTACCAGAGAACCAAAATAACCGTTGACCTTTATTTCCAATCGGTTTCTCACTGAGATTAATTTTATTCGCCAATTTCATTTTGGTCTTGGTCTGTGATTTATTTTTAAAAATAAATTTTTTAGGTCTTTGGGTGAGATTTATCATTTATGTTCACAAATATCTCTTATCTGTTGACTTATTTAACTAAAAATAAATGGAAATGGTTAACCTTAAACCTTTTCCGTAGAAAATAAATCAAAAATGGTTAAAATGATAAATTATATTATTTTCTTTATTTTGCAAGTAAAACACAAAATATATTACTTCAGTCACAAAAATAAAACCTTTAACACTTGATAGTAAACTTGTGTTATTTCCATTCTTGAAATTTTGTTTCGGCACTTTCACTAATCAGTTAATTCTTAAGTATTAAGCCTAACTAAAAGTAAACTCCCAAAAGTTTTTGAATTTAAATTGTATCTTCTTTCACTAAGTATAAAACTTAGAGAAGAATTTATTTTTATTCTTTATTTATTTATTTATTTATTTATTTTTATTTTTTTCTCTCAGCAATAAGTGATCACCGGTTAACCAAAACCTAAAAAAAATCAAAATAAAAATTTCTCTCTGAGAAACCGAAAAAAATAAAATTTAAGTAAGTAATAGCCAAACCACAATCTCGCGTTTGGTCGGTCGGGCTTTGACATTTTGAATAAAAACAATAGACTCTTATGAGGCAATCTGAAATGTTACCTCCGGCGTTGCGACCGCTTTATATCGTAATATCGTAAACGTCAGACCAACGCCAGGCCAAAGCAAAAGTAGATCTATTTTCTATTCGGTCGGGCGTTTGACAGTTCATTGTCGGCCGTATTTTGTATTTGTTTTGAAAGTTGAAAATTGAAGTGAAATAAGAAGTAAGTAATTGAAGTTCTTTTTTTATAAATAATTAAATCAAAAAAAGTGTGGTTGTTTTTATTAAAATAATTATATTGTTTCAGAAATCTTTAACCCGGCTGTATGAACCCTATTAACTTTGAAAATAGCTTTACAAATTAACTATTTTAAATGCCCAAAATTTAAAATACGCAATATTATATATCTAGTAAATTAATAAACAGTAACAAAATCCATTGGAATATAACAATTAAGTAGGTACTTATCAAATATGTCATGGAACGCTCGAGGTTTGAAGCTAAATTTCGTTTTAAAAATGCTACGGTCGCGCTTTTTGACACACAAAATCGTATATACGATCAAACGCGCATTTAACGCCGGACCGACGAACGCGAGATTGTGATTTGGCCTAAAGTTATTAAGTGATCATTTTTGTAAATCTCAACAAGTGAGAGTAATTTAAGAGACCTTTCAAAAGGTTGAGATTTACTTTTGATCTCTGGTAGGTACAAGCTGTAATATCTTAATTTCAAAATTTGTTTTATTAAATTAAAGATCATACAAAAAAAAAAAAATATCAAAATTCCAGGCGCCGTTTTCGAGAAAAATACGATTTTTAAAACTATTTTTAATTTTTTTTTTACATTTGTATGGTGGGTACCTTTATTTTTAGGTAAAATAAATTTTTTTTCTCACATCTTGTAGATTATATTGATAAACTTTTATTTATCAAGTTTAAAATAAATCTAGCATGGGGTTTTCGAAATATTGAGTTTTGAAATATTTATTTTAAAAATTGAAGAAATTTTGATTTTTCATACATTGTTTACATTGGCGCCTGCCAGGTGACTTAACATACCCTAAGCGGAGCGATGGAGTCGCGTGAAAGGGTGTGTCCCCGAAAAAGGGACTTAAAATTCTTAAGTCCTGCAGAGCGGGCCACCCAATGTACTTTTAAATATGTTTTCTGGCTAAACTAGGCATCTCAGCGAGTTAAAAATTGCATATTCATGATCTAGGGAGTGCCACCTTTCAATCCACGTATCGCATGTAACGAAAAACAAATGTTTATCTTTAAATGCGATTTGCGACTAAACGGAGCTCCGTAGACCCCCCAAAGTTGACTTTTTCAAACGTGATTTCTGGCTAAACTAGGCATCTTAGCGAGTTAAAAATTGCATACTCGTGATGTAGGGAGTGATGTATCACATCATTTTTTTTTGTTATTTTACATTTCAAAATTCTACTTCTCAAAATTTTGAATTTCAAGATTCTAATTGATAAAATTTTAGTTTTCAATATACTACTTGTCAAAATTTTACTTCTCAAAATTTCTTTTTCAAAATTCTGCTTTTCAAATTTTACTTATTAAGTTTTCTGTATTTCAGAATTCTACTGCTCAAAGTACATTTTTCAAAATTATATTTCCCAAAATTTTGCATTTCAAAAATTTATTTCCTAAAATTCTGCATTTCATAATTTTATTTTCTAAATTTCTGAATTTCAAAGTTTTGCTTTTTAAAATTTTACTTAGGTGCTAAGCTTTCTGCATTTCAAAATTCCTTTTTCAAACTTCTGTTGTTCAAAATTTTACTTATTAAGTTTTATGCATTTCAAAATTTCATTTTCCAAAAATCTGCATTCCAAAATTCTACTCTTCAAAATTTTAGCTTTCAATATAATTTTTCTGTACCTATTTCAGACACTGATCTCTATAATACACTGGATAGCGCATTCCCTACATTGTATAACAGATTTTTTGACTCCAATTGAAGATGACAGATGGTGGGCAGCTTCATAATTTGACGTCTTCTTTTCACAAAAAAAAAAATATTTTGACATGACAAAGAGGAAAACAAATGTGACTGCACTTGTTGATGCGGGAAACAGATTGAAACAGCAACTTCAACAGCAACTTTAAGGCTAGGCGCACACATTCAATTTTTAGTTTCGTAACTGCTTAGTTCGAGCAACTATAAAGTTTGTGTCTTGACACAAACTAAACGATTGCCTAAAATGAGTTCGCTATTTTGTGTAACATCTAATTATTTGCACCTGCGCGGACATTCAACCAAATAGTTCATCTCTTTTCTATAAGCAACCAAACAGTTAGTCAACTAAAGATTGAATGTGCGCGCCTAGTCTAACAGCAGCGAAAACTTCAACATCAAAAGTCTTGTGAAATAGATTACAACGTGAACAGCGTTTTTGCAAGGATATAATCAAAATAAATTCAAATGCGAAATGATTTTGCCGTACATTTAACGATAAAAATTAACGTAAATTGCGTCAATGTATACCACTTGCACAATTTGTCGTACTAAAATTTATTTGTTTTAAGCAATTCTTCCATTGTCAAAACCAAAATAAATAGACGAATCAAAAAGATGGTTGTTACATTTTCATTTAAGTGTTGACAATACTGACAAATTTCGCCTCAAAAGTTGGTAGCATTTGCACAGCGACATCGAATTTAGGGTTAAGGTCTAACGTTAATGTCGAAGTTGCTGTGTAGGCTAGGCGCGCATTCAACTTTTAGTTGCACAACTGTTTGGTTGCTTATAGAAAACGGATGAACTGTTTGGTTGAATGTCCGCGCAGGTACATATAATTATATGTTTATATGCAATTGTTTCGTTTGTGTCAAACCACAAACTTTTTAGTTGCTCGAACTAAGCAGTTGCGAAACTAAAAATTGAATGTGCGCGCCTAGCCTTAATGTAATCAAAGCCATTTAAAACAGTGGCCCTAAAAAGAGTGAAGTGGTTGTTAAAGTTGCTGTTGAAGTTACAGCAACAGATTGACACAGCGTGAATCTGTTTCTCTTATGTTTCGCATTATTTGTAAATTTTAAATATTTATTATTAAAATTAAAATAATAAATTGAAAATTGGACAAAAATCATTTGTTTTGATTGACAAATTGACAATTTAATAAAATTGAAGGAATGTCATTTCAGTTCTGTTTTTTAGGCAAAAGACTGGCAAGCACAGTATTTTTTTCATTTATTCTGCGATTTTTTAACACTCACGATAGTTTTTTATTCTTTATTACTTTTTGGTCACTTAATTTTGCAATTTTAGTTTATCAAAAATTATTTATTGTTTTTTATTCACACGATAATTTCAACCAAAATAAAAAGTAGCAAAATGCAAAAATAATTTTACGTTCTATTTTGTTTTGCATTGTGATGCCACTAAATATTGCAGTGGGAAAGTTGACAATACTGCACCAGCAAGAGCAAGTTTAGGACTTTGGCCTAACGACGCCGCTGTTGGCGTTGCTGTTGCTGTTCTTATGTGTGTTGAACAATTGAAATGCATTATTTCTAAATTAATGGCGGCCGCTGTTGCTGTTGACAGTGCTGTTGCTGGTTCAATCTGTTCGGCGCTTTATGATGCTGTTTTAGATGTTATACAGTTATACTGTTATACGGCACCGTGGGCAGCTTCATAATATAACAATGTTCAAATGGAGTCAACTTTTTTGGATGAATGCGCTATCCAGTATATTATAGAGATCAGTGATTTCAGAGCTCTAATACTCTAATTCTCGAAATTCTGCATTTTAAAAATCTGCTTACAAAAATAATTAGTTTTGTTCAGTGAATAAAAGTTCAGAGTAGAACAGAGCAGAGTAGAGCAGAACAGAGTAGAGCAGAAGTAGAGCAGAACAGCTTCCATGAGAAATGTCAGACAAGTTAGAACAGTCAGTTATCTGTTCTACCTTGCTCTAACTAAAAAGCAAGGGCAAGAAATCTTGTTCTAAACTGTTCCAAACTGTTCCAGACAGACTCATTGAACAGCAAATCAGAACAGTTAAGAACAGAAAATTTCTCATTGAACAGCAAAAAGGTGTACTTTTCTGTTCCAAACTGCTCTAAACTGTTCGGAACAGCGTCACTGAACAAACCTATTATCTAACTACCTATACAAAAAAATTGTTCTGAGTGGTAATCGTGTATTTGAATTAAAATCCTCTACTCGTACCTACATACATATATTTATTTGCTCCAACATAGATACAACACAGCGAACGAAAAAAATAAAACCTTCATTCCAACAATATACCGTTTTTCTCTATGCGTGAAGCAAAAAATGCCACATCATACTTATTTGTATAGAAAATGAATACAAACAAAACAAAAAATAGCTTTCTTGTTGTCGCTTTGTTCTGCACCTTCGGTTTGCTTTTACCGAAAATATTATCACCCCTTCCTGATTATCGTCTGTCCTTACTCTCCAGAACTCTACGTAAAAAGTTATGGAATACGCTCGTATGGCGCCGCGTCGTTCGTTCCTCTTCACGAGAGTACTATAGTTTATATATACAATGGTTAAGGATACAGCCGTATCCTCCGATTTGTGCTTACCTTCTCCTCGCATATATACTACATATGAGGTATTGAAGCGAGCTTGAAGCTTGCTTCGACCCTTTGTAAACGGGTATTGAGTTGAAATGAGCTTCGTTCGACTCGATCTCACTCGCTCAGCGGTGTCGAGTCGAAATATGAGACGAAAAACCTGGGTCGAGGAGTTGGCTTAAAAAAATGTTTCAGAATCGCTCAACACCATTTCAACTCAACTCCAAATCGAGCTCTCAACTCAAATGACGAAAAACCTGGGTCGAAAATCCGAGCCTAATCCAACTCGATCTTTCGATACTGCATATAAACGTAGTAATAGTTCTCCGTCACATGTGATATGAAGCACTCGGCAATAACTTTGTCTTACACAAATTTGAGTAGCGCCCCCTATGATAGTCACGCATTTGGAATAGAAACGAGCCCTCCATATTATATATACTCAAAGGTTCCATGAGAGTACTATAGTTTTTATTTTTATATACAAGGACAAAACTATTATTAAAGAGAAGAGAAAGAGATCAGTGCAGTGCTCGTACCTCGTATTAATACGCTTGCCTAGTGCAATTAAATGGATATTCTAACTTATGAATATATTTCGGAAAGTTTAATAAAACTCGTCAGCAATAATATTTGTTGCGTTTTTCTTTTCGGGCCCTATTATAATTTGGAAGACCAAATCTATGCTAAAATTTTGAATTTAAGTTTAAAGATCCAAAACTACATCCTTAATGGGCAAATGATAAAAAGGATATACAATGTCCATTGCTGTCACTGCATAGAAATTCAACGCTCATTCCACCTTACCGAAAAATCAAAAAAACATATTTTATATTACCTAAAGCAATGTGACGATGATATACTTTATCAGGATGTGCTACCGCCTTCCTTATTTAAATCTTCCCGTCTTACTCCCATTCTAAGTGCGAATAGATTCTCAATAGCGGACTTACGTCCAACTACTTTTCATTCCGACACTTCATACAGAGAGATGGTACCAAAAACATGGCGTTTATATCCATTTAAACAAGAACTTTTGGAAAAAATGGGGAAAAATCGAATACTAGTGGTCAATGGTGACGCCAGCTTAGAAAAGTCTACTGCGGTGCCATTAGCAATCTTAGAAGAATCTACCACGAAGAATTCTTATTGCAAAATTCTGTGTGTGCAATCGGATAATTTGATGGCAATAACTAATAGTACTTTCATAGCTGATCATTTGAACGAACGTATCGGCAGTAGAGTAGGATTTCAGGTGAGAATTAAGACCAAGTTATAAATTTCAAATAAATATTTGAATTATTTGTCTTCTGAAATAAAAGACTAAAAGAAAAGTACATTAAAGTGTAGTAAAGACAAGGAAGTAAAGTTAGTGGTTTTATAGGAATTTATATAAAACATCTAAAAAACAAGTGGAAATGATGTTTTTTATACATATTTTAGTTTAAATTTAGTTTAAACTTTAAAAATTTAAATCAAACATTACTGTGAAGTAAATCTTAAAAGTAAATCTAGCTTCCAATTGTCATGTGTTGCCTCACTAGTTATAAGTCTTCGTAAATAAATGTAAAACAAAAAATACCTATATAAATGAATGTTTAAATTACTTTGCTATAAAATCCCTTAACATGGTCTACATAATTTTGTATTTTGAAAGAGTGAAATTCTCTCGCTTTGGCACACAAACCGCTGCTTTCAAGCAGATCTAACCCTCAGTTGTTGTTTCTGGCTTAATCTGTCATTTTATTTTTTTAGGTTTGGTCATAAAATAATTGGTCGCGTCCTTTTAACCCATGCTAAAATCCCATATAGCTACTTATTTCATGCTACGAATTTTGTTTAAACAATATCAAGTGACGTTTTTGAATAAGTTTCATCAAAAAATAATTTCGGGTGCCCTTTTTTCCCAAAAAAATTCCATAAATATTATAAAAGTCTTTAAAATAGTATTTCTCATCAAATATAGTATTTACATACCATTACTTTTTACTATATATGTAGTTAATTTGTTTAAAAAGTTATCGTGTGTCACCTTTGAATAAAATCCATCATAAACTAATTTGTCGCGCTATTCGTTTGTTAAGATGGCACTTCACTTTTATAAATTCAGTAGACTATTCAACACTGATTTCGAAGATTACTGCAGAGATTTATATCAATAACTTCAAAATCTATCGGAACTATTTTTAGACCAAGAAGGTTCCTCTTGACATCAACCGATAGAAATTTTGGGTGAACAAGTCTGCAAGTTTTCTGATGATGCTCTTAACTATTAAAACCTTTTGATCTATCAAAGGGCACTATAGTGCCCAGCCAAGTTCTGGCACTACATCCTTTTTACAGAAACAAACTCAGGCGACTTTTGACCCCTTCCTATGTTCAGTACCAATGAAGTCAGAAACTTAAAACTCCGAATATATGCTAAGCTGGTCAGGCACAGGCGGCTCACCAAATTTCAATTTTCTAGCATAAGCGGTTCCTGAGATATAAGGCCTCAAAAATCACAAAAACCATAACTGATTGACTGACAGATCATCAAAATTATGGAGCACTTCCCGACATCGTAGAATCTTGTAATTTTGCACAACGGTAGGTCTTGTCATGCAAGCAGAGGAAAAAATCGAAAATTTGAAATTTTCCATTCAGGAGGCGTAGTATCCCACCACTTTCTCCGAATTGGTGTTGGTTAAATGGAGCACTTCCGACTGCTGTAAAACGACGAAATTTGGTGAACCGTAGGGCTTATATTGCATATAAAGAACCAAAAATAAACACCAAGGTTTTCCTTTCAGGGGCGTGGTATCCGCCCACTTTCTCCGAATTGGTGTTGGTTGAATGGAGCACTTCCGACTGCTGTAAAACAATGAAATTTGGTAAAGTGGCAGGGCTTAAATTGCATTCAAAGAAAAAAATATTAAATTAGCGGTTTTCCATTCAGGGGCGTGGTATCCGCCCACTTCCTCAGAACTAATGTTAATTATATACGGCACACTTCCGATTGCAGTAGAACAATGAAATTTAGTAGAACGGTAGGGCTCAAATTGCATATAAAGGACCAAAAATAAAAATTGAGGTTTTCCATTCAGGGGGCGTAATATCCGCCTACTTTCTGAGAAAATGTTTAATTTATATGGAGCACTTCCGATTGCTGTAATTAAGGTAGGTATGTTAGTGTAAGGTATCTTGCCAGGATAAGAAGAAATAATTGAAGCGCAAATCAAAACAACCAATAACGAAAAGAAAATATACCAAAAGAAATAGGAAGCTTTAAACTAAGTTGAGTACACCCTTCTATCTTTCCGTATCTTTCGAGATTTTGACATGGCAAAATATTAAAATCTTTGCAAAAAGGAGTGAGATGAGACCAAAAAACATAAATGTTAAAAAAAGAGCCAAGTTCTTCTATACAAAAACCTTTGTGTAACAAGTCAGCCGTGAAAAGTACTGAGATCTAAAAGTACGCCAAGTTCTTATTTCATGAAGGTTTAATACCGAATATTTAAAGTAGAATAATATTGAAACAGCTATAATGTAATAAAGAAATTTTATTATTTAATGATTACTGACTAAAATTTGATGGGCGTACTTGGCAAGTTTTTTTTTATGCCCATTTCAGAAGGTTTTGAAAACTTGACCAGTAAGCCCATCAAATTTTAGTCAGTAATCATTAAATAATAAAATTTCTCTATTACATTGTAGCTGTTTCAATATTATTCTACTTTAAATATTCGGTATTAAACCTTCATGAAGTAAGAACTTGGCGTACTTTTATATGTCAGTACTTTTCACGGCTGACTTGTTACACAAAGGTTTTTGTATAGAAGAACTTGGCTCTTTTTTTAACATTTATGTTTTTTGGTCTGATTTTATTTATACTACACTATCTTCCCAACCGGCATCGCTCAGGGACAAAACAGAGCAAAACAAAGTTTATTGGAAATAAATGTTTCCTTTCTTCGTAACCTTTTCTTTATAAAAATGATGTTTGTCCTAATGTTATAATTTTAATTTTTTGAGTTGTGATGTTTCTGCTGTGATTACACCCGTCTTCAGATCTATTTATGAATAAAATTGTAATTAAAAAACATATATACATTATATACAACAAAAATCAAAAAGATTATACTTACAACTGTAACAAATAAAAAATTTATAAAAATATTTCTAATTTGTTTTCTTTGTATCCGATTTTTTTTAGTCTTCGATTTTCACCACAACTCAAATAAAATCCCTAGGTTTTGTCTATATAAACTCAAAAACAGCTTAAACTGCCGATCATTTCACTTTTAGACGGAGGAACTTTCTAAAAAACAGTAAAGCTGATGTAAAGTAGAACGAGAATATCTATTTTAACAGATAAGACTGATATTGGTATGTATATCCAACGCTACATGTAAACAATCTAAACCATTATGCGATAAAGATAACAAACCTTAGGTGTAACAACATCAGCACTATCTTGGTTACAAAATAAATCTCAGCAAAGATGGTTTTGAAGCGCTTGATAGGTCTAAGCTCACTAAAAGGTGTCGTTAACGAACACTGCATTATAGATTGTATTAGATTAGATAAAGTTTATTTAGCAAATTAGCTATTTTTTTACAATTTCATTGCATAATTATCTTATTTTTATTATTAGTCAATCTTCTACTTAAGTAACTGGACAACATGTTGTTTTTAATTTTAAATATAAAAATAAGTATAACTAAAACTATTCATTGTCTTACATTTAACCAATTAAGCATTTCCAGCATATTTTGAATTTAGGGTGATTCCATTATAGCGGGTGCAACATTTAGTTTCATTTGAAGTACATTTAATAATAAAATAAGCAAAATATTTAATGACATTATTACTTGAAGAGATACATTTTCACCTATTTATTTTTAATCCAATTAGAATTCTAAAATATAATAAATAATTTGGCAGAAGAATGGTTTCAAAGTGCGATCGCGGGTGCAACAGAATTGGCCCGACATTTCTAGATCATAGTACAAAAAACACAAATACATCAAATTATCGCGGGTGCAACGCGTCTAACTTAAATTAGTAAACTGATTTAAAAAAAATATAAAATAAGGCACATATGCAACAAATCAGTACCCTTCTCTATTAATTATAATTTTATTTTTTTTCAAATACTTCAATATTTTTTCGAAAATACATATATGTATGTTAAAAGTACTCCATCTTTATCGATATCGGTTAAGGATAACCCCAAATAATGATTTTGTGATATTGCAGCCTACGTGTACAAGAACGTACAAACCTGCGGAAATAACTTATGGCAGTACTGCTGCTGTAAAAACAGAACGGTATTTTAGAACATTGATCTACTGGTAATATAGGGGGTTCAAAAGACCCTGCTGGAGATTTAGAATTTAATGCTTCGTCTTCTGACTCAATAAAAACATCGAAAACTTAACTTCATGAATGCTCATGGTCATTGTGCTCTTCCCGATTCTTAACTTCCGACTTAATCGATTTCACATCTTTTATACCCGGCACTGGTCTGCTAATATTATCCCTTTTATAGAAATTACCTGTCATCCTTCAGTTTTTTAGGCATTGCTTTGGTGGAATCAGTTTTTTTTTAGATACTTTTTTTACATCTTCAACTACGTTAGTGGGACTCCTTGAGCGATTACGTTTCACTTGTGCGACTTTTTCAGTCTACAGGGACTGATGTAATGAGTGCCTGCCTTTTTTTTTTGTTGCCTGCATTTTTTCGTTTTGCCTGATTCTGGTCAAAATTTTAAAATTTGTATCTGCCTTAATTTTCTCTTTCAATACATCTCTCCACACTAAATAAAGAGTCCTTTTTCTGCATGTTTTTGTCAATTTTCTGTAAAGCATTCTCTTTTCCTTGTTTCATTTCCATTTAACCATATATTTTTATATAAAAAAGAACAGATTTTATTATAATTACATAATTAAAAGATTTAATTTTAGTTTTGTTTTCTTCTTACTTTTTGAAAGTTGTAGCGTGTCACCGAACTACAAAGCGACACGCGCAACCAGGAATTCCATATACCCCTTATAAACAAATATCTGGCAATGCTCAGTGTTTCTTTCGTCCACTGAACGAAGCGCGCCATCTTGTTTCCTTCGTTCACTGAACGAAACTCAGCGATCCGTCGCCAAAAACTGAAAACCACATTCTTTTCACTCCAAGCCACTCGCCCAGAAGGTTCTTTTCTCCAGACTGTCCACCCATTAGAGATTAAAAGACTAGAAGTATCAGTTATTCTCGATCGGATTTACCTTTTTTTTAGTCAAGTTGACTATTCACCTTTACCCCAATAAACTTAAACCAGCTGCCACCTACAGCCAACAAAATTTGTCTATGACGCGTTGCGTCACACACCCGGAAAAGTCTCCCCAAAATAAAAAGGAAGTCACAATCGGCAGGCGGCAAGATTTTTCCCCCAGACGTGGCCAAAGCTTCGGCAATCCGGATTGGAAACCTTTGGCGGCATACTAAGAGTGATCCCTATAATCCCCCCCCCGAGAGATTTAGAACTTAGAATCGCGAATTTGATGAAATATTTTACCGGGTATTACACCCTAAACAAAAAAAAAAAAAACACAAAAAAAGAGTAAAACAAAAAAATTATTAGTTAGTTATTTTATTGTAAAGGTAAAATCCGATACATGTTGCTACAATTTCAAATCGCGGATGAGAAGATCGAGATAGTGCGCGAAAAAAAAAATAAAGGCCCCTTATTTTGTGCTTCCTATAAAAGAAAAAAAAAGAGAAATTCTAAAATTAACAGAAAACCAAAGAAAATTCCTACTTACCTTTTCCTACGCGTTTACCTGTAAATTAAAATTAAGAATATAAATCAGAAAAGAAAAAGAATAATAATTGAAGAAAAAAGAAAGGAATACAATTTGAAGTTATCAGCAAACCTATATTACTAAAATTTCACAGCTGGATCTTCGTGCGCACGGAACCACAGCCTGAAACAAGAAAAAAAAAAAAAACTGTAAGTAAAATTATTTAAATAAACATTTATGCTAATTGCTGCTGCATATATTCGAACTTTATTCCTTGCCATTAAAAAAAAAAAATACTAAAAATCAAAAACAAAACATACATATGAAAAAAAAATTTATAAAATAATCCTTAAGTATTCCTCCTATTCCTATATTACTCCTTACCTTACTCGATATTTCGAAAACATACGCTTACCGTGTGGACTTGATTCTTTTTTTTAGCACGTTAATCTCATATACTTTATACGATCACTTTTTATTTTTATTTTTTTTATTTTTGCACTATACTATCGGATTTCACTTATTCACTGCGAATTACAAAAAAAAAACCCTTAATAGAATCATGGATTTATCGAGTAACACACAATATGTCATAATGCAAGTTACACTTCCTATCTCTGCACTTCTTTTGTATTAATCCTGAACAACTTACAAAATTTTGTAACATTGAATAGATTTTCGAGTTTGATTGTAATAAAACACGTTTCATAAAAAAAATTAAAGTTGTTCTCTTGGAACATGAAATTGGGTTAACGAAGTCCCTATTGGCAATGTAGAGAGGTGAAGAAAAGCTGAAGTAAGGTAAACGAAGAAGGCGATTGTGCCATGATTGGGGCCGACAACAAATTTGATTGGGCTTTTGACGGCCATGGAGCCCTGACCTATGAGTCAGTGGTTTAGGGTGGGTACAGCCCGGGGTCATCAACAACCGATCCAGACTATTAGTGTGTGTATGTGATTCCCCTTTCCTATCCTTTTTACTTCATTTTAACAGCTCAGCTGTTTACTTTCCCTTTGAATACGCTTCCGTCAGCGCTTCAGCCGACATTTTTTTTTTTTTGAAAGTCAATGTTAACTCCCTATAGCGTCAAGCTATGTCCCCTTTCCCCAAGTACCCCGTATCGGCATGATTTTTTATATATATATATATAAGGACGGAAGACAGCGGAAAAGAACCCCCCCCCATCGACTGAGCTTTAGCTGCACCTAATGCCAGCATGCCGAAACCTCCGCTGGGTGAGAAAAGTGTTCGCTCTAGCAAACATTTTTTTTTTTTTTCTTACATATTACCCTACAGTCAGTCCTATCTATACTTACATTATATCATCATTATATACATATATATGGCGCCCAACGTGGGGCCCGACGTGGCCAAAAACTTCGTCAGCCCCTATCCGCAACTTATCCTCAGCTAATTTCATAATTAAGAATTTTTTTTTCTAAATGAGAAAATTTTTTTTTGAAGTTCGAACCAAGGCTGTATAGCTATGAAATGTAACACAAAAATCATTTTTCTTCGTTTTCGGAATAAGCTTGAGTCAGATCACAAATTGTAGCCACCTTTTAAACACCTATTCTTTCCAAAAGTTGCAATTGCACGCGCTTGCAAGGTTACATAATCCCATCTTTTTTTTTCAAAAAAAAAATTTTTTCAATCTTGATTTTCCCGCCAAGTTCATCAGTACCGATAATATCTTAAAATCTTCTAGGAGTCCGTTCTGCTGTACTGTGGAAGCTGTTGCACTAGTGATTTTAGATTTAGAGAGTCGATAACTTCGGACGGAGAAACAGTCATATCACTGTAGGAAGCTATTTAGTTGTTCGTCCTCTCCCTTATACATTTTTTTTCCTTACATGTTATGTGTCAACGCCTTATTTACCTACCCTTCTACTTTTATTTCACTTACTCGAAATCGCCGAATCTTTTATGAAAACAAACAAACAAAACAAACATTAACCTTATCTACGAGTTTATTTTGATAATATTATTTGCGTAAATATTGAAATACAATCAATATCCCTTTTTTTTTTAATTTGAATCAAATACTGATTTACATGTAAGATTAAATAAGAGTTATGAGTATTAACCGAAAGACCAATGGGGCATACCCCAAAACAAGTAGGCAATCAGCTTTTGACGCCAACCGTAACTCCATGCAAACAAGAAACCGCGGGCCATGTGATAACCTATCGCTATCCACAACTCAAGTTGGCACTAACCCTGTCAGACATTCTCCGCCACAAAACGTTAATTTAGCAGAAGCCAATGTCCTTCATTCAGAAAATTTTGATTTGATTCACAATGGAAGCATTTATCAAATCAGAAATTCAACAAATACAGAGAATTTAGTTACGTCAGTAACAACCATCGCTACAGCACATGTCACAGTCACCCACACCACCACCACCAGTTCATCTAGTCCGATAATGTCAATCTTCGCCACTGATCATATGAACGGTGCCACAGCTTTAAATCGAAGCAATATAGAAAAGCAACATACTTCAAATCATAACCAAATGATTAACGTGTCGCTTGTAGAAAACGATGACATTGATTACTGTACGCCAGAAATTAACCTCAACAATATTGGGAATAATGCATATTCCAATCAAGCTACAGATACTTCTCGACCTCAAACACAACATCCATCCTCGAACCGTCTTCACAATCATATAAAGAGTGTCGTAGATGCGAGTTTGAAAGATTTGCAAAAGTCACTTTTTAAAGATTTGCCAATATACATTCAACAGAGCGTTGAACATACCATGAAAACATTGTTACCACCGATGGACACTCTTAATGGAGTTGAAAAACAACGTTTACTTTCACAAGTCAACCCACCTGTGACTAATGCAAATATCTCAACATATTCGAGCAACTTATCCACCAGCTCACGATTACGTGATGTTCCCATTGATTTAAACAGACCTCCTCCTAATGCTAAAAATTTTAAAGACTTTGCGGAAAGAAATCAACGAGATTCTTTTCATCCCCACCCTAATGTACAAAACCGAAACACTTTTACTTTCGATAGGGACGACCCTCATTTAAAAAACGATCCCCGAGTCCATTTTTCACAATCCAATCCGATTCACATTGATCGCTATCAAAATGAACATAATCGAATCGATCCGTATAGATATGATGGACGAGTTGAATTCACTCGCTTTGGTCATGATCCCCTAGAGTTCAATAATACTGGTTATGACAGGAGAAACAGTCAATTTAATTTCCGACCAGATTTCGAATTTCAGTATGACAGACCGCATTCACGTCGATTCGAGACGTTGTGGAGTGTTCGATTTGATGACACGTCCAAAGGTATGCCTATACGAGAATTTGTCTCACGTGTCGAAATTCTGCAAGAAAAGTATAATTGTCCATGGAAAGAAGTACTCCGAAATTTTCATCATCTCTTGATAGGTACTGCTTCTGATTGGTATTTTGAATATCTTCGTGAACATCGCCGAGTTGATTGGCTGACTCTCAAAAACGCCCTGCTAAAACAATTTCAGAGACACGAAAGTGATCTAGAAATTTTGAAAGCCATAATGGATCGTAAGCAATCACCGCAAGAATCGTTCGATGAATTTTACACATCGGTAATTCATCTTAAAAGACAGCTACGTGAACCGATGAAAGATTCCGACTTAGTTCCTATTTTACGCAACAACATAAATGCTCGTCTAATGACATTCGTGTATCCAATGAGTATCTACTCCTTAGAACGTTTTAGGGATGAATGCCGACGAACTGAGAAAATGTTACAAGCCCGTTATGCTTCTCAAAATCGTACGAACTATGGTAGAAATGTACATGAAATTCATTGGCCAGCTGGTACAAACATCGATGAGAGATTTTTCGAACCGGATGTTGAAGACCTTGCTGCCTTTTCACATAATCGTCCAAACATCTTAAATAGCCAAGACAAAAACCCTTTAAGTACTATGAAGTGCTATAATTGCAAAGAAATAGGTCACCTTTCGACCAATTGTCCTTCTAAATGGAGTAAACCGTTCTACTGCTATCGTTGCGGTACAGAAAACTTCACAGTTCGTGATTGTCCAAAGTGTAATTTTCACAAGGGAAACTACAAAACGAGCGCGATGCCGCCTGGGGAGTCGCATTCGACTCAAACGAACCCAGTTTAAGAAAAAAGGATGCCTCGACAAACACCTTCTATTCCTCAGATGTTTGCCGAGATAATGAATCCATTTCAAATTCCGCCGGAATCGAAACCGATAAATATTCATTGTGTCAATCGTCTAAATCAATTGAAACCGAGATTTTAAATCGCATAAAGAAAACTCAGCTAGAACCAAAAGCACTTTTACGTTTAAAAACTGATATTCCTTCATTAATTGAAAAGAAAATTGAATCCAAACCCATTCCTTTGTATAAAAAGTCGGTCGAAGAAAGATTGAAAAATTACGAAAAAATTCGAAAACGAATCTTTAATTTAGAAGAAGTAAAACATCCTGAAATTCCATTAAAATTGTTAAAAGCCCGTAAAAGAAGCACTAAGAGAGCCGCTTTCAGATCCCTTTTGGAAGAAACTACTCTTGGAGATACTTCTCAAGATATAAGACCATATGCCAAAATCTCTATAAAGGGACGAGGAATGTCTGGTTTGCTTGATAGTGGCGCCTCTATATCTTGTTTAGGAAAAGGTTGTCTAGAATTCGTAAAATCTCATGAAATTCCTATTGTAAACATTAATGCAGAAGTAAAAACAGCTGACGGTAAAGGTCAGAGAATTGTAGGACGAGTCTCAGTACCCGTTGAATATGACAAAGTAACAAAATTCCTTGATTTATATTTAGTACCCGATTTAACACAACCTCTTTATCTTGGTGTGGACTTCTGGTCCAAATTTCAAATCGCCCCGCATATAATTGGCGAAATTTTTGGTATTTTAACCGATGAAAAAAAAGTGACCTTGAAAATATTGACCAAAAGCCACCCGAACTTCAGAGTGTTTCAGCCTTTATATCGGAATTGTTCTGTCCTCTTGGCAGCAATGAATCTGTCGAGAAAAAAATAGATAAGCCTAAACCTCCTATGCATGAGCTCACCTTGGAGCAACAAAATCGTTTAGAATCAGTGATCTCCCTGTTTCCTTCATTCGCAAAGCTTGGGTTGGGTAAAACCTTCCTTGAAGAGCACCTGATCGATACAGGAGACGCTAAACCGGTGAAGCAGCGACATTATCCAATGTCACCAGCGAATCTGGAGATAGTCAATAGGGAGCTGGATCGCATGCTTTCTTTGGGAGTTATTGAAGAGAGTCACAGTGCTTGGAGTTCACCCATAGTTCTTATCAGAAAACCTGGTAAGGATCGAGTGTGTCTGGACTATCGCATGGTGAACTCTCTTACAAAGGGAGATGCGTACCCGCAACCTCTTCTGGAGAGTCTGCTCAGCCAACTTGGAGATACACACTACATGAGTAGTGTTGATCTCAAAGATGCGTTCTGGCAGATTCCTCTGGGGAAGACGTCAAGGGAGAAAACCGCATTTACTGTGCCCGGGCGACCATTGTATCAATTCACCGTCATGCCCTTTGGGTTGTGTAATGCACCCCAAAGATTGTGTCGGTTAATGGATAAAGTGATCCCCACGGCGCTTAGGGAATCCGTGTTTGTCTATCTTGACGATCTTCTGATTGTCTCCCCGGATTTCGAATCCCATCTGAAAATCTTGACGTTGGTGGCGGAGCACTTGAAATCGGCTAACCTGACTATCAACGTCGAGAAGTCCTTCTTTTGCTTTAAAGAATTAAAATATCTCGGTTATATTATAGGTCAAGGTCATGTAAAAGCTGATCCCGAAAAGATTTCAGCCATTAAAGAGTTTCCGCTACCAACGACACAGAAACAGATGAGGAGATTTCTTGGTGTCTGCGGGTGGTATCGTCGCTTCATTCGGAACTTCTCTGCCTTAGCCGCACCGTTATCTGATTATCTAAAAAAAGGAACAAAATTTCCAATTTCTCCAGAAGCAAAAAAATCTTTCGAGGCTTTGAAAGATGCTTTAACTTCTGCTCCGCTTTTAAATACCCCTGACTTTTCAAAACCCTTCACAATCCAGTGTGATGCCTCTTCGAAAGGTATTGGCGCTGTTTTATTTCAGCACGATGACGAACAAAATGAAAAACCAGTTGCTTATTTTTCAGAAAAATTAAATGCTTGCCAACAAAAATATAGCGTCGGAGAACAAGAATGCCTCGCTGCGTTACGAGCCATTCATAAATTCAGACCATACGTGGAAGGTAGTACCTTCACGGTAATTACCGACCACGCCAGCCTCAAATGGCTTATGAATTTATCAGACCTAAGTGGCCGACTAGCACGCTGGTCTTTAAAACTACAAGCATATTCATTTCATATAAAACACGTTAAAGGAGCACAAAATCTAGTGCCGGATGCGTTATCTAGAATGCACATGGATCAGTTAAACTTGTCGTCAATTACAGACTTCATTGAATTCAAATCGAAAGACTATCTTAACCTTATCACAACCATTAGTAAAAACGATAAAAATCTCCCTGACGTGAAAATTGAAAATGGTGTAATTTATAAAAAAATCCTCCCTAGCCACAACAATTTAAACATAGACAATCCTTGGAAAATTTGGCTACCATCTAGCTTAACCCACCAAATCATAGCCCAAAACCATGAACCACCAAATTGTGCACATGGCGGAATTCAGAAAACACTAGAAAGATTAAAAGAAACTTATTTTTGGCCTAAAATGGCTCAACAAGTACGAGCTTTTGTCAACCAATGCACTAAATGTAAAGAAAATAAATCCCCAAACTTTATTATGAGACCTCCGATGGGTTTTCAACAAAATATAGAACTCCCCTTCCAGAAAATCTATATAGATTTTATGGGACCCTACGTGCGAAGCAAAAAGGGAAATTTGTTTCTATTTATTGCCTTAGATTACATGTCCAAATTCGTGTTTTTAAAACCTATGCATAAAGCTACCTCAAAACTCGTAATCGATTTCCTTGAAAAAGAATTTTTTCTAAAATTTGGGGTGCCAGAGTTCGTTCACAGCGACAACGGCAAGCAATTTGTTTCTCAGGAATTCCAAAACTTTCTTTCCAACTACGGAACCAAACACATTAGGAATGCCCAGTATTCTCCTCAAGCAAACGCTTCGGAGAGGGTAAACCGTTCCATCTTGTCAGCTATTCGGACATACCTAAAAGAAGACCAAAGAGATTGGGACTTGCACTTGCCACAAATTCAACAAGCGTTGTGTACTTCTGTACACCAGTCGACCGGCATGACCCCATACTTTGCCCTTTTTGGACGTCATATGATAACCCATGCAGAAGCGTACCCAATTCTCAAACAGCTTAAGTCTTTAAGTGATGGTGAGATTGAAGTATTGCCCTCTCCGAACGCTTTGCAACTGATGCGAGGAAAAATTAAAGAAAAATTGCATGATGCGTATACACGAAACCAAAAGTCGTATAATGCAAGGTCAGCTATACGTATTTTCAAGCCTGGAGAGGAAATTTTCCGAAGAAACTTTGTTTTGAGTAACGCCTCCAAAAACTTCAATGCGAAACTCTCAAAAAAATTTGTCAAGTGTAGAGTGGTGAGTCGAAACAATAATCTATATGAAATAGAAAACCTACAAGGGAAAAGAATTGGCATTTACCATGCAAAGGACCTGCGTCGATAGTTTCTTTTTGTTGGTCTTCGTATCATCTACTCCCAAAACAAAAAAAGAGTAGAGATGTGAGGTTTCAGAATTCGTGTAAGTCATCTTCTTGAGTAGCAACCAGAAATAGAAAAACTGAAATAATTAGTTATCAGTACATTTAATGATAGAACACAAAATACACAATTGGTATACTCATTTGGATTATTGCACAAGATTTAGCCGACTCAAGATTTCGAAGATCACAGGAATCTCCACAATTTTCGAATTTGTGATGAATCTCAGCTACTTCTGGATGGGCTTGCCGAATATTCCAATTAAATTAGCTTTTGTTTTGTTGTGAAACAATTCTACTATTCTAGACCAAAACAAAAACTCAAATTTACTTTGTTTGTTTTGACGTATCGACAGGGTTGTTGTGAGGTTGTGGTTTGAGGCAGAAGCTGTAGTAGAATTGTAGCAAAATAGTAAGAAGTAGATGCTGTTTGTTAAAGCGGGCTGCACACTGATCATTGAATAAGATTTGTGTTGCAAAGCAGTTTAGAATTTATTCTTGATGTTGTTTAAAAATATTTCTCAGGTCGTGGGTCGGAAAAAAGAAAAAGAAAGAGAGAAAGCGATACGAAAGGTACCTATGACTTTTCGCTTTACATGTTCTGTAAGTATGAATCGGTGAACTTTCTCTTCTTGTCTTGTGACAATACGAATATTGGCCCAATCCAAGATTTTGTAGCGTGTCACCGAACTACAAAGCGACACGCGCAACCAGGAATTCCATATACCCCTTATAAACAAATATCTGGCAATGCTCAGTGTTTCTTTCGTCCACTGAACGAAGCGCGCCATCTTGTTTCCTTCGTTCACTGAACGAAACTCAGCGATCCGTCGCCAAAAACTGAAAACCACATTCTTTTCACTCCAAGCCACTCGCCCAGAAGGTTCTTTTCTCCAGACTGTCCACCCATTAGAGATTAAAAGACTAGAAGTATCAGTTATTCTCGATCGGATTTACCTTTTTTTTTAGTCAAGTTGACTATTCACCTTTACCCCAATAAACTTAAACCAGCTGCCACCTACAGCCAACAAAATTTGTCCATGACGCGTTGCGTCACACGCCCGGAAAAGTCTCTCCAAAATAAAAAGGAAGTCACAATCGGCAGGCGGCAAGATTTTTCCCCCAGACGTGGCCAAAGCTTCGGCAATCCGGATTGGAAACCTTTGGCGGCATACTAAGAGTGATCCCTATAATCCCCCCCCCGAGAGATTTAGAACTTAGAATCGCGAATTTGATGAAATATTTTACCGGGTATTACACCCTAAACAAAAAAAAAAACACAAAAAAAGAGTAAAACAAAAAAATTATTAGTTAGTTATTTTATTGTAAAGGTAAAATCCGATACATGTTGCTACAATTTCAAATCGCGATCGATGAGAAGATCGAGATAGTGCGCAAAAAAAAAAATAAAGGCCCCTTATTTTGTGCTTCCTATAAAAGAAAAAAAAAGAAATTCTAAAATTAACAGAAAACCAAAGAAAATTCCTACTTACCTTTTCCTACGCGTTTACCTGTAAATTAAAATTAAGAATATAAATCAGAAAAGAAAAAGAATAATAATTGAAGAAAAAAGAAAGGAATACAATTTGAAGTTATCAGCAAACCTATATTACTAAAATTTCACAGCTGGATCTTCGTGCGCACGGAACCACAGCCTGAAACAAGAAAAAAAAAAAAACTGTAAGTAAAATTATTTAAATAAACATTTATGCTAATTGCTGCTGCATATATTCGAACTTTATTCCTTGCCATTAAAAAAAAAAATACTAAAAATCAAAAACAAAACATACATATGAAAAAAAAATTTATAAAATAATCCTTAAGTATTCCTCCTATTCCTATATTACTCCTTACCTTACTCGATATTTCGAAAACATACGCTTACCGTGTGGACTTGATTCTTTTTTTTAGCACGTTAATCTCATATACTTTATACGATCACTTTTTATTTTTTTTATTTTTGCACTATACTATCGGATTTCACTTATTCACTGCGAATTACAAAAAAAAAACCCTTAATAGAATCATGGATTTATCGAGTAACACACAATATGTCATAATGCAAGTTACACTTCCTATCTCTGCACTTCTTTTGTATTAATCCTGAACAACTTACAAAATTTTGTAACATTGAATAGATTTTCGAGTTTGATTGTAATAAAACACGTTTCATAAAAAAAAATTAAAGTTGTTCTCTTGGAACATGAAATTGGGTTAACGAAGTCCCTATTGGCAATGTAGAGAGGTGAAGAAAAGCTGAAGTAAGGTAAACGAAGAAGGCGATTGTGCCATGATTGGGGCCGACAACAAATTTGATTGGGCTTTTGACGGCCATGGAGCCCTGACCTATGAGTCAGTGGTTTAGGGTGGGTACAGCCCGGGGTCATCAACAACCGATCCAGACTATTAGTGTGTATATGTGATTCCCCTTTCCTATCCTTTTTACTTCATTTTAACAGCTCAGCTGTTTACTTTCCCTTTGAATACGCTTCCGTCAGCGCTTCAGCCGACATTTTTTTTTTTTGAAAGTCAATGTTAACTCCCTATAGCGTCAAGCTATGTCCCCTTTCCCCAAGTACCCCGTATCGGCATGATTTTTTATATATATATATATATAAGGACGGAAGACAGCGGAAAAGAACCCCCCCCCATCGACTGAGCTTTAGCTGCACCTAATGCCAGCATGCCGAAACCTCCGCTGGGTGAGAAAAGTGTTCGCTCTAGCAAACATTTTTTTTTTTTTTCTTACATATTACCCTACAGTCAGTCCTATCTATACTTACATTATATCATCATTATAAAGTTTCAAAACGCTAGCACTTTATTTCTGCCAAAAAAAAGTAAACTTTTATATCTTTTATGTCGCGGCACAGTGCGGCCGATGGCCCCTTTTTGCGACCAAAAGTCGAAAAACGTAGAGAATGAGGCACAAATTGGTATATAAGGGTTTTTGGGGTCGCTGATTACGAATCTGTTATCAGAATCAGCAAATTCAAAATGGCCGACCTAATATGGCATCATGTCATACGAAAAAACTTAAAAATGAAACTTTGATAGTTGGTTAAAAAATTTTGCTTTGATATATTATATATTAGGGCATGTACTTGAAAATTAATTAAAAATGAACAAATTAAAAATGGTAGAATGCTATATGGCAATATTATATAACAAAAAAAAATGGAAAAAAATTATTTATATATTTTTATTGAAATCGAACACAGTAATTTATAAATCATAAATTTAGAAATACAAATTGCAATATGAGCAAACAATAGGTATATAAGTTAATCCGATATTTACATGAAAAATGTTTCATTGCCCATCTCGTAACAGGCACAATCATCTACATCTGTATCTGTTTCAGAAGCAAAAGATTGTTGTTCATCTTCTGTTTGATTATTTACAGGTGGAGGTGCTAAAAAATTGATACAGTCCTTAGACAAAGATTTAAGTGGTTTTAGAGGTAATTCCCGACAACTAGATATGAATGGATCGGATGCGATTAGGAATCTCTTAAAAACATCCTCCATTGTATTTTGACGATAATGGTTTCTTGCGAAATTATATTGATAGATTTAAAAAAAAAATACTACATGCTTCTTGTGCATCTTCCGACAATTGACAGATAGGTAACACTGAATATTTTATTATTTCGGGGCCATGAATTAAAAGTTTGTGAACAATACCAGGGTTGTAAGTTAAGGTACTAGTACGGTCTAAAACGCCAAACAACGCACGATTTTTGGGAATTTTTTTCTCGGAAACTTTATTAGATAATAACATACATTTTTTTAAATAATAAATACATGCGTCGAAAATACATACAAGGAAATTTTTTTTGTCTTAATTTTCTAATTTTGACCGAATTATAGAGGGCGCCAACATTGACTCTTCAAAAAACACATTGTCCCATTGCGGACAGTTAATCTCCGGATCTACTGAACCGATTTTCAAAAAACCTTGTTGTAACTTGATTGTTTTTATGTTTTCTAAGATAATTTACCACAATTTGACCAAAAAGTTATGAACGAAAAAAATGGCGACCCAAAAATGGCCAAACAAATTTAAAAAAAAAAATTTTTTTAAATTTTTTCAAAGCTTGACATTTTTTGTTTTGTTTTTTTACTTTTAAAACAAATTTTGGTAAATTATCTCGTAAAAAACCTTTCTTAAAATAACCCAATTTGTTTTTTTTTTGTTTCAGTCCATCCAATCCTGAGATTAACTGTCCGCAATGGGACAATGTATTTTTTGATGAGTCGACGTTTGCGCCCTCTATAATTCGGCCAAAATTCAAAAATTTCAACAAATTTGTATTCTTGACGCATGTATTCATTATTTAAAAAAAAGTATGTTATCATCTAATAAAGTTTCGGAGAAAAAAATTCCCAAAAATCGTGCGTTGTTTGGCGTTCTACAACGTACTAGTACCTTAATGCACAAAAAAACTCAACGGGCAGCTACGGGCAGCTAAATTTTATTTTATTTGGTAAACAATACTTTTATTAACTATCTCAAATAGATTTGAGAACAAGAAACAGCAAGAAAAAAGCGTTTTCACTCAAACAAATATATTTTTATTTTTTTTTAAGTAAATAAATAGTGTTGACATATCGCTGTCTAACAATGTACTATTTAGGAATTTTTATTCAGAAACTCTTGAACTTATTTTACGCACCTGCAGCTTCTGAATCCATTTTATTGCAATAGATTTGCTTAAAAATAAAAACTTTTACACGTGTTTTAATGGAAGTGTCCATTAGCATATCTTAACGACGCGTGACTACGTTAACTTAGCTGCCACATTCTGGCTAAGATTATGGGGGGGATTTACGGCAAGACATTCTACTACGAACATTTTTCGTCTCCTAGGGGTCTCCTTTAGACAACCTGATGACAAAAAACCCCTAACTCAAAATTTTTATTTTGGACTTTTGGCCGCAAAAAGATGCCATCGGCCGCACTGTGCGCGGGTGCAACAAACTTACAATGGCTATTTGCAATCAATAATGCTAAAAATATAATAACAATATAATAACATGTTTTTATGCAAACGATTAAATGGTATGTTGCTTCATACGTCTATTGAGTAAAGCATAACTTAAAACTGTCGAAAATAGCTATTTTGAGCTTATGTTACCAGTTATAATAATTGCAGTTCTTACAGACTCTTCATATATGATAATGTTGCCAAGCGCAAACAAAAATGTTCTCTATAAGTTAGGTCTCAGTTTTTGTTTTTATTATTAAATATAGTATTTCTACTTTGAATATTTATCAAAAAAAGTAAAAAATATTGTAATTCAAAAATTGGTGTCAAAAATCGTCTATAGCGGAATCGCCCTTTATGTATATCTACTACAGTATAAAATAGAGCGCATCGCTTTGTTTTGAAGCTTTTGTAAACTTTCTAGCATACCTGAAGAACCCAACAATAGTATTGTTGGACAATACCTTTGAGTATATTTAATATGGAGGGCTCGTTTCTATTCCAAATGCGTGACTATCATAGGGGGCGCTACTCAAATTTGTGTAAGACAAAGTTATTTGACAGTGGCAACCAAAAAAAAAGTTTTGGCGGGAAGATTGAATTTATTTTGAATTTTGAATTTATTGAGTTCTTATTCTCCTAACAATTTTTTAATAACTTACATCTATAATAAATAAATACATACATAATTTGTTTTTACAATAATTTAAGAGAATAGTTTGTAGCATTTAAATTTATATAAAATTGAGATAATGCCACATTAACAAAAAATTATTTTACTGTGGGGTGACTACAAAAATAAACGTTAGATAAAAGAAAGTTAAACAATAATAATATTCAGTTGACAAATAACATTACTTTCATCAATTGAAGTTTAAAAGAAGTATAAATACAAACAAAACTCAGTAGAGATCTTAGTAGTGATTACAAATTTATTAAACAATGTAGCTTAGCAGAGATTCGATGTCATAAGTATTAAAGTTGAAAAGCCATGATTTTAAGGATTTTAAAAAAGGTGACAAGTTTCTAATGTTTCGTATCTCGATTGGGAGTCGGTTGTACAATTTGCGAGAAACGATCGTGTATGAGTTTCTAAAAAGAGTAGTACGGAAAGGTAATGTTGGAACAGTGGTAGCATTTCTTCTCAAGTTATAAAAGTCTGTTATAGGGCTTTCCAAATAACCACCTCTCATAAAAAATATTTTTAAAACTTTGAAATAAAACAACTGTCTTAAGTACTATTCACATGAGAGCGACCAACGACCAACGAATAAAAAAACAAATGGGATTTAAAACATATATAAGCCTAAATTCTTTACAAAAACTTTACAAAAGGGAAGCAATATAGTTTAATTTAATGTTAATTTATTAAAATTTGCGTTGTAATTGCTAAAATGAGAGAAATTTGAGAAAATAAATTGGTCGTCGCGAATTGCAATATGATTGCTACGACCAATTTATTTTCTCAAATTTCTCTCATTTTAGTAATTACAACGCAAATTTTAATAAATTAACATTAAATTAAACTATATTGCTAACCTTTTGTAAAGCTTTTGTGAAGAATTTAGGCTCAAATATGTTTTAAATCCCATTTCTTTTTTTATTCGTTGGTCGTTGGTCGCTCTCATGTGAATAGTACTTTACTGGTAGAATTTTCGTTTGTCTAAACAGTTCTAAAGAGTGAGCTAATCGAGAAGCGTTGCATATCTTTCTTACAACACACTTTTGAAGGATCGTTAATTGTTGAATTTTGTTTAGAGAAGCACCTCCCCAACAACAAATTCCATATTGTAGTTTTGAGTGAAATATTCCGTAATAGGTGTTCTTTAACGTAGAATTTGAACAGAACTGTCTTAGGCGGTAAAAACATCTTATTGTGGAAAGGAAGTATTGCTTAAGGTTCAATACGTGCTCAGCCCACTTCAAGTGTTGATCAATTGTAACACCTAGATATTTGAAATCTTTTACAATTTCAACATTAAAGCACGTACTACTGCATGTTGCTTCGGGATAAAAACTACATAGTAAAGAAGATCTTAAGCAATTGTTATTGAACAGGCTAAAACTGGTACAATGCGGAGCATGAAATACTACTTTTATATCAGTTTGGGTACTAAGTTAGAACAAAAGAATAGCATACAAATTAACAAACAAAAAAACATTTTATTATTCAATATTTTTGTATCATTATACAACCAAATAAACACTAAAACTTTTTCAACCTAAATATTTCTACAAATTTATTTTTTAAAATCCAACTAAAACTCATTACACCTTGAGTTCGCCTTCGAATTTGGACTCGTTTTTCTGTTCGAATTGTGCCAGTTTCTCAATCTTTACATCATTACAAAGGTGACACAAACCAATTGCAGGGAATGGATCGCTGATGTCGGAAAAATCATTCTGCTGTTCATCTCTCTTAGTCGTGGCTAAATTACTGCAGTCCAGCTGTTGATAGATTTCCCGATTGTAGTCGCCATCCTTAGTAAATCCATTGTATTGTTCACATTGTGGGGAAGCTATTCGCCTCCAAGTAGGTAACTTTAATATTTTGATTACAAAACCAGCAATTAACAGTCACTTTAAAGTTTGATCTTATTTTTACGTATAATTTGTAAAGAATTAAAACAGTCACAAAGCTTATTGATATGAGGCTTTTTTTCGGTTTTTTGCAAACAAGACTGAAAATTTACCGAGTGCTTCATATCACATGCGACCGAGAACGATGTGCGAGGAGAAGGTAAACACAAATTGACAGCATACAGCTGTATCCTTAACTTACAGAAAGTGAGACAGCTACCCCTATCACAACTGCAAGTACTACAATACATTAGGGATAGGAACGAGCCCTCCATATTATTATATACATATACTCAAACGACAATACTCAAAGTGGGGTATTACTATTGTATTATACATTTTTTGTGTTCTGGAAAATACTGAATTATGTATGTATGTATGTATGTATAATGTATGCTTAAAGAGTAGGGAAAAGTTTCCTAGGTCCATGTGGTATCAAAACTAATCAACATTCGTTATGTCGGTTCTCCGCCCACAACCACTACTAACTTAAGCTAAGTGTACACGATTGGTAGATCTTACAATATTGTAAGATCTTACAATGTCTGCCAATTATCTACCAATGAGCTGACAAATAAGTTGTGTGTGTACACGGTTGGTACAAAATCTACCAATCTCTTACAATTAATTGTCAGAAGTTGACTGACAATTCATTTTCAGATAGCCCGCTTAATACCTACCAATTAATTGTAAGAGATTGGTAGATTTTCTACCAACCGTGTACACACACAATTAATTGTCAGTTTTTGTTGGTTATGGAAACTGACAATTAAACCTTGGCTGCAAATTTTCTGACAATGAAAAAATTGTATGATGCTAAAAAACGAACATCTTACAATTTCTTCATTGTCAGAAACGTCAGATAACGATAAAAATTGGCTGGCCTGACAATAAATTGTGTGTGTACACGATTATCAAATACCTTACAATTTACCGTCTTACAATTAATTGTCAGATACATTTTCTGACAATTAATTGGAAGATTACACGATTGTCAGCTAGCGTACACATGATTGTCAGGTTTCTTACAATTAATTGTCAGACAATGATCTAACAATTAATTGTCAGACAAATTTTCTGACAATTAATTGTAAGACTACACGATTGTAAGACATTGTAAGCATGTTTTTCACTGACAGATCTGACAATATTGTAAGATCTACCAATCGTGTACACTTAGCTTTACCTTACGCACTCTCAAACATCCAACAAAAAGTTGTTCTGAGAACAAATTACAAGTTTATACCACTGTCTTGTAATAACTGCCCTAATTTGATATTTCGAAGTATTAATTGATGCACCAATTTTTAGCTGCAAAATATAAAGAAGGATACTAGTTTAATCCAAAGAATTTAAGAATCTTGTAGCATAATTCACACCTTATCATGATTTATGACGTTGTTTATTGATTTGTATACAGCATTTTGCTTTGATTATTATTTTTTCAAGGTTTCTTTTTTTTTAGTTTATTTTAGTATATATTTATATAGCATTAAATTTGCTATTTTTAAATTTTTTTACAGTATTCATTAACAAACTAAATAATTGAGTGCTTAAATCTAGTTAAATTAGTTTCTAATTTAATATTATTAGGAAGGCAGTTAAAAATTTGAATTCCTTTATAAAATAACATGTTTTGTGTTCTATTATTTCTAAAAAACGGTAAGTGCAAGTTATTATTATTTCTAAGATTATATGGACGCAATTCACTCCTTGTTATCAGTCTTCTTTGTAAATAAGTAGGCATTAAATTATTTTTTACCTTGAAAATAAATATTGAAGTATTCATTACAATGTTTGCTTTACAGAAAGCCAGTTCAAGGTATTTAACATATAACTTATAGACATATAGCGATTACGATATAGGATTGCTCTCATCTCCTTATTTTGTAAAATTTGTAATTTATTTAGCATTAATTCAGTATTGTCGGGCAATACTCAAAATGTGGCTGCATAATGGAGTTATAAATCTTGATCGCCATAGAAATACATACTAAGCTTTTTTCGTATTCTTCGAAAAAATCCAATTTTTTTTAGAAAGCATTTCAAAATGTTTTTTAAAATTTAAATTACAAACAATAACTATTCCTAAGTATTTGGTTTCTTGTACACATTCAAATTCATTTATTTTACAAATTATTTTATTTTCTAGCAATAACATTATTTAAGTTTTTTCTGTGTTTAATTTTAGTTTATTCATATTTAAATAATTTTGTGTATTATTAATATCCATTACCAATTGTCTTACACTGCTTGTTAGATTATTATCTTCAACGTAAAATAAACCATCAGCAAATAGTTTTCAATTCCAATATTTTAAAACACTTTTTATATCATTATTATAAATTACAAAAAGTTATTGTACCCAAAATCGAACCTTGTGGCACTCCTAAGTCTGAATCTAATGCATCCGAACTTACCCCATTAAACTTTACAATTTGTTTTCTTCCTATTAGATATGACTTAAACCAATTAAACTCAGTTCCTCGTATTTCGTACCCATACAATTTTCTTAATAAAATCAATCTATCCAACGTTTCAAATGCCTTTTTGAGGAATATAAATACTGCTGCAATTTTCTTCTTTTTATGTATCGTTTCCTAGCCTACAAAGACATCGAATAAATCCACAGTGAACCCCACCAAGGCCCCAGGAATGCCCCCAATTTTTTGCTATTCCGGCAATATTGCTGAAATCAGCAGGTTCTGCAAAAGCCAGGGATTGAGTGTAACTTTCAAAAACAGAAATACAAAGACGACTATTATTTCCACTGGAAACAGAGAAGCCTTCGAAATCATCAAAAACTTCCTGAAAGCCAGGAAAATCCAGTTCAACTCTTTCACACCACGCGAGGATAGGAAGAATGTACTTCTTCTTAAAGGAATACACCATACCTATGCTGCCATCGAAGTTGAAGACGAACTACGGATAGAAGGACTTCGAGCGGTCAAGGTATCCCATCTTAAAGCCAAGAAGGCCCAAGGGAAAACCTATAACAATTTTGTAGTAGAGCTATCGAAGACATGTGACATTAACGAAGTCCAGAGCGTGCACTGGGAGCGACTAAAGACCGACGACATTGTTCAGTGCCGGAACTGCCAGCGTTTTGGACACGTTGCCACCAACTGCGGACGCCAGTACGTGTGCGTCAAGTGTAATGAGGATCATGAACCCGGGCAATGCCAACGTAAGGAGAATACTGGGTTGGATGTATGGTGTGCCAACTGCAAAAAGGAAGGTCATCCAGCCAGTTTCAAGGGCTGCCCAACACTTAAGGTAAGACTCACCGAAAAAAACAAAATGTCAGCCGAAAAAAAGGCACAACAGGTATTTGCTGCAAAATCAGCATGTTTTATTACCCGCCCTGCACTCAGCTTTGCAGCAATGGTGAAAGGCTGTTCTTCGCAGAAACCAACCAATTCCAGGAGCCAACAGCAACAACAGAAAACGACACCAGCGAAGGTAATCACACCCCAAGCAACAGCACCAAGGAGTGGACCAACCAAACCAACAACATTAAGGAGTGGACCAACCAAACCAACAACAACCGCACCAACGAACCTGAACACCGAAGTCCAAAGGATTTTTGGATCTGACCTACTCACGTTCATTGGAAAAGCTCGGAGTGCAGTTCCATCGAACTATGCTCAGCTTAGCGAAAGTGAGAAGTCCGTGGCGCTGGCCACCTTCATATTCCAAATATGCAATTAAAGAAGCTCGGCATCCTGACGTACAATGTGAATTCATTGTACAGCCTTGAGAAGAGAACGACATTTAATTTATGGATGAAAAACAAAAACCCGGACATCGCTCTCATCAGTGAGACCAACGTCACCAGACGCAACAACATCGACATCGCCGGCTTCAAAACCTTCCGAAAGGACAAAGATGAGGGCCGTAGAGGGACGGCAATCTACGTAAACAAGAAGATTTGCCCCAACACCGCTGAAACCATTATCACTGGTCTCAGAACCAGCGAAGCCACTGCCGTCACCATTAAACTTGGAAGAGATGAAACCCTTATCATCATCAGTGTCTATTTTAAGTGCCAATCCAGCATGAGAAATATTCACAATGACCTCCAAATTCTCAACGGTGTCCTCGAGAAAAGCACATATGGACTCATCGGCGGTGATTTCAATGCCAGGCATCACATGTGGCTGGATACTACGATTTCACCTGAAGGCAAGGAGATTGTTGACTGGCTGGACGCCAACAACGACCAGCACTCGTTAGTGGTTGTTTCACAAGACAAACCCACCTTTCCCAGAATACCATCAACGCTGGACTTCTTCCTGGCTTCCTCGAACCTAGTGCACAATCTTCCGGAATTATGTCTGTACATTAATGCATAGTGACTCCGACCATGAAGCTGTTCAACTATCGATTAATCTCAACCAACCCATACTCCTTACAACAGAAGCTCCTGAGAATTTCATTAATTTCAGACGGCTGGATATTGATAGACTTCAAAGAGACATAGAAGACAGCTTAACTCTCCCACCTTCAGACAAGAATCTTCTGGATATCGAAATCGATGCAGCAATTGTCAACTTTGAACATGCCGTATCTGATGCCCTGGACAAGCAAAAACAGTCTAAAACCTCAAGGGATAGGTACCAGCACCTTCCCGAGTACGTTCAAAATCTGTATGCTCACAGACAACGTCTAAGGAAACGTCTCCAGCGGATCCATCAAAGTGAACTGAATACAACAAACAGAAACTACCAGATAGTTTGGAATGAGCTACAGCAAGTCAACATCATGTTCCGGAACTCCATTCAATACCACAATAATATCCAATACCAGAAAAGATTACAAGCAATCAAGCCAGGACCAGATGCTTTCAAAAACATCAATAGGATCATTGGAAAACAGCCACAAATACCGGAAACCATCATCAGCAATGATACTGAAGCTACCTCGGCCCAAGACAAGGTGGAAGCGTTTGCCGACTACTTCGAAGGAAACTTCACACCGAGCCCACCTACTGACCCAACTTTCTTACGAGAAGTTGAGGCAACAGTTCAACAAACACTGCAACCAAATCCGGATAAAATAAATTTTAATATTATCAATCCAGCAAATGATCTCACCGATAATCCACATTTATGCAATCTAGAGGAGGTTGTAGAAATCATCGGCAATTCTAAGCCAAAAAAGTCTGCTGGACCAGATGGTGTCTCCTACTACATCCTGAAAAGGCTGCCACAGGCGGTAATGATTTTCCTCACAATCATTTTAAACAACTGCATCAACAACTGTTACTTCCCCCAGAAGTGGAAAACAGCGAAGATTGTGCCAATTCCGAAGAAAGGTGCCTCCAACTTAGTTTCCAGTACTTCTCAACAACATCAGCAAATTACTGGAAGAATTAATCTTACGAAGACTGAAGAAATTCTGCTGTGAAAATTCAATCAACCCTGACATGCAATTCGGGTTTCGAGAAAAACACTCAACCTTGCATCCACTGGTAAAATTCCAACACGATATCACCACAGCCCTCAACAGTAATCGTGTCACCGTCGGATGCTTTCTGGATGTCGAGAAAGCATTCGATAGCGTGTGGATAGACGGTCTAATCCACAAACTTCATCTTATGCAAGTACCTCCGCCATTAATAAAAATTCTCTTCTTTCCTATCTTTCAGGAAATTTTTCGTTCAAGTAGATAACTGCAAGTCAAACATGAAGACCATCAGAGCTGGAGTCGCCCAAGGCTCAAAACTAGGCCCCTTCCTCTACAACTTGATGACTTCAGACCAACCTTCACCAATTGGATGCGAGAACCTTCAGTATGCTGATGACTCGCTCACCTACGCCACATCAATATCACCTCTAATGGCTGTTCAAAAAGTAGAAACCCACATTAACAGACTCGTCCAATTCTACCAGAAATGGGGCATCCGAATCAATACTTCCAAATCGGAACTTGTCTGCTTCAGGAGACCTTCAACTGGTAGAGGCCTTCGCACCGCAACAATTTGCAGAAATCTGGTCCTAAGACTCCCTGACGGATCCTCCATAGTGGCAAAGCCAAATGTCAAGTACCTGGGAGTGCACTTCAATGAGTTGCTAAGGTTTAACCTGCACTCAAGAAATGTTCTGAAAAAGGCCAGGTGGGCCTTCAGCCGTTTGCACCCATTGCTGAAAAGAAGATAAAGTCTTAGCCAACCGACAAAGATATTAATCTACAAGCAGCTCCTGCGACCAGTGATCAGCTATTCCTTCCCAGTCTGGTTTTCCATCTCGAAGACAGCTATGAAGGAACTTCAACTATTCGAAAGGAAGATACTGAGGATCTGCACTGGACTCTACTTCGACCTTCAACGACAGAAACACTACAGGAACGAGCATCTCTACACAGAAGCCAATTTAATCCCGCTGGACAAATATCTAGTTCTTTCAACGAAGAAACTAATGGGGAACATCATCGACCACCCGAATCAGCTTATGAGAAGGATGACCACAGAACAACGATATCCCGAGCCGAGGTACCTCAGTGTGATGGAAACTCTGGATGACAACGTAATCATGGACAACGAGGAAGTAGTCTCGTTCTACGCTGACATTGGGTCAGCCTACCACCGCGGCTAAAACGCCATCCCTGCCCACAACCCACAAAAATCACCACTGACAACCAGGAATGAACACCCTGAGGACAATACAACCGACATTTTAAATTTAATTTTTTTTTTCGTCATGTAAATTTTATATAAAAATAATTAAACTTAAGTCACTGTATATAGTTAGGCCCCCTATGAGCCAACAAATGTAAACTTTCACACATATGTAGTATCTTATTAGTTGTAAGCCAAATTGTAAAGAGTATGTTCAATAAAACAAAATTGAAAATTGAAATTGAAATGTATCGTTTCCTTCTAATCTGCTACGACATAGTTTAGAGCTGATTCAGAAGACTGTTTTCGTCTAAATCCAGATTGCTCCTCAATTATCAGATCATTTAGCTGTAGGTACTCTTCTAATTGAATTTGTACAATCTTTTCCAGTATCTTTTCATACAGAGGAAGCATGTTTGCAGGCCTTTCTTTTAGTTAGATATTTTTTCCACTGGGGTCATAACAGACGATTTCCAAGAGCTTGGAAATTTCACACTTTCAAACGAGTAATTTACTATGTTTAATAGAGTAGGGCCTACAATCGTAAAACTATCTTTTAACATTTGTTTGTACATGAAATTGAAATCATTTTTATTAGGCATCATTTCAACTATTTTTAAGAGTTCTTCTATTGATTCCACTTTTTTAAATTTGAAACAATGTTCACTATTTAGCAAAAGATTTGACCATGTAACTTTCGGTATTTGTTCATTTATTTCTTCATTCATTAAATTATTAAATTCATTAAATTTATTGGCAATTATATTATCATTACTTATTTTGTTCCTATTAAACTCAACACAATTAATTTCTGTTACTGATTATCCCAAAACTAAAGTTTTTAACATTTTCCACATATTCCTTTAGTCACTAGCCCCATTTAACTTATCTTGAATGAATTCTCGCTCTGTTATTTCAAAATTTTTTTTTGTAAGCATTTCTAATTCTCTTATATTGTTCCCAATCTTCAATTTAACACAAACTTCAGGTGACTTGTGATTTTTTCCGACTTTTGTCTCCTTAAATCGTAATTAAACTAGTTTCTTTGTATGTTTTTTGTACTACAAAATAATTTACAACTTTAAGCATCTCTTTTTCAAATCGCTCACTGATTGAATCATTTATATGTACTAAAGTTCCCATTCTATTTATATCACTTTTTCTGATTATTGTATTTTAAAATGTTAACTTTTTTCACTTCTTTTTCTTTATTTGTACGCACTGGCCATTTAAAAACCATTGTTTCATGATCACTTATTTTCAATTCATTTATAACTTTTACTTCAATTGATTTAATATCGGTTACAACGTAGTCTAATAGCGTTCTTGTACCGGCACATATTCTTGTAGGTTTTATTACCATTTGCTTACACAAATTTTCTTTAAATAAACATTCTAGATCTCTTATAATTTGAATCCGCGAACTGGTCTATGCTAAAATCTCCAAATCGCCTAGTATAATTATGTTTTCATTCACATTGTCATTCAAATAATCACTCAAATACTCACAAAATTCACATTTTCGAGTACTGGGTGATCTATATGTATAATGCTATGAACTTTACTTTACATATTTCTACAATAGCCATATACTCATATCAACTTGTCAACTTGTACATTTTTTAGCACTAAAAAGTCGTCAATATTTGTCTTTATATAAATAACCACTCCTCCAGTATAGGCTGATGATGTTTCACAACGGATAATATTATAGTTCTTTATATACACTTCTTTATCCATCACTGATAAGCCGAGATGTGTTTCAGTTAGGACAATTATATCGAAATTGTTTTCATAAATAATATTCTTTAACTCATTTAAATTATTGATCAAGCCCTGTACTTTGAGATGCAAGCATTGGAGAAATGTTGGTTGCTAATATGCAACTTTTTCTCTTTCTCGTTCAAGCCTTCTAAGATACACTGGGCAATTTGCATCCCTAACATCATGACTTGAATCAATATTGATGTTTAATTTTTCGATGGTCAGAGCACAATTTTTACATTTCATGTCCTCACTTGTATAGCTTGAACCAATTCAGTTGGCCAACTGTCGATTGCGCAGAGAGAGGATTTAAGAGAACAAAAATGGTGCGCAAGATATTTAATGAGTAAAGATTTTTCCTTAAATCTTACAGTGCCTAACTCAACTTTGCTTTGATAAATAGTTTAGGGATTATTGTTTATTTCTATGTTTTATGATTTGTGGCTTAGCAACAGAAAGGTTCCGAGGGCGTTATGTTTATATTTATTTTATGGTGTTAGTGTTTATTTGATATATGTATTTATTATTTTTTGACCTGTTTGAATAATTTTTACCTACGAGTTTTTAAGAATTTATTTTACCCTAAAATAATTATTATAAATTTGTACTTCAGAAATAAATATAAAACATAATAATAAAATGAAAACAATATAAATAAGAATAATATAATATAAATAATAAATGTTCATTTACATATACTTAGTTTTAAGAACTAATGTCGCTTTCAGAGTATCGTCACCTGGATTAATTATAATTGAATCCGAAATTGTGTCCCACGTCAGGTCGTGAGAAAAGTATTCTTCCTCAGTTCTTATGGCTTTTTCACACACTTTTCGCCAGTCTTCAGCCTTTATTTTTGAAAATTCTTCCACTGCTAATTTTTGAACATCCATATGATAGGGTGGTAAACGTAGAACCTCATGTCCAATGCCGTGAATGGTGATCTAATGCTTTGGGTTGTGTGTAGTTCGGTGTTCTTTTATTAGCTCATACAGTTCAAATTTCAACATCTGTATAGTATGCGGAATATTGTTTTCGATTAGCCATTGTATCATCTCGGATTTCTTGCTAGCGCTGTGTTGAAACATTTAAAGGGTAATCATAATCCCTTGAGCGCGGGTAGATTATAAAAAAAAAATAAAGCAGAAGTAATTTATTTTTCTTCTATTTTCTTGTGGTACGAGGCGTTGTCCATTACAATAACTGAAGGTTCTCCAAGTTATTCAAAACTTGTTCTTGGATCCATTTGCAGAAATTTTCGAAGTTCATGTTGTCGTAATAGTCTCCCGTTTTCGTTTTGCACGAAACCTTTTCCACCACCTGCATGCGCCATTATCAGCCTCTGTCCCTTTGAAATTGGCGTCTTCAACTTACTGCTACTGTCATCAGTCCAAGCCCGTGACCTTGTATGTGAGCTATGAATATAACTTTCCTCCAAATAAATGATGTCATATCATTTTGTTCTGTTCCCGGATTTTTCTCAGATACTTCACTCGCATGAGTTTAATATCATTTCTTTCACAGAGAATTTTCCGGTTGTGTTGCGTTTTTTTTTTTTTTTGTAGTTAAGTCCGTTTCTTCTTAGAATCCTGTTGAGAGACGTAGTACTTAAATTAAGCTCAGATCTTCCTGGACTCGTTTTAAGGATATCATCATTTTTTCCTCCTGGTGGAAGTTGTGCATTATACGCCAAATAGCTGCGATGTCAAACTCGTCTAGTCCAGTTTTCCACTTCGTATGCTGCACTTTTTTATTTGGTGACTGCACAAACCCATGTCTCTTCGTATTCCTTAATAATCCTTCTGATTGAACGTTCAGAAATTCCAGTAGTTTCCACTGTTTGCGTTGTTGCGTAACCCGCAGGATTTTCAAGAAACGAATTCTTTGCTTCTTCCAGTTTGTCATTATACACACAGTCACAAAAGTAAGTATACAACCAAGCTTATACGTAAATGGACGAAAAAATACCGTTAATATCAAATCCATATCTATTCTCTGCATATGGCACAAGTGTCTTGTCATACACATTACTGCCGTTAAGCAAAATAACGGTACAATTTGTATCCACTTCTTTGCTATCTCATTATTTGTAATCACTGGTAAAAAAATAGGTTACAAAAGTTAGTATACAGACAGTTTTTCTTATGTGATGCCTATTACAGTTCAAATTATTAATTTTAAAATTAGAAATATCACCACGTGGAAAAGGGCTCTCCTTGGACTTACAAAAATTAATAGTTAAGCCCAGCAAGCGTCCAAAAAATATTGGAATAGCAGAAACAATGTGGAACAGTTACGAACACGGCTCGCAGTAGCCGCCCGCGAACGTTCTCTGAACATGAGAAGCGACTAATAATTCGCAAAGTAAAGAAAAATGCGAAAATAAGCGCACCAAAACTGCAGGACGAGATAGAAGAAGAGACAGGTAAGTCATGCTGTACCCAAACCATACGCCGCATCCTTCACGAAGTCGTGTTTAAGGCTGTGCTACGTATTAGGAAAAAACTGTTAAACATGGTGGTGGTTCGGTTATGGTTTGGGGGTGCTTGGCGGCATCTAGAGTGGGTAACCTAGTTTTTATTAAGAGTACGATAGATCGTTTTGGTTACCTCGACATCTTTAAAAATAATCTTCATCAAAGTGCGCAAAACCTAGGTTGTGAGAGGTCATTCATCTTTCAACAAGATAATGACCCCAAACATACCTCGCAAATCGTGAGAGAATGGCTGCTATATAATGTGCGAAGACAAGTCAAAACAACTCCTCAATCGCCAGATTTAAATGTTATTGAGCATTTATGGGATCATCTGGAGCGTCAAATACGCAAACATAAGATAAAATCAAAAGTAGAGATTAAAAGGATCCTTCAAAAAGAATGAAACAAAATAACCCTAAGTGTTACCCAAAAACTTGTTTCGTCGATGCCATCGAGAATAAACGCCCTAATTAAATCAAAAGATTACCCAACAAGTTACTAAATTCTAATATTAAGTTAAAAATGTTGTAATTTCTATTAGTGTAAACTTACTTTTGTGATCAAAATTCTGAGAGAGTTTTAGTTTTAAGTTGATATCTAAGCCATTTAAAAAAAAAATGTTTTGATAATTGATTTTACGAAAAGAGAATAAAATTTTCTAAAAAATATACGCCAATGTTTCATAACATATGCTTATTCAATTTTTTTCTCTCTGCTTAACATTTTGTTTCCTGCTGTATACTTACTTTTGTGACTGTGTGTATATCTTAACAACTATCTTACGCGCCTGGCTTCCAGTAGGTTTTCCTTTTCTAAATGGATCTTTTAAATGTATTTCAATGTATTATTCTTGGTTGTTTTTTTAAACTGAATTGCAAACCAAAGCAAATTCATTCTTAAAAGCTCGTACGTAAAAATTGTTCAAACTCGTAAGCACTAATCTAACTAACCAACAGTAATCTACAATTAATCCCAACCTCACAGGTAAAAAAAAAATATATCAAATATACACTAACGCCAAAAAATAAATATAAACAACGCCCCCGGAAACTTTCTCTTACTAAGCCACAAATCATAAAACATAGAAATAAATAATAATCCCTAAACTTTTTGTCATTAATCCTATGTCGCAGCTTGCAGGTAGTTTTTTTTGTCTAACCCAATTGCAATTTGCAATAGACTTATTTTTTATTATAGGTGCACTGAAATTTGTTCCAGTAATAAACAAAAATTATTAATTTTATTTTTTCGAAGTAAAGTTTACACCTAAAAATCTTTTCTTTTTATCTCACCAGAGATGAAATAGTTTTTTAGACATCAAGCTATGAAAGAAAAATAAACCATGATCATATCTCATTCAAAGAAAGTCCGTCACTGGAAATTCATTTCTATTTTACTGAGAGCGAAGCTATAAACAAAACTCACCCTCCTAAGTGCTTCGCTTCAGTATGATCGCAGCAGCGTCATTGACAACAACGCCTGCATGTACATCTTTTTTTCAGTGATTTTTCTGTCTCTTAAAGAATTAAAGAGTAGAGCACAGAAATTTAAAGAGACCTGCGCAGTTCAGCGGCCAACTGAATTGGTTCAAGCTATACACTTGTCTAATTTGTGTTCACCACTACACTCATATTTTATTTGAACACTTTTCAGCATTGTGGTTGAATCCCCAGCAATTATAGCACCTTTTTACATTTACTTTATCAAACACTAAGCACTTATTCCATCTAATATTTAAGCAAGGCTTTTCCATTTCAATTATAGATAGATCCATCAACACTTTTAGAAATATTGTTAACCTGTAGTCCTAAATCAACCGGATTGATTTGTTCTTTTATTTCATTTTAAGTTGGTTCACAGTTTTGTTTACAATTCGGTTTAATTATTACAGGATGTATATTTTTTATTGCAATTTCTGCATATGTTTTCTTTTTCGTTACATTTTTCACCTCACCAGTTAACTCTTTCTCACACATAAGCTTTACATCATTCAATAAATTTATTATTTATTTTCCCTTCTTGTTTATTCAGTGCTATTTGATTTTCTTTCACCACTTTCAAAACATTATCCATTTTTTCCATCAAAGTACGTATGTATTCTCTACACGCATCACATACAAACATTATATTCTTCAGTTTGAGAAATTGCTTTCGTATTCCCCTGTTATACGTACGTATATGGTGCTTTGGCTCGGATGGAACGAATGGTTTGTGCTCTGGATCGGAGACATCGGACTAGACAAATGACAATAACCGCTACCGCTGCTAAGGTGACTAAAGTCAACATGGAGTAGCGTTGTAGTGACAACTCCCATTCATGATCTTTCACTTTTCGCTCTGCGTTCAGAAGGTTCCATTCTTGTTCAAGCTCTTCCATACTCTTTTCCCAACATTAAGTTCGTTGGCAAAATGCTTGTGGTTGCCAATAAGTATGGGAAGAAGTTTTGGTGTGGGTGCTTGTTTAACTGGAATGGAATTGGCTTGAAATGGTTTCACAAGTTCTGAGTGGTCCACCATTGGTTGTTTGTACTTAATGATGCCAAAGTTCTCGAATGAGAATCCTCCTTTGACCGATTTCTTAAGCAGGTCAGTAATGTTTCCTACGTCCATGATGAAAGGGTGGAGTTTATTTTGGTTAAGGTCATCAAGTATGGAAAGCTCCAGGGATTGCCGGTTTTGGACCTCCATTATTTTTGCGGTGATCACTGATATCATTGCACTCGCTTCGCTCCTCATCTTAAGCATCGATGCTTGTTTGTGAATTGGCTGTAATTTAGGAAAGATTCACTTAGATTTCCCACACCTGCAATCACGTTTTCCATTTCCTCCGCTAGTTGTGAAATTGGCTTAGTCAATGTATCGAAATTTCATTTCATGACAGATACTTGTCGGCGCATTAATTGGAACGAATCCTCATCCCGTTTATGGAGGAATTCCAACTGATGGTAGACCTTTCTAGCATCTTAGCTGTCCATCGTTCCGAAGGCCCATTTGGAAAATCCTCCGATAAACTCTAGTGCACGCTTTTGACGCTTCGAGTGTATCAATTGCCTCATACGATTTGCTGTTTGTCGTAAGTTTACGATGTTTGTCTCTGTCTCCTGGGCGACCAAATGGCAATGGCGTTGAAAGTCATTGTCCGCAATGCTTCTGCACATAGTTTCTAGCCTATTGTCACATTTTTGCACCATCTGAATTACCATTTCGTAGTCCATTGGTGTGAACTTCGTCAAAATTGTCCACGTATCACTGTAGAATACGGCTTGTTCTGCCGTTTCGAACACTACTGGTGATGTTTTTTGTAATGACTGGATCTTGTATGGTTTCTCATTCTGTGTCTGCCCGGGAAAGAAGTTAATAACTATTTGTACAGTTAATGCAAAACACCGTAGGTTGAACATTTTCTTTTCAACTCGATAATTAACTATGTATGTGTTGAAGAAGTATTTTTAAGCAAAAAAAAATAAATAGAAAAATGATTTATAGTCAAAGACTGTATGTATTCTTAAAAATTTTATATAATACTACATAGATTGATTATACAGGGTGATTTGCATAAGGTGTGAGAAAAAGCTAGGGCGTGTAGGTTGGGCTTAGACAAGAAAAAAATCGTATGGGAGGGGGGTCTATTTCCCCCCGTTTAGGCGGGAAGGGCAATTTAAGAAATCACTTAAAACAAAAAAAATTATTAAAAAATAACGGTGATACCTACAGAGTAATGCTATAGCATTTTGAAAAGCTAGAAATACATTCTTTAATTTTGTTTTTAAATAAAGTTGTTCGAGTGAATAGTTTTTGAAAAATTAATTTTCAAAATCAAAATTTTGAAAAAAAAAATGAAAATTTTTTTTAAAACAAATTTTTTTCAAAATTTTACGTAATTAAGTATTATTTTTTATTCAATATTCAATGCTCATATTAATTTTTGATCAAACACAAAAAAAACGGGATGTCAAAATGTTTTGTAGTTTTTGAGAAAATCAAAAATAACAAAAACTACTTTTGTTCTAAGAAAAGCCTTTTATTTTAGTTTTTACGTTTTTGGATTCTTAGGTGAATTTACGATTGAAAGGATTAACTTTCTTTTTACTATTTTTTTAATTATCGTCTTATAAGCATACAATAATGTGACAAAGTACTGGATTAACCATATTTCACACATTTTTTCATTGAAAACACCTGCGTGAGAGCATTGGTTTAAAATTGACCTGTCACTTTTTTATTATGATGGGGTCGGCTTGGCTTAGGTGCATTTACGAAAGAAAGGATTAACTTTTTTTGTACAATTTTTTTATTATCAGTCTTATAAGCATACAATAAAGTGACAAAGTACTGGATTAACACATTTTTTCATTGAGAACACCTGCGTGAGAGCATTGGATTAACATTGACCTGCGAATGTTTTTTAAATAATGCAAAGTTACACGCCCTAACTAGTGACAGAAAAATGTAATTGCGAAATAAGAACAAAAATGTTCCTGAATCTTGAAATCAATTAAAATAAGAAATACATGCATATTTAGATAAAATAAATAATTACTGTTTATTTAAATCTGGAATGGCCACACAAGTCATATACTTTGTCAGGTCGTCCTGGAATGTTAAAATATACCGGTTACCGGAATACGTCAAAGGAAGAACACCGACCATGTCCATGTATACCTTATCGAATGGGAGGCATGGGGTGTCTGTCAAAACCATTGGCATTTTGGTTAGTTTGCCTGACTTATTCGTTTGACATTTTTCACAGTTCCTGATATAATTTGCAATGTCCTTTTGCATATTTTTCCGTCTAAACTGACGACGAATTCGTGCATAGGTCTTCGCCATTCCCTGATGTCCTCCAAGTACGGATTTGTGGAAATCGCGAAGAACTGTTTGTATGTCTTCTGGATTTCTTAGAACCTGAAAGTCATCTCTACTTGCTTGCTTGCTGCTATGTTTTTCAGTAGTTTGTTTATTATTCTTTTTAGTATGCAAATTTTGCTTATTTTTTTGAGTCTTCTTGTCTGTACAATTTTAATATTATCATTTTTTGTATAAATCCTACTTAACGCATCTGCATTGCAATTTGTTTTACCGGGCTTATAAATGATTTTATAATCGTATTCAGACAACTTGTGATGGAATCTAATAAGTCGTGTGGTTGGGTCCTTAACATTAAATACTCCTATGAGAGGACGGTGGTCCGTGTAGACTGAGAACGGTCGACCTAAAAGATATGTTCGGAAGTGCTTGCATGCCCAAACTATGGCAAGCAATTCCTTTTCTATAGTCGAGTAATTGTTTTCTGATTTATTTAGTGAACGGCTAGCATAAGCTATAGGCTTGTCTTCACCCACATTACCCTGGGATAAAACAGCTCCTAAAGCTTCGTTGCTGGCATCGGTTGTTAAAATAAATTGTTTTGTAAAGTCTGGATAAATAAGTATAGGTGGTGAAGAAATCGCTTACTTAAGGACCATTTGAGGGGCAGCTATTTTAGAAAATTGTGGAATAAATTTCCTATAATAATTCGTAAGTCCCAAACATGATTGCACCTGTTTTATTGTTTTAGGTATGGGAAAATCTGAAACACATTGGGTTTTGGCTGGGTCAGGCGAAGTTCCGGCTTCAGAGCATATATGTCCCAAATATGATACTTCACGGCATAGAAAATTACATTTCTCGGTATTTTATTTGAGATTATGCTGCCTAAGTTTAGCCAAAACCTTTGAAAGCTTTTCGTTGTGTTGCTCTAGATTTTTACCATAGATAACAATATCATCCAAATATACAAAACAATCAATGCCATGCAACCCAGTCAGGATGTGATTCATTATCCTTTGAAACGTTGCTGGAGCACCGGTTATACCAAAGGGCATTCTATTGAATTCGTAATGTCCTGTGCTGGTACTAAACGCAGTTTTCGCTCTATCAGCTGGATCGATCAACACCTGATGGTAGCCACTTGCTAAATCCAAGGTGCTGAAAAATTGGCAGTGTCCCAACTGATCAAGAATTTCTTCGATTCTTGGTAGGGGGAATGCGTCTTTAATTGTTACTTCATTCAGCTTTCTAAAATCTACAACCACCCTTCACCTTTTTTACCTTCAACCGATTTTTTGGGTACAATAAGCAAAGGCGAATTCCAAGGAGATTTGCTTTCCGAAATTATGTTTTGATCAAGCATCTCTTTCACTTGCTTCTCAGTTTCTTTTTTATGGATCTCTGGCGTTCTATATTGCTTTGTGTTGATCGGTGCTTGGTCAGATTTGGTGGGAATGTTGTGGGACAAAACGGGTGAATAACTTAAATTATCACCTTCTAATAGAAAGACATCAGAAAACTGAATGCATAACTCCTCTACCGATTTTTTTTTCCTCCTTGGTTAGGTTTTCATCTATTTTAATTGAGCTTAGAAGGCTATTTATCCGTTCATTACTGGATTCCTTTTTAAAATTTGTTAATATTTTACCTCCGTATTCATTGTTTTCAATAATTTTGTAGTTTTTGAAATTTGAATAGGTAGCCATGAAATTTGTGTCCATGACATAGTCCTCTGTTGTGCAGTTTAAAACAGGGACATGGACGTAATCGTTATTTGCCTTAACAATTGTGTTTCCCAAATAAATTCCGTTATCAATTTCCTGCGAATGTATAAGCAGTTCATTTGATTTTGAATTTGGGATTTGGATCTTCACAATTGTCCGTGTCCGAGCCCCAATTTTGCACTGCACAACTTTTTCGTTCAGTGAAGACATGGTAACTAGACTCGAAGGCAAACATTTGAGAGGTCAATCAATTAAGACTTCCCTTTTCCCATCTAAAAACGTTATTCGTTTGGAAACTGCTGCGATGATCGTGTGATTCCATAGGATGTCACGACCTAATACACCATCCGTAGGTATATCATCGTCATCGACTATGTTCCATTTAGTCGAAAATTTTTTTGGGAAAAGTAAATTAGTCTTAATTGTACCCAGTGTTGTGCCTACACCACCAAAAACACCACCCAGTTCCTTTGTTTCTCGGGTGTTTATATTGCTAGCATTTAGCATTAAGCTCGAGTCTGCCCCTGTATCAACAAGAAGAAGTACTTTTCCGTACATAGCTAATGATGTGGGCAGCTCGACGAACACATCGTGCTTACGAATGTTCTTTAATGTATACAATATTTTCTTCTTTTTAGTTATTTTTCGCCATAGCGAACTGGTTCAAATACTTACAACAAAAACTAAAAATAAAGTTTTTAAACGTATTCGCCAAAAATACAAAGAGAGAGAGAAAGTGTGAACTAGTTGTGTTTTTGATCAGCTCTAAGAAAATTTAAATTATTTGCTGAAAATATCACTTAAACTTTGTGAAAAAAATTTCAAAAAATATTAAACCGATTAAGTATTCACTAGAGCACCCAGGGTGAGTCACAATTCACTTTATATTTAAGAAAAAAAGTCAACAAACAAAAGAATAGTCATGCATCGGACACCGGTAAAACCCTCCACAAGCGACAGTACTTCTACTGCTATACCAAAACGAAAACTATCCGCCACATCCCCAGATTTTCCTCCCCAAAAGGTAACGTCAAAGGACAATATCGCAGTTGGGAACATGTCGCTCAATGATCTCTCATCGCTTCTGGACGAAAAGCTTAAAAATTTGGCTACAAAGTCTGACCTAGACGGAATATTTGCCGAAATTCATGACCTGAAGCAGAAGAATGCAGCTCTTCAAGAGAAATTGCATCTGATGGAGTCAAAATGTTTTGATCTGGAACGGCAAGTGAGCTGGATAGCCAAAAAAGCAATTGAAAAAAACATTATCCTGCACCTTCCTGTGGTAACAGGCCAAATTGCGGCAGAAAAAGCGAAAAGCATCTGCATGGATTTGCTGCAGTCTAATGATTCAACAGCAATAACTGAAATCCGCTCATTACGGTCAAATAATCCAAAAGTAAATAACGTTTTGGTAGAAATGAAAAAGAAAGATTTTGTAGACACTATTGTTAGCACATCTTACGCTCCGACTTCAAAACTTCGCGACGAAGGCATTTCCTTGCACAGGGATTATCCAGCGGCGGCGCGCGAGAAACGACAACGGCTGATTAAGATCAAAAAGGAAATCCTTGCAAAGGATAATAAAATTAAAATACAAATTCGTGGAGAAAAAATCACGGTAAACAAACATATTCTTTATCTGGATGCTGAAAACAAACTTGCATGCGAAGACGATGACGGAATGACATTTGTTCAACATTTGCTTGGTGACAGCGCAATTCTGACAGCGAATGCCAGAGGCTCTCAAACAGTTGGCAGTGTTCAGCAACCAAATTTTTAATAATAAAGCCGTCAGCCTATCAAATAACTTTAATAAAACTAGCTATTTAAAAAAATATAGAATTAAACCAAATGTAAACAGTAATTTAAGTAATAATTTTATACAAAATACTTTCACTTTAAAAATAATGTCATATAATATTGCAGGGTTACGTAGCAAAACACAGTTTAGGGAATTTTTTGAGTTAATTAATCAGTATGATATCTTTTTCTTATACGAAACATTCATCGAATGTAATGAAGATACCTTCTCACACTTCTTCGAGGATTACGAATTGCGCTGGATCTTGGCGTCAAGAACATCAACACATGGAAGAGCTAGTGGAGGATGTCTTTTCGGACTAAGGAGGAATATCAAGAAAACTTTTCAATGTTGCTTCGTTCATCAACTTGACAGAACCTTTATAAAAATAAAAAATAATACTCAAGAGCTCTTCATCATCCCAGTATACATCAATTGTAGCTTTTGGCATCAAGATCTTGCCTCCCTGTACAACTTCTTTCTGGAATTTAAGGAACAAAATGTGATGCTAATTGGAGATTGCAATGCAAGGGTCGGTGAAACACAATTATGGGAATTTCATCCAGAACTCGCTGGGTATTCAACTTATACTCCCAGGAAATCAAAAGACAAAAAAATCGATAGTAATGGTAAAAAATTTATTGAAATGTGTGAATCTCTCAGTTTGTCGCTTCTGAATGGCCGAACAAAAAGCGATGAGGAAGGTTCACTTACTTTTTTCAGAGGAAATGCTTCTTCAACAATAGACTACTGTCTAGTAAAAGAAGATTGGTTTAGCTGTATGCCGGATCTCAAGATAGGCGAATACCCTTTCTCCGATCATCTTCCGCTTTTAGTCACTGCCAAGCTTGACACTCAAAATATGAATACAGAACCAGAAAATCAACTTCTTCCGAAACTAGTATGGAATGATAAATTTATACATCGCTATCAAAGAGATCTAGATAATGCACTTGATGCAGCTGGCTTCTCCGAACCAGAAACGAATCAAGGAATAGACACTTTGACGTAATGTATAGCTATTGCGGCGAAACCTCTCCAGCCAAATGGAAGGGGAAGATCGTCAAAAAAACAACCATGGTATGATGCAGACTGTCTTAGTGCGAGAAACAAATCTTTTGCTCATCTACATCTGGCAAAAAAGACACCTACCCTTGTTTCAAAACTAGCTTACCAAAAAGCAAACAGAGAATACAAAAGTATCTGTAGAGAAAAACAAAGGCAGTATTGGCAAAATCTCGCGCAGGAAATAAGTGAAGTAAGGAACAGTTGCGACTTTTGGAAATTAGCGAGAAGACTGAATAGTAGAGAAGTGGTTAGTCGTTCAAGAATACAAGTTAAAGCAGAGGTTTTAGCAGAACACTTTCAAAATTTGTTAAACCCCCCAACTAGCCCAAATCATCACTTGTTTGCCCTCCCTTATATAGAGAATGTGGAACTTGATGCGAGAATAACACCTCTAGAGATAAAAACTGTAGCCTACGCTTGCAAGCTCAATAAAGCACCTGGAGTAGACCGTATACCGTATGAGTTCTATAAGTTTTCCACGGAAAAATTTCTAAAATGCTTGGCAGAATGTTTTAATCGGGTCTTTGATGAAGGATCAGTAGGTGAAAGCTTCAGGAGAAGCATCATATTCCCAATCTTTAAAAAAGGGAATGCAGAAGATGCTAGTAACTACCGAGGAATATCATTCTTAAATTCAGTAATGAAAATCTTCTCTGCAATACTTCTCAACCGTTTAACAAACTGGATTATGGAAAATGGACTACTGAGTGAATTCCAAGCAGGTTTCCGTAAAGAATATTGCACTGTGGATAACATTTTCACGTTAACAAGCATAGCGAAGTTATACCTTGATAATGGAAGGAAACTATACGCTTTTTTCGTGGATTTTAAGGCAGCTTTTGACTCTATAGACAGAAATGCTCTCATTCTAAAGCTCAGCAATATAGGCGTGTCAACGAAAATCCTGAAAGTAATACAAAGTATGTATGAGGAAAACCAAGCGGCCGTGTGGGATGGGAACCAATTGTCTCGCTGGTTTGCAACAAAAATGGGTGTTAAACAAGGATGTTTACTAAGCCCTTTACTCTTTTCATTATTCCTTGATGATATAACTTCCTTCCTACCAGGAGGTATTGTTTTTAATGGAATAAACATTAAATGTCTAATGTATGCAGACGACATCGTCCTGCTGGCAGATACGCCAAATATGATGCAGCTTATGGTCAACAAATTACAGCAATATTGCCGAACATGGAACTTAAAAGTAAACACAAATAAATCGAAAATGATGGTTTTCCGAAATGGCAGTGGTAGATACGCTAGAAATGAGAAATGGACCTGGGAAGGAAAAGAGCTAGAAAATGTCAAAGAGTATAAGTATCTAGGAGTAATACTGACTCCCAAACTCTCTCTTGAAAAACATTTCAAATCAAAGCTACACGATTCTAAAATGGCTATCAATTGCAACTGGAAAGGAATTCTTGGCAAAAAGGACGTCGCAACAAGTGTGAAATACAGATTATTTGAAGCAGTGGTAAGAACTATAATGTGTTATGCTGCTCAAGTCTGGGGTTTGTTTCAGCATGAGGAAGTAGATAAACTCTTAAGATACTTCTTAAAGAAAATCTTTCGTCTACCAGAAAATACGCCGACGTACATGCTCCATTTAGAGACTGGACTTCCACCTCTCTACCTGTACACTCTCAAACTACATTTCAACTATATAAGAAAGGTCATGGAATATCACCCGCAAAGGCTTCCCAAAATTGTGGCATCTTATATGATTCAACGAAAATTTCAATTTTTTGGTGAGTGGTCAAGACTGTGCTTGGAGCATAACGTTCAAATGGACCTCGACAACCCAGCAACATGGGAAGACCCATTGCTTTCCCTCCAAAATTCTATCAAGGAATCCAGGTTTGAGTTTTTCCGTGAACGTGCGAGGCTAAGTGAGTCAAGGAATCTATATCGAGCACTGGATCACAACTTAACAAACAACTATTTTCACGACAACAACAGTATTGACACTATTTCCACAATTATCAAAGTAAGAGGAGAACTTTTACGCTTAAACTATATCCCTCATCGAAATGACCAAAATACTGAATGTACACTGTGTAACCGACATACATCAGAGGACGTTATACACTTTGTTGGAACTTGTCCCATTTTTAGCTTCATCAGACGCGCCCACTGGGGTAAAAACAGTCTAAGCATGGATGAACTCAAAATTATTTTAAACGGCGACTGCTGGCTTACTCTGGTTAGCTACGTTAAAACTTCCTGGAAATATCGTTCCCAAATAATAAACGAAAGTTTCTGATTAATCTAATTCTCAGAATATTTGTGAGATACTAAAATGTTTTATAAAACAACTTTTTCATTATTTATATTCAATAATCAATAAAATTTTATATGCTCTCTGTTTTTTCGGCTGACGGCTTACGCCATGCTCTAATTGTGAACAATTTATGTAAATTATGAATGTTGAATAAAGATCACATCTTACTTACTACTTACTTACTACTTACAAAAAATTTATTAAACATTACGCGACACTTACTCTTTACTTACTTGCTTAAGGTGGCGCTTTAGTCCGGGGTGGACCAGGGCCTCAACCAACAAGCTTCTCCAGCTAGCTCGGTCCCTAGCTAGCTGTCTCCAGTTTCGCACGCCAAGTTGGTTGAGGTCCTCCCCGACTTGTGTGCGCCACCTGAGTCGCGGTCTTCCTCTACCTCGCCGTCCCTCGGGGTTTGATTCGAAGACTTTCCGGGGCGGAGCATTCGGGTCCATTCGCTCTACATGACCAAGCCATCTCAGTCGCTGGACTTTTATACGTTTGACTAGGTCAGTTTCACTGTACAGCCCGTACAGTTCGTGGTTAAATCTTCTCCTCCACTCCCAATCTATGCAGACGGGACCGAAGATCACACGAAGAATTTTCCTCTCGAAACAGCCTAAAGCGCTCTCATCCACCTTCGACAAAGTCCATGTCTGCGCCATAGACAAGGACCGGGATGATAAGGGTCTTATAGAGGGACACTTTAGTTGCTCGAGAGAGGACTTTGCTACTCAATTGCCTTCTTAGTCCAAAGAAACAGCGATTGGCAAGAGTTATTCTCCGTTTGATTTCAGCACTGATGTTGTTTTCAGAGTTTATAGCGGCGGCGGCGCCTAGGTATATGAAGTCCTTCACTACCTCAAAGTTATAGCTGTCTATAATGACGTTTTGTCCCAGACGTCGGTGTTGTGTGTCCTTTCTTGATGACAGCATATACTTGGTCTTGCCTCATTTACCGCTAAACCCATCTTCTTCGCTTCCGTCTCAATGTTCACAAAAGCGCCACTGACATCACGCTTTGTTCTTCCAATAATGTCAATGTCGTCGGCGTATCCGAGTAATTGGACGGACTTTTGAAAGATTGTGCCTCTTGTGTTGACGCGTGAGTTTTGCACTATTCTTTCAAGAATTATGTTGAAGAAGTCGCACGATAGAGCATCGCCTTGCCTAAAACCTTTTTTGACATCAAATGCATCGGTGAGATCTTTTCCGACCTTGATGGAGCAGCGTGCATTCTCCATCGTCATCCTTCATAAGCGGACAAGTTTGTCAGGGATGCCAAAACTAGACATTTCTCTATATAGTTCATTCCTATAGATGCTATCGTACGCGGCTTTGAAATCGATGAAAAGGTGGTGGATATGGACCTATCAGGTTGTTGACGAAAGGTTTCTGACGTTCACATAATACAGCAGAAAGAATCTTATACGCGATGTTCAGGAGACTTATGCCTCTGTAGTTGGCGCAGTTCAGAAGGTCTCCTTTCTTGATGATCGGACAAACAATGCTGAGATTCCATTCATCGGGCATGCTTTCTTCCGACCATATTTTGCAGATGAGTTGGTGCAAGCTCCCAACCAAGTCATCGCCTGCCGCTTTGAATAGTTCGGCAGCAAAGCCGTCAGCTCCCAGCGGCTTTGTTGGACTTGAGCTTCGATATAGCTATCCTCACTTTGTCCAGGTCGGGTGGGCGGTATTGTTGGTCTACTTCGCCTAAGTCGAATGGTACTATCTCTATAGCAGCGGCATTCTTTTCTTCATCGCCATTATAAAGATTGGAGAAATGTTCTTTCCATATCCTCAGCATGGACTGCGGTTCTACTACGATGTTCCCGTGATTATCCTTGCAGGCTTCGGCTCGGGGATTGTATCCTTGTGATGTTTTTTTTACCTTTTGGTAAAACTTTCGAACCTCATTCCTGCCATGGCATCCTTCTATTTCCTCGATCAAGAGCTTCTCATGCTCCTTTTTTTTCTTTCTCAGAAGCCGGTGTTCTTCTCTCCTCTTCTGCTCGTAGAGCTCGCGAGCAGCTCTAGTCCTTCTTTTCAGCGCCGTTTTATATGCGTTTTGTTTTGCTGCATGTGCTTGCTGGCACTCATCGTCAAACCAGGGGTTTCGTTGTGGTGGTCGTGTAAAACCCAGCACATCAGAGGCGGGATCTTTGATGGCTGCTTGGCAATGTTGCCACTGGTCCTCAATACTTAATGCTGGCGGCAAAGGACTTCTTAAGAGGTTGTTAGAAACTGGATCGGAAAAGGACCTTGCGATCTCTTGCGATTGTAAGCGTCCAACGTCGAACTTCCTCGCAGTATTTCCTTGTTTTGGCTTGGGTCGGGATATCCGCAGCCGAACCTTGGCTACAACGAGGTAGTGTTCCGAGTCGATATTAATCCCTCGGAACGTGCGGACATCCTCTATACTGAAGAAGTGCCTTGAATCGATCGCAATGTGGTCAATCTGGTTTACGGTTGATTGATCAGGAGATCGCCATGTCCCTTTGTGAATATCCAGATGTTTGAACTGCGTACTGGCTACAAGAACGTCTCGCACCACAGCGAAGTCGATCAGCCTGAATCCGTTATCGGAGGTGGTGTCGTGCAGGCTATATCTTCCAATTGTGTCACCAAAGATGTCTTCTATTCCTAGCTTGGCATTAAAATCTCCAAGGACAATTTCAATGTCATAACTAGGGCACTCCTCGTATGTTTTGTCCAGGAGCTCGTAGAATATGTCTTTGGTGTCTTCATCTTTCTCCTCTGTTGGGGCATGCGCGCAAATCAGGCTAATGTTGGCGAATTTGGCCTTGATGCGGATTGTCGTAAGGCGCTCGTTCACACAGTTGAAACTTAAGACTTTTTGCCTGAGCCTAGTTCCAACAACAAATCCGCATCCAAATAAACGCTGCTTTTGTTCTCTGTAGCAGTCGCCGTAGTAAATATAGCAGTCTTTTAATTTTCGTCTCCCCGGTCCGTCCCATTGCATCTCTCGGATGGCGGTAATATCTGCTTTGTAGCAGTTTAGGGCTTCCGCTAATTGTTCGGCTGCACGTGGTCTATTAAGGGACCTAACATTCCACGTACAGATCCGAAGTTTGTTATCCTTATTTCGTTTGCATGGTTCGTCAACAGTGAATCCGTCCGTATCCGAGGCTTGTTTTTGCTTCGCAACTACGTCGTATTTTATGTGCCCGGGAAGTCACCCCGACAGCACAACCCCCAACCTGGAGGGCCAGGTCCTTAGTATGACTCCAAGAACGGGGAGCCGGATAAACCACTCCTTACAGGCCTGAGCTCCGAATACGTCGGAGTAGCCCTGTAAGGTGTTCACTAAGTAGTTCATCCTTACTGGAACTGTAGACGCCACCGTTGATTCCATCTGGGGAATTCCTCCGCTGTCGCCTGGATGAAAGGAGAGATGCCTTAGTGGAAACACCTCTCCCCCCTCTCGTTTGCTACCTACAACAACCTTCCACTGGGGTTGTGACCCAATCTCCAGTTGAGGTACTAGGCACCCGATGTTCACCGCGAGGAGGTGAGAGTAGGAGTCGATAGACAGAGGTGGGTTTTAAGAAAAACCTGTGGACGCTTGTGTCCTCTTGAGTGCACGTGTCTACCATTCGAACATCGACACTTACTCACAACCAAGCAAATATTCGCAATCAATAACCATAAATTTACCTGACCTAGGACAACTTTGGCCCCAGATACAGGTTCTATAGGTTTTTGCTCCGTTTTGCTTACCGACTGAAAAGTAAGGAAATTTATCTCTTTTGAGTAAGGCTAGCCGCGCACTAGCAATTTTTAGTTGCGAAACTGTTTGGTTACTTATAGAAAACAGATGAACTGTTTGGTTGAATGTCCGTGAATTGGCAGATAATTATATGTTCAATAAAATGGCGAACTTATTTCAGGCAATCGTTTAGTTTGTGTCAAAACACAAACTTTTTAGTTGCTCGAACCAAGCAGTTTCGCAACTAAAAATTGCTAGTGCGCGGCTAGCCTAAGTCTTCCGATTTATTTTTATTTTTTGTTGTTTTTTTGTGCTGTAATGACTTTTTTTTTTATTTTTAAAGTGTCTTCAAATTGCCTTTTTGATGTCATAGGTGGTGTTTGGCTGCCTAGCTCTGATGACATCATTGTTTTATTTGAAGAGGGATTTTTTGGCGGTGTTTTGTTTGTGGGGAGTAAATTTGGTGGGGCAGAGTTTATTGAATTAAACTGGCCCCCGGGCCGTTTCCCCATTGTTCCTTCTGATAATTCCTTTTGGAGAAACAATCCTCCTCCACATGCCCCATCCTAGAACACCACTTGCATTTTGTTCTGGGATTTTGTGATGTTACTCGTGTAAAGCTAAGTGTACACGATTGGTAGATCTTACAATATTGTCAGATCTGTCAGTGAAAAACATGCTTACAATGTCTTACAACCGTGTAGTCTTACAATTAATTGTCAGAAAATTTGTCTGACAATTAATTGTTAGATCATTGTCTGACAATTAATTGTAAGAAACCTGACAATCATGTGTACGCTAGCTGACAATCGTGTAATCTTCCAATTAATTGTCAGAAAATGTATCTGACAATTAATTGTAAGACGGTAAATTGTAAGGTATTTGATAATCGTGTACACACACAATTTATTGTCAGGCCTGCCAATTTTTATCGTTGTCTGACGTTTCTGACAATGAAGAAATTGTAAGATGTTCGTTTTTTAGCATCATACAATTTTTTCATTGTCAGAAAATTTGCAGCCAAGGTTTAATTGTCAGTTTCCATAACCAACAAAAACTGACAATTAATTGTGTGTGTACACGGTTGGTAGAAAATCTACCAATCTCTTACAATTAATTGGTAGGTATTAAGCCGGCTATCTGAAAATGAATTGTCAGCCAACTTCTGACAATTAATTGTAAGAGATTGGTAGATTTTGTACCAACCGTGTACACACACAACTTATTTGTCAGCTCATTGGTAGATAATTGTCAGACATTGTAAGATCTTACAATATTGTAAGATCTACCAATCGTGTACACTTAGCTTTAACACGTATTTGTGAACGTTGGCAACTGTTTTGATTATGCCCATAATCTTCGCAAGAATCACAGTGTGGTGTTCTTTTCCGTATTTGACACTCGGCGTAAGTGTGATTTTGTTTTCCACAAAATCCACATTTTGTCACAGGATTTGCAGTTCTATTTACGTGTCTAGTACTTGGATGGGGGGAGTCTAGATTTACCTGGTTATTTGATTGATGTAATTGATTGTTGGATGGTTGGAAGTGATTATGATATTGTGGTGTGTATGAGTTTTGAAGACTATCTATATTTGTATGTGGGTATGTTGGCTGCGGTGGAAGTTGTTGAGGCCAGGTGGGCGGGTACGCACGTGGTGAGATAGCACTGAACACATTTGATTGAACTCCCCAGTTGTTTTGAGTTCCCATTAAAAGGGATGTTCTCTGCGCCAAATCAGCCAACTTTGATAAGTCAGTTTCAGCGGTTGTCAGCATAAACTGACGCAAAGCAACCAACGCTATTGATTGAGCTTCACTGTAACGTGAATCAATAATCTCTCGCTTTCATTTTCAGCGTGAGTAAGCGTCGAGCGAATGACTGGAAATCTTCATTCATCATTTGGTGTGATTGATTAATTTCAAGCATCACACTGTCAAGAGTTATAATTGCCAGATATGCTGTTTTTATAACTGACTCCAGTTCTGCTAAGGTTTTGGGAGGATTAGATCTAATTAGTTCAAATGCATCCCCTGTTAGCCTTGTGGAAATGCAGGCCACATACAAGTCTTCGGCTTCACCTGCCTCTAGGCATTTCAACCCTAAATGGAAAGCGTTTTGACAAGTCCATGTCCTTTGCCATGGAAATAGGGGTATGACACGGGAAACAATCTTTGTCACCTTTTCGTATGACATGTTTTATATTTGACTGCTAATTGGTTGTACCTCCGCCAATTCTTGTCTTAAGTTAATATGGGGATTTTGAGATGTCTCCACTAATTCTTGTCCTAAATTAATATGGTGTTTTCCGATACCTGAGACAGGAGTCTGAACACCCTTATTTACAAGATTTTTAGTGACAGGGGTTTTTGGAGACGATGTAAAAAACAGGGGTAAAAGATTTTTTGAAAAATCAGATGAAGCTGATTTTGAATTTTTTCTTTGCAACTCCTTTTGGGCTGACAAGCTTTTATTCAACTCACTTGTTAGTTGGTCAAGTTGTTCGTCAGCTTCGTCTGCTACTTGCTGGAGTTGCTTTTCAGCCTCCTTACGCAATTTCTCGCTTTTTTCAAGTTGCTTGACTAGCTGTTCTGTCTCTTTAGTGTGTCTATTTCTTATATTCTGTACGGCCTTAATATATTCCGTCAGAATCGCGTCTGTCGTTTCAATACGCTGAAATTAACCCCACTGGGAGCTAAGCTGAGACTTGACCAAAGTAAAAACCTCGGGATTTAAAATATCCTTAAGTTCTGAAAGTAGTACCTCGTTGAGTTCTTTAAGTTGTCGCCGTTGCTCTTTTTTCTCTTTTTTAAGAGTTTCTAGTTCCTCTATTAAATCATTAAGTTTTTAAGTTTAAGATTAAGTTTTAAGTTTTATTAATAATTCATTTTTTGGTAGGTACATTAAATAAACTAACATATTAGAATTAAGAAAAAATAATATTAATGCAAAATATAAAACAAATTTCAAAAATAAATTATAAAATAGTGATCTTCCGAATAACAACTTTGTATGTACCCGTAAAAACAAATTAAGAGACACTCTTTAGCGAAGCTTAAAGCTAGAGCTAGTGGCGAATGCCCATCAAAATAAAATAAATCAACATAGTTGTGTGCAAGATGAATAGAAGGGGGAAAAAAAGAAGGGAAGTTTTTTTTTTTTTTTTTTTATTTTATTATACATATTAAGTAATTAAGGATAATAATTTTTCAATTTGAACATGATCGTATCCAAAAAGCCATGATTTAACATTTTGTAGAAAAGAAGACAAAACTCTAAGACTTCTAACGGAGAAAGGCAATTTGTTCAAAACTGAGGGAGCAACTATTGTAAAAAATCTTCGAAAATGTGTTCTATTTTAAGAAGGGACGTTGACTAAATTCAACGTATTCACTCGTAAATTATGTCGAGGATTATTTCTCGTTGAAAGATATCCACTTCTCATAAAAAATAACTTTAAAACTTTAAAGTAGTACAGATGTCGTAGAGGAAGAACTTTTAAATCCTGAAACAAAATGAAACTATTATGAAAGCGATTTTTTTTACAAATGATTCGTACAACATGTTTTTGAAGAATAAGAAGAGGATAAATCTTGTTTTGATAAGAACCCCCCCAACAAGTTATTCCATAATGAATTTTAGAATGAACAATACCATAGTAAATCATAACTAGTATTTTTTGTGAGCAATACAAACCAAGAGTATAAAACTGTCTAGAACAACATAACAAGTAATTTTTTAGAGAGTGAGTATGATCAGACCAATTCATTTTACTATCAAGTAAGACCCCAAGGTATTTAAAGGTCTTTACAAACTCAATCTGAAAGCTGTGAGGTGAACAGGACTCATTAGAAAAAAAAACTATTAGAATTGTTTTCACTGAATTTTTTGCAATCAGAAGAATGATAAAAGATATCGCAATCAACTAAAATAGGTGACCCTGATAAGCTAAAATACATTATTTTAGTTTTATTGCTCAACACCATTTTATTAGCTGCAAACCAGCGTCTTAATATGTCAATTAAGTTAAGCAGGGATCTACAACCATAAGAGAAGGCCTTATCATCAGCAAATGCAGTAATTCTTCCTTTAAAATTCTGGCTGAAAATAGAATTGATGAAAATCAGGAAAAGCAAGGGACCCAAAACTGAACCTTGCGGAACGCCTATACTTATACCAGATAAATTGTTCAAGCTACCATCTATTCTTACTAGTTGCTTTCTATTAGATAGGTAGGAATCTAACCAATTATAGCTGAATCCACGCATTCCTGCATTATGTAATTTTTAAAGTTAAATCAATGAAGAGTCCAGCTGTAAATAAATTATTATTCAAATTTTCATAAATTTCACTACAAAATTTTAGCAACGCATCTTCAGTTGATCTATGAGCTCGAAATCCGAATTGGGCATCACTAAAGAAATTATTTTTATTTAAAAATTCCAAAATTCTTCTTTTCATCGCCTTTTCAAAAATTTTTGAACAAACAGGTAACAAAGAAATTGGTCTATAATTATTCATAATGCAAGTGTTAGACTTTTTGTGAAGAGGAATTACCTCAGCAATTTTAAGCAAATTTGGAAAAACACCACCGTACACACTTTTATTAAAAATATGTGCAAGAACATCCACAATGTTATAAGCAATTTGTTTAAAGATTATATAAATAAATTAAATAAATTTGGTGGTGCAACAGCTCGGAGAGAACCAGGACCTAGTGACTCACAACTCTCAACCTTTCCTGTGTGCGTGTTACCAGGAACGGAGGGGACCTACAATTTTCTGCCGATTCCGAACGGCTAATGAGCAGCACTTTCTATGACAAGAGATACTCTTGGAGAATTTGTCAATTTCTCGCAAGAGGCAGTACACCCCTGAAAAAAACTTTGCAGCAGATTATACTGGAGCAATTATCATTGGTAACAGAACTAGATTTTTTTAATTTTTTTAGGATGAAAAGCAGTTCACCGGGACATATAGTGGCATAAAAAAGACTTTCTGAAAAAATAGTATCATTAACTAAACCTTCAGTAAGAAAATCGACATTTCTATTGCTAAAAACCTCTGTCGAAACATTTTCAGCTATAGATATGAAAAAATTATTGAAGCGATTAGCTATTTCAGTACTATCTGTAATTCTTATATTATCATCTTCTATTATTAATGGTTTTTCAGATTTTGGACCACGATTTAAAATTTTGTTTACAACATTCCATTCACCTTTAATATAACCTTTGTTTTTTTTTTTTTTGAGTTCAGATAAATAATAATTTTCCTTACATTTTTTTACTTTTAAAATTTTTTTGCATGCTATTTTATAATCTATTTTTAGTTGAGTATTATTTAGATACATTTTACATTTTTTACGAAGCTTGTTTTTTATGTTTATTTTATCTAAAATATATCCTGTCATCCATTCTTTCAAATGTTTAGACCTATTCTTTTTCATCGATCTTTTTGTACAACTATGAAGATAAGAACCTAATTTTTTAATAAATTTATCATACGCAAGAGAAGGATTATTCTCATTGTAGACAACATCCCAGAAAGTTGGGCCTCAATATCTCTCTTGGCCATTAACTTTATTGATCTTTACAACGAACTTCGGGCTTCAACCCAAACTCAATCCAAAAACACAATCAAACTAGTCTTATTAATACAAAAAAAAATAAAGATTTGCAATCGATTAATAAAAATTGATTATATATTTAAGCAAACATACATATATAAACATGAAATCACATTTTAAAACATAAATTCAGATACTTTCATAAATTGATTCTTTCATAGCGAGATACATATTAGAAAAATTGTTTGGTCATTGTTTTTTTTTTATTGTAAAAATTGAGTTTTTCATAAAATTATTTTACTCTTTAAACTCTATGTTGTTATGATCTCCGACGTCCTCTGCTTTGTCATCATGATCCAAGCAAGATAATGTCGTTAGAAATGCCCTCATATTAGCAGGTGAAGAAACTCCCCCGTACACAGTGCGGCCGATGGCATCTTTTTGCGGCCAAAAGTCCAAAATAAAAGTTTTGAATTAGGGGTTTTTTGTCATCAGGTTGTCTAAAGGAGACCCCTAGGAGACGAAAAATGTTCGTAGTAGAATCTCTTGCCGCAAATTCCCCCCATAATCTTAGCCTGAATGTGGCTGCTAAGTTAACGTAGTCACGAGTCGTTAAGATAGGCTAATGGACACTTCCATCAAAACTCGTGTAAAAGTTTTTATTTCGAAGCAAATCTATTGCAATAAAATAAATTCAATAGCTGCAGGTGCGTAAAATAAGTTAAAAAATTTCTGAATAAAAATTCCTAAATAGTACATTGTTAGACAGAGATATGTCAACACTATTTATTAACTTGAACAAAAAAAAAAAAACATATTTGTTTGAGTGAAAACTTTTTTTTCTTGCTGTTTCTTGTTCTCAAAGCTATTTAATATAGTTAAAAATGTTGTGTACCAAATAAAATAAAATTCAGCTGCCCGTAGCTGCCCGTTGAGTTTTTTTGTGCATTAAGGTACTAGTACGGTCTAGAACACCAAAAACGCACGATTTTTGGGAATTTTTTTTCTCGGAAACTTTATTAGATAATAACATAATTTTTTTTAAAATAATAAATACATGCGTCAAGAATACAAATTTTTTGAAACTTTTGAATTTTGGTCGAATATAGAGGGCGTAAACGTCGACTCATCAAAAAATACATTGTCCCATTGCGGACAGCTTATCTCAGGATTGGCTGGACTGAAACAAAAAAAAAACAAAGTGGGTTATTTTAAGGAAGGTTTCTTACGAGACAATTTACCACAATTTGTTTTAAAAGTAAAAAAAAAAACACAAAATTTCAAGCTTTGAAAAAATAATTTTTTTTTTTGGAAATTTTTTTGGCCATTTTTGGGTCGCCATTTTTTTGTTCATAACTTTTTGGTCAAATTTTGGTAGATTAGATTTTTTTTAGATTAGATTAGATTTATTTTTCAATGTTTAATGTTCATACATAAATATTACAAATTATATAGCATGGCTGTTTGCCGTCTGCCTGATTGACAACTTTTAATTCTATATGTATAATGTCTTTTAACAATCTTTAAAAATTTTCGTTAATAATTCTGTTTCTATATTCTAATGCAATTTTACAATATTTATATAACAAGGGAGCATCTACTTCATTAAGATGATGAGTGATCAGCTCTTCCGATAAAAAATCACTTCCAAAGACATGTCTTCTTGTTTCTCGTAGCACTGGACATCTACCCATGAAATGAAAAATGTTTTCTCTTTCACCCATATTGCATAATTCGCACATCAAAGTCAACTCTTCTCTATGAGGAATGAAATTTAGATTGAGCAGTTCTCCTCTAAGTCTAAATATCATAGATATTTGATCCGTTGTTAGGTCATCTCGGAAGTAGTTGTTTTGATTAAGATTGTATTCCAGCTTGCTATACGACATTCTATAGATAGATTCCTTTGCTTCGGACGTGCACCTCCGTCTATATCGATCGTCTACAGCAGCAATCAATTGGTACAGAATCGGTTTCCACCTAAGATAGTCTACAGGTGCCAGATTTATACCTTCTTCTTCAGCTAGCTCTAGCCACTCCCTGAACCAACCTGATTTTCTCTGTATCACCTGCAGTGCTGCTATTTTCGGGAGACGCTCATCTGACATTTGAAGGACCTTACATATGTAGTCAACATTCAACTTCAGTGTTTTAATAAACAATGGAGAGATTCCCGTTTCCAGTATTAACATGTAGTTCGGTGCGTTCGGTGGTAATCGAAATATCCTTTTTATATAAAAACGGAGCAATTTTTCAACGGTTTCATATTTTTTGCTACCCCACACTTGAGCTGCATACATTAATGTTGACTCCGTTATCGATTCAAATACTTTGTATTTACTGCTGTGAGCTATATGATTATTACTGAAGATGTTTCTCCATGCGATATTAATTGTAGTTTTCGCTTTTTGCAATTTATCGGTGAGATGTTTTTCAATGCTGTTTTTATTGGTTATATTGATGCCAAGATATTTATATGCTTTAACCACCTCTATTCTCTCATTATTGTAAGTCCACTTTTCATGACTGCTTACTCTTCCTCCACCTTTACGAAAAACCATTACCTTCGACTTCTCAAGACTAACCACTAATCTCCAGGTTTTACAGTAGGTACCTAGTTTATTAATCATGAGTTGTAGCGATTGTGGTGAGTTCGCAAACAACACTAAGTCATCCGCAAAAAGGAGAGCCTTGATGAGAATACCGGCATATTCTACTCCTCCTGGAAGACAATCAGTTATATCGTCAATAAAGAGTGCAAATAAGCTTGGACTCAGCATACAACCTTGCCTTACCCCTGTCTTCGTTTCAAACCATGTCGAAATATTTTCTCCATCCCATACTGCAGCCTTAGTTTCCAGATAAAGATTCTGAAGTACCCTTCCGAACTTGTATGTCATCCCTAATCCAAACATCTTATACATCAATGCATTGCGGTCGATAGTATCGAAAGCTGCCTTAAAATCGACGAAGAAAACATACAGCTTTTTGTTTCTATCCAAATAGAAGTCAGCGATACTTCGTAGTACAAAGATGTTATCAATGGTGGAATATCCTTGTCTGAAGCCAGCTTGAAATTCTTTCAATAGCTTGTGTTCGTCTATCCACATTCTAAGTCTACTATGCAAAATTGATGTAAATATTTTGTAGGATGTATTTAGAAAAGAAATTCCTCTATAGTTTGCAGGGTCCATCGTATTACCTTTTTTGTGGATGGGAAAAATAAGCGCTTCTTTGAATTCCTGCGGTATAAGGCCTGTATCCATTATGTTATTGTAGATTACCGTTATTTTGTTTACCATATTCTCTGTTCCATATTTATAGAATTCTGAAGGTATTCTATCTAATCCAGCCGCTTTGCCATCCTTGAGTCTATTAAGAGCTGCGTATATTTCCTCTTTCTGTATTATTCCTTCTAAGATCTCATCACTAAAAGCTGGCTGCGCAAATTGCATCATATCATTGGTGATAGGTAAATGATTTAGAAGTTCGGTAAAGTGTATTCTTAATGCCTCACAATTTAGATTATTATTAATAACATATACCTTGCCATTTATTTTATGTGCTTTTTTCCAAAAATCACTCGTACTCTTACAACTTGCTAAACTTTTTGCCTCGTTTTCATAGTAAGTTATTTTTTTCTCCTTACATAATGCTTTCAATTTTCTGTTTAGTTGGAGGTACCGTAGTCTAGTAGACTCATTGTTGTCTCTTCTTCAAATTTTGGTAAATTGTCTTAGAAAACATAAAGACAATCAAGTTGCAACAAGTTTTTTGAAAATCGGTTCAGTAGATCCGGAGATTAACTGTCCGCAATGGGACAATGTGTTTATTGATGAGTCAACGTTGGCGCCCTCTATAATTCGGCCACAATTACAAAATAAAGACAGAACAAAAAATGTTCTTGTACTCTTGGCACATGTATTCATTATTTAAAAAAAAAAATATGTTATTATCTATTAAAGTTTCCGAGAAAAAAAATCCCAAAAATCGTGCGTTAGTTCATAAACTTTTAATTCATGGCCCCGAAATAATAAAATATTCACTGTTACTTATCTGTCAAATGTCGGAAGATGCACAAGAAGCATGTAAAAATTTTTTTTAAATCTATCAAGCTAATTTCGCAAGAAACCATTATCGTCAAAAGACAATGGAGGATGTTTTTAAAAGATTCCTAATCGCATCCGATCCATTAATATCTAGTTGTCGGGAATTACCTCTAAAACCACTTAAATCTTTGTCTAAGGACTGTATCAATTTGTTAGCACCTCTACCTGTAAATAATCAAACAGAAGATGAACAACAATCTTTTGACAGCTCTTCCGCTTCTGAAACAGATACAGATGTAGATGATTGTGACTGTTGCAATGAAAACTTTTTCATGTAAATATCGTATTAACTTATATATTGTTTGCTCATATTGTATTTTGTATTTCTAAATTTATCATTTATAAATTACTGTGTTCGATTCCAATAAAAATATATAAATATTTTTTTCCATTTTTTTGTTATTAATACTGCCATATAGCATTCCACCATTTTGAATTTGTTCATTTTAAATAAATTTTCAAGCCCTAATAATATCAAAACAAAATTTTTTACCTAACTATTACATTTTTGATAAGTTTTTTGGTATGACATGACGCCATATTAGGTTGGCCATTTTGAATTTGCTGATTCTGATAACAGATTCGTAATCAGCGACCCCAAAAACCCCTATATACCAATTTGTGGATCATTCTCTACGTTTTTCGACTTTTGGCCGCAAAAAGCGGCTTTCGACCGCACTGTGCCGTATGGCAAACGTGTTAATTGTAGACCATCAATGTCTTTTATTAAGTACCTATCATTAGGCATAACTTTCTCTACTTCGTAAGGGCCCCTAAACTTGGCAAATAGTTTCTTATTAATGCCAGGAGTGTTAATTATATTTTTTATCATTATGTAATCTCCTTTTTTGTATACATGCGGTTTTTTATGCCGTTTATCATGATACATTTTGTTTAAATTTTGGCTTCTTAATAAGTTTTCACTAGCTTTATTTCTGATGTCTTCAAATTTAGCTCGTTTAGTTCCGAAGTTAATGTTTAAAAATTCCCCAACGCGATCAAAAAATTCTCCCTTCTGATTCGTTCCAAACAAGAGTGTACTGGGCGAGAACCCTGTGCTACGATTCAAAGTGTTATTAAGGGCGAATTCTACTTTTGCAACATGCTTATCCCACCCACTTGTTGTACTAGAATCAGCCTCCTTAGCTAACATGGGAACAAGAATTCGATTTATCCTTTCTATTTGGCCATCGGATTGAGGAGAATGTGTTTGAGCTCAAAAAGTCGGAAAATTCTTTTGACGTGAAACAAGTTCCACGATCAGATATAATTCGATTTGGCCTTGAATAGTTCTCGAAATATGACTTTAAACACTTTATGGCCTCTTTACTTTGGGTAGTCTTTACTGGGTAGAGCTTCAAAAATTTCGTAAAACCATCTATAACGCAGAAAAGGTGCTTTTTGCTCCCAGTTGACAATGGACCAAGATGGTCAATGTGCAATGTGTCAAAAGGCATATTTCCTTTTGGTATTGAATGCAAGATTCCTTGTATTTTCCCTGAATCAGGAGAAAAACGAATACATTTAAGGCAGGTTTTAATAAAGCTTCTTATTTTATCCTTCATTTTAGGAAACCAGTAGGTTTCAGTTAGGTGCTCGAAAAGCTTATCGATTCCTAAATGACACAATGCCTCATGGTGTGTTCGTATTACCTGGTCTTCCATGTTTGAAGGGACATAAAACAGAACTTTTTCCTTTACTTTGCGATATATTAGACCATCTATCATCTGAAAGAATGGGCTTTCAGATTTCTCTAACTCTTTGACGATCAAAATAATTTTAGGGTCATGTCTCTGTGCCGCTGCCAAAATAAACTCAAAAGATTCATCATCAACGTGTAGTATATTAAACGATCTACTAAGAGCATCAACATGATTCATCATGTTCCCTTTACGGTGCTCTACGTTGTAATCAAAGCTTTGTAGTTCTAATGCCCAGCGAGAAATCCGCGGATTAAGTGACTTTTTCTTAAGAGTCAGTGTAAGTGCTTGACAATCGGTCACTATTTTAAAAGATATTCCAATAAGATAAATTTTAAATCTTCTTAAGGCATAAATTATGGACAGAGTTTCCAGCTCATAACTATGGTATCTGCTTTCAACTTCTGTCGCCCGCTTGGAAAAATAAAAAACTGGATGGAATTTGTTGTCATTTTGTTTTTGGAGTAACACTGCTCCAAATCCTGCACTACTGGCATCACAATGCAACTCCGTAACATTATGAGGACAATAAATTGAAAGAACTGGAGATTCCGAAAGCTTAGTTTTCAATAAATTAAAAGATTCTATCTCCTTAACTCCAAAAACAAATGGTGCATCTTTCTTTAAGAGGTCATAAAGTGGTTTGGCTAAATTCGAGAAATTTTGTATAAATTTTCGGAAATAGGAACAAAGGCCCACGTAACTATGAACTTCTCTTGTGCTTTTGGGTATTGGAAAATTTCGTATGGCGTTAATATTTGTATTATTTGGCCTAACACCATATTCATTTATATTGTATCCTAAGTATTGAATTTCAGTTTGCAAAAATGAACACTTATCGAATCTGAGATGCAAACCATTCTGAATCAAAACTTGAATGACTTCTTTTAAAATATTTAAATTTTCGTCGATAGACTCTGTAGCAATCAAAAAATCGTCCAAATAGCTAAGAATTTTACCTTTCGCAATCAAATCTTTAAAAACTTGCTTGATAAACCTTTCAAAAGCGGAAGGACCATTTTTGAGCCCGAATGGCATCTTAACATATTCGAATTGTCCTAGAGGTGTTATAAATGACGTGTATTTAATTGATTCCTCTGACATTTCAACATGATGAAATCCATCTTTTAAATCTAAAGTTGTGAAAAACTTTTTATTTTTGAGACGATCGATGTGATCTTCTATTAACGGCAAGGGATAATTGTCCCTAAGAGTCATTTTGTTTAATTCCCGGTAATCAACGCAGAGCCTCAGCTCCCCATTCTTCTTCTGCACAAGAACTATGAGCGACGCAAACGAGGAAGTCGATTCGCGAATAATGCCTTTTTTCATTAAATCATCTAAAATTTCTTGAAGTTTTATTTTATGTACATAAGGTAATCTCCTAGGCGGACAGTGAAAAGGAGTATCGTTGGACAAAACAATTTGCATTTTAAAATAATTATTAGAGGGTTTGTTGTCTTTAGAAATAGAGAAAGCTGGTGTAACTATTCTTATAACCTTTTCTTTTAAAACCCCAGGTAAATTCTCATTTATTTTAAGATCTAACTTACTTACATTGCAACTCACGTTTATATTCATAACCTCATTTATAAAGTTGTCATCATCACCAGCATCAATCAGCTCATTGTTTTGACTTGTTGCTGGACCATTATGTACGTCAGATGTCACGTGGAGATCACGATCAATTTCAACTGGAATGTTCGCTTTTTGTATTTGCAGCACCAAACCAATTTTTCCCATGAAATCTCTTCCTAGAATTATAGGATAAGACATTGAATTATTCGTAACAATTAAGATTTGCAAATTAATAAATAATTTTTCATAACATATGATACAAGTTACACTTCCCAATACATCTAATGGGCTATTGTTCATTCCAACATAGTTTTTGCCTCTCACGTTCATAGTTGAAATTAAAAACGGCGGGATAAATTTAGCTTGAACAAAACTTATAGGGCTCCCTGAGTCCAAAAGCGTCAAAAGTGTTGTTGATGTATCCATCTGATCACTGACAAACTTATAGTTGATGTTTTTCTCGAATTCGTTGCTTGATGACTTGTCCTTCTGGTACGTGTTGGTGTTCACGCTGCCGAACAAATCCGAACTAACTTTCTCTTTTGTTCGATCTTTCGTATTGACAATCATCACTGACTTCTTGGCAGAGCAATTTGGTGATATGTGTCCCAGCTTCCCACACTTAAAGCACGATACTTCTCTCTTATCAGTTGTTGGTCGAGTACTGCTCTGATTAGAAACTTTGTTGTTGACATCTGTTCGGTTGGATGTAGCATTTCGTACATGAAAATTATTTGGTATACCTCTTGATGGTCTGGCATCGGAATGGTTGTCGCGGCAATTGTGCTTTAATTTCTCATACTTGTGTAAGGCCGACTTTAATTCTGTGATGTTGTTTGCATTGTACAGAATTGTTTTATTAATTTCAACATCTGCGGTTCCTTAAATTATGAAGTGAATTATGTCCTCTTCTTCAATAGAACTTTGTGAAGCTATTTCCAGCATTGAAAGAACATTTTGTTGGAAAGTTTCGTCACGTCGTTTCTTTCTGTTTTGAAGTTCACTGTAGACATCTGCCTTGGTCACATTCTTTTTAAACTCGCTCATTAAATAATTTTTTATATCTTGCCAACTTTTTGGTATGACTGTTCTGATGTATAGTTTTGCTGTACCTGTTGAGAGCCTTTTCCCATAGAGAAATTTGTTTCTTTCGTCCAGACCTAGGATTTTGGAATATTCTTCAAATTGTTCCAACCAACGTTGAACAGGTAAATTGTCGTCACCGCTAAAAACGGCTATGGAGCCCTCAATATCTTTGAAACAAACCGAAGTCGATTTAGCAATATTTGCAGACCCTTCCAGTTGAAGTTCACGAAGCTGTCTTTGAAGTTTATTAATCTCCTCTTTCTTTTTGACAATCCGACGGAGCTTTTCTAATTCTTCGTCGAGAATATCTTCTTCCATGCGTGGCTCCTCGTAATGTGTTTCGGCATCAGAAAATTGTTCATCAGCAAACTCTGCAGTGGATTCACTAGGGCTGTCTTGCATGAGTTTTTGCAGATCATCTTCTGTTAAGTCTTTTACTCCTACCTGTACACGGCGCTTTAACTCAGCTTTTGTACCACTGCACTGTGGTTCCACCGTAGGCCAAAATTCTAAAAAAATTACTGTAGCGATTATTATATAAAACGGTTTAAATGAGCTGAGAACATTCCAAACTAATTAGAAATAGAAAAGGAAAAACCGTTAGATTTTTATCTTCAGAGTAAAAAAAAAAACTTGCCGAAAGAGATGCCTTCTTGTTAAAAATTATTCAGGGTGGCTTAATACAAAGGAAGTATGTATGTATCATTTCTGAAAATATCAATTATTTAATATCTTAATTTCAAATTTTTTTTTATTAAATTAAAGATCGTAAAAATTAATTGAAAGAAAAAAAATTTTATTAAAATTCTAGGTGCCGTTTTCGAGAAAAATACGATTTTTGAAAAACATTTTTTTTTAATTTTTAAGCATTTGTATGGTAGGTACCTTTAATTTTAGGTAAAGTAAATTTTTTTTTCTCACATCTTGTAGATTTTATTGAGAAACTTTTATTTATCAAGTTTAAAAAAAAATCTAGCATGGGGTTTTCGAAATATGTATTGAGTTTTGAAAATAAAATTTTGAAGTTTTTTTTTTAAAATCCAATCAGTTTTTTTTGAAAATTTGAGCACCCAATTCTATTTATGGTTTTGGGGAGCTTTAGCGGTTGTACCGTTTTTGAGAAAATCAAAAACAAAAAAAAATGGTTCCATGGGGGGTACCCTCAATAACTATTTTTCGGAATTTTTTTTCAACCATTACCTAGCTTTAATTCAATGAATATTTTTGTATTCTTATTTTTAAAATCTGTCGAACAATTTTTGAGAAAAAAAAAATGTTTATAAAATTTCGAAAAAAAAATCGTATGGCAGGTACCGTTATTTTTGGTCTTAAAAAAAAAGAAAAAAAACGTGTGGGGGAAAAAAATTAAATGTGATATCTACCAAGTTTAAAGAAAATCGGCTGAGCCGTTTAGCCTGTAGTCGAACAGACAGACAGACAGAATTGCCAGACCCACTTTTTTAGTCTTCGCTATCATCGTAATGTCAACTTTGATCAAAATCTCGAGTTCGATTTTTTTTACGAATGCATAACTTACCTTATAGTACCTATAAGTCGCAAGTAAAATATTATATTTAAATAAAACTATATTAAACCGATCTTTAACCCTTTTATCGAACGTATCTCAAAGTCGTGACGAGATAGTTTAAAACTGATTGCAGATTCAAAATCAGAGAGCTCAAAACATTTGAGCACCAATCGTTTTAAGATTTTATCAAGTGAGTTAGTAATTATGGCCGCCTTTGTTCGGGAGTGGAACCACTGTGCACTGGTTGGGAGCTCTAAAGATCTAAGCACTGCTTTGAGAATAACAATTGTTGCTGCATTCAAGAATTTAGTCCACGCTTCAGACATTCTTACTCAATTGGATTATTTCTCAGGAAAAAAAATTGTATTCTTTGTGAATACCACACTTTCAACGAATTTAACTTTTTTATTTCTCGCAATTTTATTTGCACGTGGTATATATCTCACTTCTGATAAATTATAGAGGATTTTCTTACACACCAAATAATATTGAACGACGTGGTTGGTTTTAGGGATCTTTATTGAGTAATCTTAAACATGATTTTTAGTTATAAAGAAATTTACTGAATATAAGTTGCGGTTAAATCATTCGATCGTTCGGCCCAATCACGGGCTTGTCAAACGTTTTCTATGTATATTTATTTAAGTAAATAACCGACCTGTTTACAGTATGGTATAAAAATAGTCTGACTACTTTGAAATAAAGTATGCTACACCTCACTTGATCAACTGCACTTTTTCATTTATGTATACTTGTAGTATGAACATATATGTTATGTTTTGTTAATTTTCCCTTTTTTTTTTTTTTGTTCACTTTGTGATAAAATTAATTTATTTCACTTTGAAACTGTTATTTTTATTTTTATTGATTCACTTTACTCGTATCTATGTATGTATATTTTTTTTCACAATTACCTTTTTTTTTATATTTTATTTAATTTAAATTTGGTTCGCGAAACGGCTGCGCCAATGTTAAGTGTGCGATCAAATAAACAAAACCAACCAATCACGTTCGCGGTTACAATCAGACTCTCCTCTCGTTCTGGCAACCTACCTGGAACTTCTTGGTTTAACTTTCAAAATGCATTACTCAGCTTTGACCTACTGAGTTGCATTCTGGAAGTTGACTTGTCCCACTAAGCCATTGCGTCACAATAAGTGTGTAACCAAAAGTGTCACTATGCATAATAGTTAATTGTTATGCATTCTGACTCAGTGGTTTAGGAGGTGAGACATTTAAAGTTAGTAAATATACGTATGTATAGCACCCCAATGCCCGAGCATTTTGAACAGAAATTTTTTTTACAGAAAGCAGAGCACGATGCCGCTACTTTTTTGATGGACTTTTTGCACTCGGCACATTCGTCACTCATTTTGATTTTAACTCACTAATACACCCTCTTTATATGATAACGGTGTATTTCTTTGTTTTTAATTTATTTAATGACAAATTAATTTCAGTTTATTTTAAACCACTTTAATTCAGTTTACACAATATAAATCAATAAAAATAGTGTTCATTACTGACACTTCAAGATTATATAATTTAAAATATTTTGTTTCCTTCGTTTTTCTTTAAAATTCACTTTATTTTCACCAGCTTTAAATTCGCACTTGAGCACTCAACAAAATCTCACTCACTTTCTCTTCATTTATTTCATTACGTATTTATTCTTATCAGCTAATATATGTAGCTCTTTCAACTAACCACAAATGAATTTAATATTTCTGTCCGATTTTGGAAATAAATTTTGTACCGATTCCGTTTAGCGGAAAAAATGTTTTGTAAAGTTATTGGGCTTATTACCAATGTCATTTTACAGTCTACTATTTCTATCCAATTGTATTCATATCATTTGAACAATATCATTTTCCCTATAACCGTTCACATACACTTCGCTTCAATTGAATAAGCACAAAAAACGTTTAAGGTATGTTACTCATTTTTTTTATACTTTGAGCGTTAATGTATCATTTATTATGATGCTTACTGTTTGCTTATGATGTTGAGAAAACAAATCAGAAAGAATAATTCAAAAAGTACCGTTATTTTTTCTCTCGCTCTCTTGCAATACCTTCCATACTGAAAAATGCAGTTTTTTTTTGCGTCAACTGAATAGACAAACGGCCATTATCATCGGTCATTATCTTCATTGTTAATAGGGGGGTTCACATGGAAGAACATGGTTGTACAACATGATTCTATGGGAAAATAACTGTACACACTACTTTGCTTTCACATGGGATACTGATGTTGTCGAACATCATTATTGTTATATCTTTGAAGTGAACGGAAGCATTATGGCGATACAAATTTTGGCAGCCATAATTATGAACGATATTCTTGAAGAGAAAGAAAGAATGAAACTTGCATTTTCTTCCACTCCTTTATATTTTGTTAGGAGTTTTTGATATGATTTTAGTTTTAAATTCTTATCTTTATAAATTTCACTTTTTATTTTGCACAATTCTGGTAAATTTCTAATTATAAAGTTCAAAAAAATCTTTCCAAAACTCATTATTTGGTATAGATGCCATTTTTCCGTTGAATGTTTTATGGCCGAGACAATTTACCAAATTAACAAAAATAACAAAGTTGTCATGGTTTTCAAAACCATGCAACATTGGTTGGTTTAAGGTAGCACGAATTTCCACACGGGAATAGTTTTATTCGGTACATTAGCACTTTTAAATAACAAATATCACAATTATAAAGTGAGGAAACATTTATAACTATTTTTAATTAATTTTTAAAGTTCCTCAAATTCTTTTTTTTTTTTTTTTTATTTTGACAATTCTCTTTGTGTAGGTATTACCAGAGTTGGGTTATTTTTGGGATATTATTGGGGTTTTTTCCTTTTTTGTTAATTTTGTAAGGGAATTATTTGTTGATTAAAAGGAAGTTTCTGAACCCACAGTACTTTTAAGTTAAAACACTGTTGACATTGGCGCCTGCCTGGCGGATTTAAATACCCTTAGCGGAGCAACGAAGATGCGTGAGCGGGTGTGGCCCCCAAAAAGAGAGTTAAAATCTTGAGAACCCACGAAGCGGGCCACCCACAGTACTGTTAAGCTAAAAAAATCTAGCCACTTTCAGTACTCTTAGTCAAGAAGACATTAAAAAAATAAACAAAAAGTGAGGTTCAAATTGAAAAATAAAACATTTTTTTTTATGATTTAACGGTGTTTCCTCACTTTAATATTTTAAATCTGTTCTATTGAGACCACTAGCTAACTTTAAAAAAAAGCAATACTATACTCGTGCTACCTTAAAGGAAGGTCGCCCCCTTTCCAGCAGGACAACGCCCCACACCGCGCGCATTGTCAAATATTGGATACAGGACCAGAATGTGGAATTGCTTCAATGGCCGCCGTAATGAAAATGTATGGGGATGGTTAATACGAAAGGCTTATGAGTCTGGCCGCCAGTTTGAGGACAGAGAATCCCTAACTGCAGCCATTAAATTAGCCTGGGGGAAAATTTTGCTGGACTACTTAAAGAGCCTGTACGATTCCATGCCGGACCAAATTTATGAAGTAATTACCAATAAAGGTAGCAGTACCCACTACTAGAAATAACCAATAAAATAAATAATAATATTAAATAATATTTAAAGAAAAACTTGTTTTATTTCATTCCGTTAGCTTTTATTTCTAATTTTAATAGTTGTGTCTATTCAGTTGACTCAAAAAAAAACTGCATTTTTCCATATGAAACGCTTTGCAAGAGATCGAGAAATAGAATAGCTGTACTTTTTGAATTATTCTTTCTGATTTGTTTTCTCAACATCACAAGCGAATGGTAAGTATCAATAAATGATACATTAACGCTCAAAGTTATGAAAAAATGGACAACATACCAAGAAAATTTGTGTGCTTATTTAGTTGAAGCAAAGTGTATTTCGATGAAAGTAATTGAATTCATATCCAAATTACTATGATGCTCAGATGAAAGCAAGAAAGAATTTGATAAAAGATAAAAAAAATAGCAAATTGAAAATATATTGCTTATGCTTTGATTATGTACGTATTTCTTAACGTAACTTTTTAACGTTCAACATTATTTTTGATAACGTAATTTTCGGAACGAGCAAAATCTCTAATGCATTAAGGATTAATTTAGAACTTTACCATCGCTTGGTTCTGCAAACCTTCAAACTTGTATCTTTATAACAAATGTAGAAACAGGATACACAGTTGTCAAAATGAAGAAGAATTATTGTATTTACATACAGTGAATCACAAAAGTAAGTAAGTTTAAAGCTCATTTCCTCAAAACAATCGATGGTAATGTTAAAATGTAATGTACTGACGCACGCGCTCTAGAAGTAAAACTTCTTTTTCCAAAAGCAAAGCCTCTAAGATTCCTTTCAGATTTCAGTGCTTTTCGGAAACATAAAAAAAAATCAATTTAAAGTACTCGTAGTATTAGTATATAGTCTTGCTAATTGCAAGATGTCAAAACCACTTGCAAATACATTTTTTTTAAATATTTCTTCGAATTTACAAAATTGCAAAATAAGTTAGGAAGTTAAATTGGAACTCAAAACTGTTTCAATTATACAAATGATGCAAAATAGTTTTGGAATGACCAGTTTTGTCTATCTGCCGATTTCTTGAATTTGTTGAGAAAATCAAGAAAATCATGTATAACTTATTTGTTACCAAAATTGAGCAACATGGCGCTTTTTTAAGACACATGATTGCTAAGCTGGGCGCACATCATAAATCGTGAAAGGACACTAATACAATACTAGCCGTTTCTTAGTTCATTTTTATCTTAAATTTGTCAGATGTTGACATTGAAATCCAATTCAAAACGACAGACAAAAGTTTATATAAGGCTCCAGTTATAGCTATCATTGAAATGCATCATTGAAAAATTTCATTCCCATTTTTAAGACAAATAAACAAACTGCAATGGCTTTAATTGATACCAAAATTAAGGCAATGAGTAGTAGAATTTGTACACTCTATACAATACAAAATTCAGATTTGAACTTTCTTTTAAATTCACTTTTATTATTTCACTGATAAAAATTAATCTCAATAAATAGCAATCATTCCACTGAATGTGTTCGATTCTCTTTCTATTCTCAAATGTCAGTTTTCCTTTCAGTGATCAACTCTACCCTCAAATGCATAGAATTGGTTGTAATCAGCCACTGACAAGATCTTTTACTGAATGCTATAACTGGTTTGTCAAAAAAATGAAGTCAGCATTCCATTGATTTGTTCCAATGATGCATTTCAAAGAAAGCTATAACTGGGGCCTAATTATGTCCGATTGATAATGTGAAGAAAACACGAAACGAGACCGAGACATGATTCACTGTCACCTTTTCGTTGTTATAAAATCGTTCCGCAATTCCTTAGGCCTGGAGCGTAAATTCTGTTTGGTTGGTAAAATGAAACAGAATATGGTAAATATATAGTAAAATAAAACATAAGCCATTAATCCTAGTACGCAGATCGGGAAAAATTTTGTCTCGTCTCCCATAAATTTTTTTTTCCTGGGACAAATTTTGTCTTGTATATTTTTCCGAGCAGTTCCGCGCAAAATTCATACTTTTGTTCATTGCTGAACAAAATGTCTCCATTAAATTTTGCCAGGAAAAAGAATGGAACAAGAATTATTTTGCGGGACAAATTTTGACAGCCACCGTATTTCTGAAAGTGATTTTTGTCAAAACTGGTTTTATGTAAAATGTGCTGACTCTTCTCTTGAAAGCATCAAGAGGAGATTCCAAAAAGGTATGAACGACTTTTGTTAGGTAACCCGTTCCAGCGATACACTACAAAACACATTTAATTAGATTTTATCTCTCCAAATTCAAACTTTTAGACGAGATTTGGAGAGATTAAAATTGTAGAGATAAAATTTGTCTTGTCTCGATCTGCGTACTAGGCTTTATGTTTCATTTCAGCAACCAAACAGATGTGCAACTAAAAATTTAATGTGCGCGCTGTTCTTACTTCATTTCTTAATTTCATTTAGGCTAGGCGCGCACATTCAATTTTTAGTTGCATAACTGCTTGGTTCGAACAACTAAAAAGTTTGTGTTTTGGCACAAACTAAACGATTGCCTAAAATGAGGTCGCTATTTTGTTTAACATAAATTATATATACCTGCGCAGACATTAAACCAAATAGTTCGTCTGTTTTCTAGGGCTAGGCGCGCACATTCAATTTTTAGTTTCGCAACTGCTTGGTTCGAGCAACTTAAAAGTTTCTATTTTGACACAAAGTAAACGATTGCCTAAAATAAGTTCGTTATTTTGTGTAACATATAATTATATACGCCTGCGCGGACATTCAACCAAATAGTGCATCTGTTTTCTATAAGCAACCAAACAGTTGTGCAACTAAAAATTGAATGTGCGCACCTAGCCCTAACGTGACGACTACATATGCTTTATTGCGTATATTCTCGTCTGCTTTCATAGTTTGAAAATGGTTTTACAATAACGACTATGTTTCATCACGCTCACATCTCTTTTTTTCTTATCTCATTCATTGTGTTGGAGCCCAAGGATTTTAAAATTGTAGGCAACGCTAATTTAATTTTGACACCGAATTTAAAATTCTTCGCATATGGCAATGCTTGTTTATATTTGACAACCGAAAGGACTAAATCAGATAGTTTATTTACAAGTGTTTTTTTTTGTATTTCGCTTTAAGTATTTTGTAAATTTTAGTGCTTAGTTTTCAAGTTAAATAGCATATAATTATTCACTATTACTAAGGTTAAAGTGTTTAATGTTTGAAATAAATAAAACTATAAAAAATATACATTTTTTTGTGTTTTTTTTTGTACAAACGAAAGTGGTTTTCGATCGAGAAATTGTTCGGCCACATAATTCATTGAAAAAAAGCTTTCATTAACTGATATTTTAATGAAATTATGTTTTTATTTGCTTTGTAGGTTAGTTGTTGTGGTTCTTCTATTAAAAGAACATTCTTTTTCGGCGATAAAGTGTGTTTTTAAAGCGTTTTAAATAACATCTAACAAAGTTCGAACAATAATTGTAAAAACCATGTCGCTGTAGCGTGTCGTTTTGACATGTCACTGACAACTTCATAGAAAATTTTTTACCCCCAATGCCGGAAAAGAAGTTTTACTTCAAAAACTTAATATTTTTGTCTGTAATTGATATGTATTTCGAACATTTCAAATAAAAAATTAAAGAAAACTTAAGAAATATTCGACTTAAACTAAAAAAATTAACAAATTTATATCACAGAAGTAAGTAAGCAGTTCAAATAAACCTTGAATTCATTACAGTTATTTTGTAAATCTTATCCATTTAGTGCTTCATCATCATCTTTCCTCCCTGGGTTGATTGGCATTATGCCAATCTTTGGATGCCACGCCAATTATTGGATGCCATGCCAATCGTTATCAAAAGTGGCAATCATTGGTAGATGAAAAATTTACAGGTTTTCATACCAATTTTCCACTTTTTTTTTATCAATCAATAAGAATCTAATCTAATTTCGGCCTTAAAATATAACTATTTGCATTTCTTATTTTTTGAATCTAAAATATTCGAAAGCCTATATTGAAAACAGTATTAAAAATGCTCTTCAGGCAATCGAAGCAGGAATGTCAAAAAAAGCTGCTTCTATTCAGGTTGATGTTCCTCAGTCGACTATAAAAAATACATTAATGTGATATAAAATTTATTTTTATACATTAAGATCTTAATATATATAAATCTCGTGTCACAATGTTTGTCCTCAATGGACTCCTAAACCACTTAACCGATTATAATAAAATTCGCACACCATGTGCAGTTCGATCCAACTTGAGAGATAGGATAGTTTAAATCTCAAATTATAGTCGCAATTTTAATTTATTGCTAATTATTTGTCTGTTATTATTTGACAGTCACAATTATCTGTTAACTCCAAATGATTCTAACAGATGTCGATACCTTTCGACTGGGTTGAGTAAGTAATCAATAGATGGCGCTGCTATGGTAAATCTACGAACGTGTCATATAAGCTACATTTTAACAGTATAATTACCACGTGTTGTTGACGCTATAAAATTAATTAAATTTATTTTGTAGTGAACGAAATACCGTATAATTCAATTATTTCCACTTTTTAAATTTTTGGTGTTAGCATAGCCGGCCACGTTCACCATATTTTTTTACAAATACCATCTGTGTGAAAAAGCATAGTGGACTCCGTGACTGATGTTCTCTTATTGTTCCTCTTAGATTGTTTACTATAATGTAATATAACAAAAACTTTAGCCACAGCAACGCGTGGCCGGGTCAGCTAGTATATTATAATATATTATCCTACATTTATAATTTTATAATTTAAACCGTTCATTTTCTTTTGTTCTCAATATTTGTTATTTATGTATGTTCATTAATCAAAATCTATGTTTCTGATCATTAATTTTAAATCAAAGTTTTTATGACTGTAACTTAAAAAACTTAAATATAATTTAAAAAATAAATTACCTATTATTTATTAAATTTTATAATAGAGTTTTACTGTTTTTTTTTTTTTTTTTTTTAATATATTTTGCGTGCAATTATAATATATTATCCTACATTTATAATTTTATAATTTAAACCGTTCATTTTCTTTTGTTCTCAATATTTGTTATTTATGTATGTTCATTAATCAAAATCTATGTTTCTGATCATTAATTTTAAATCAAAGTTTTTATGACTGTAACTTAAAAAACTTAAATATAATTTAAAAAATAAATTACCTATTATTTATTAAATTTTATAATAGAGTTTTACTGTTTTTTTTTTTTTTTTTTTTTAATATATTTTGCGTGCACTAAAGGGATTTTTTCTACCCTTAAAATGATTGATCACAGTACGAGCTTTTAGGAAATTGGGAGGGGATTTAAAAGGAGATACCGATGCACATTGGTTTTGAATGTCTGAATATCACAATGGTAGGAAAATATAGAGTCGGGTAAGGCATTCCACAATCGGGTAGTGCGGTTAAAGAATGAATCTCTGTATTTAACAGTACTTCCGAAGGTGGGCTCAAGGGCAAACTGATGAGCATACCCTGAAGCGCGAGTGTTACGGTTAAATTGTTTAAGGGGAGGAATGCAAGTGGCTATTTCACTAGAACAATGTTTATAAAAATAACGGTAATATAATGAAAGACAAGAAACATTGCGGCTGTGCTCGAGAGATTCAAAAAATTCAAATTGCAGCACCTGCCCAAATATGGGAATTATACTCGAGTTTTGGACGAATATAGGCTTTATAGATTACAGCCAGATCGGAAGAAGAAATTTTTCATTGCATCGTCGAAGGAAACCTAAGCATTTAGGAGCGTTTTTGGCGACGTCGAATATGTGGTTATTCCGGACAAGGTGGTCTGTGATGCACATACCGAGCACTGAGAGCTTTTCGGTTTCCTCAATGCAAGTGCCACTTATGGATAGCGGCATGGGGGGTGGATTCCGCTCTTGCGATAGGAGACAGCATTGAGTTTTTGAAGCATTAAATTCTACGCGGTTTTTCGTTCCACATTTGACAATCCTGTCAAGATCAGAATTTAATGAGCTTAACATACGCTGCCGTTCCAAATCTACATCCGAAGGACAAGGACGTGTATCTGGAAACGAATATGAGAAGCTGAGAGTACTGTCGTCAGCAAAACAATTTAATGATTAGAAGTTTCCGACAAAAGATCGTTGATGAATATCAGAAAGAGAGTCGGTGACAAAACGGAGCCGTCTGCCACACCAGCATTTATTTCATGAACTTCAGACTTAAATCCGTCCAACACAACTTGTATTGTGAAAGGAAGTTTCTAATCCAACGAAGAAGAGATTCATCAATACCAAATGCACGCATTTTCGATAAGAGAGCTTGAGAGAGCCAAACTCTATCAAATGGTTTTAAAATATCAAGTGCAATAATCTTACTTTCTCCAAAACGATGTAAAGATTTGTGCCACTGTTCGGTGAGATATACCATCAGATCACCAGTGGACCTATTGAGAGTGGGAAGAAGATTCGCCTTTTTACTTGCGATATAGGTACTATAGGGCAAGTTCTGCATTTGGAAAAAAAATCGAACTCGAGATTTTGATCAAAGTTGACATTACGATGATAGCGAAGACAAAAAAGTGGTCCGGCAATTCCGTCTGTCTGTCTGTATGTCTGTCTGTCTGTATGTCTGTATATCTGTACCTCGAACTAGAGCCTAAACTACTGGAGGTATTTTCTTCAAACTCGGTACTTAAGGGTCTTCGGTGATTCCCTAGAGGGGAAATTAAAATTTTTTTTTAGCTTTAAAACAAACGTTACCCCCCATACGCCCATAATGCATAATCTTCTTTATCTCGAAAACGGCTCTAACGATTTTGATAAAAAAATTTAGGTGTGATATTATGGGCAGGGACTATATTTAGGTCAGAAAAAAATTTGGGGGGAAATGGTATTAGGGGTACCTGTCATAGAACCGTTTTTTGATTTTCGAATTTCTCACCAACGACTCTAACGGTTTTAACCAAAATTTTTATGCAGGAGCTGCTTTGCATTTTAAAAAAATATAAACAAATTCTTTTCGAAAAAATAGTTTTTAGATTAAAAAAAAAAATACTTTTTTTTTTTAAATTCAATATCTTGAAAACCAATACAGGATTAAATTTTTAAATTACGTTTTAAAATTTATGTTATTAAATACTAACAATTTGCATATTAATTTTTTTTTATAAAAATTTTAAGAAAAATTTAGTACACAAAAAATTTTTTTAGCAATTTTATGCATTTGAACATTATTATCTCATTAAATCCATGTTTTATATTTATAAAGTGTATCTTGAATTCCAAAGTACTTTTACATAAGAGCAAGTTCGTGCGATCCAGTCGTGCATTTTATTTATTTTGTTTTTATTGGTTTTAATAAACTTTAAAAGTTGGAAAAAATCAATGTGCCAATCATTAGTTTGTTCAGTGCCAATGATTGGAAAATGGTGCCAATCATTGGTAAAAAAACATTGTTTTTCTTTCTATTTATTAATTTTAATAAAAAATAAGGTATTTAATGTTTTTCACTAAATAAAAATATAATTAAAAATTAAAAAAAAAACTGTCGTTTCTTAATTCCTATAAGTTATACAAGCCGAATAAGTGGTGAGTAACCTTAAGGTGCCAATTGGTTGGCTTACCCTATTCGCTTAAAGAAGCCTGCTTTTTTATTTTTTATACGGATATATGTACACATGTGGTCATTAAAATAGGAACTCTTTTGGATGAAATAAAAGATGCAACATTTGTTAACTTACATACATTTTTATGCGAATGTGTTGGTTATGTTGTCAATGCAACATTAACAAAATTTAATAACGGCAATTTTTATATTTCCACCAAAAAAAGTGTTGTCACTTATAAAAAAAAGGTAAAACATAGTCTTTAAAAGAACAACGATTTTAGTTTAAAAAATGGCAGTACCTATTTTAATGACCACATGTGTATATGTGATTTAAGTCTAAACAATAATCACTCCAATATATATTTCTGGCGCCACTTGTTCTATTTTTTGTATTTTCTATTTTAATTTCAACGTTCTGTTGCACTGATTTTAGTACCATGAATAAAGGTTTATTAATATTTTTTTTAAATTTATTCATACACAACCACATAAATAAGCTATCTTAGGTTTTCTTATAATTTTGTTTTCATTTCTTTGAAATGTTTTCCTTTACACCCATTTTAATAAAAAACGCTTATTCCACCTATATATTACGGTTTAACTAAACCATGGAATAGGAGTTAAGTCCTGGCTTAAATATTTACATTAATAAAAACGAAATCTTCGAGGAATAGTTAAGTGACGTTTATCAAAAATCCTTTAAGAAAATCTACTACAACAAGTAAGCCATCTCTTTTTTTATATTCTGTGTCTACCTAAATTGACTGGCGCAAAACTTTAAACAGCCTATTATAAAGGTATTAGTATGATACTACTTAACAATTTGCTAACTTTATAGTAGTTTACTAACTTATTCTTAATTTTAAACATTTTCTAACTAGTAGGCTAGCCGCGCACTAGCAATTTTTAGTTGCGAAACTGTTTGGTTACTTATAGAAAACAGATGAACTGTTTGGTTGAATGTCGGTGAATTTGCAGATAATTATATGTTCAATAAAATGGCGAACTTATTTTAAGCAATCGTTTAGTTTGTGTCAAAACACAAACTTTTTAGTTGCTTGAACCAAGCAGTTTCGCAACTAAAAATTACTAGTGCGCGGCTAGCCGTATCGTACTAAAAGAATTTTCTTAATAAATTGCTTCTGAACACACCTAAAACAATGACAGTTCGTGTAAAAAAGTAAGTACACGAACCTTTTTTTGATGTTTGCAAATGTCAAAGAGTCATATAAAGCTAGCATGATACTAAAAAATAAAGTAGGTATTCGATGATTTTAACTTTAATAAAAGGGTAGAGAAGGCATGATGCTATATTTGATTAAAATTTGGAAATTCGTTGTTTTAACCTAGTATCATACTAAAATAGCTTTAGCATCGTACTAATTCAATTAAAATTATGCGCCATTGTCATTTGCTTGTGTATCTTATTGTCGGTCTTTTATATATACGAAAATCATGCGTGCTTTCACGCCGCTGATAAACTATGCGCCATATTTTAAAATTGCCGTCACAAACTGCCTATGTACAAAGGATGAAAAGATAAGGAAGCAAAAGTACGAGTAAAAACATGTTTGGATTTACATATATTTATATAATTTTTAGATAGATAGATAGATAGATTCGTTTTATTATTCCATTTAAGTTTACAGTTTACAAAATAGTTTATACAAAAATCGTTTAAGCATGGCTTTGCCGTCTGTCCGATTGACATTGACATTTTTCTAAGTTTAAAAAGCCTCATTTAAAATTTGATTGCTATAAGACATTGCGTTTTTGTAGTATCTGTAGAGGTTATTAATATTACATTGACAGTTTAGTAGCGCCATTACTTCATCGTCTGGTTTGAAACTGCTGTTCAAAAAAATTCTTCTCGTTTCGCATAAAACAAGGCATTTTCCAATGAAATGGACGACATCCTCCCATTCCCTAAGGTTACATAAGCTGCAGTAAATAGGCAGATCCTCTCGATGTGGTATATAGTGTAGGTTTATAAGCTCCCCTTGAAAATCGATGCAATAAGTGCCTGACTGTTGTCGTTGTGAAAATAATTTTGTTCACATAAATTGTGGTTCAGCCGGCTATAGATTGATCTATGGGCCGAAGACGTAGCCTCGTTCAAGCAGTCGGTTCTATGTTGTTCGTCAACCTTCGAAATAAGCTTCAGGAGTTTGTCTTTGGACAGTCTTCCATTTCCACCCAGCAGTCTGAAATCGGATCCGCAATAGCTCCCAAGTTCTTCCAGTTTCTTGTACCATGCATTTTTGTTAGCAATTGTATCCAATGCTAAAATTATGGGTAGTCTTTCATCTGGCATTTCAAGTACTTTTATGATGTAGTCTACATGACACTTCAGAGTTCTTATGTATAGGGGTGACAATCCTGATTCAATCATAAGCATGTAGTTAGGGGTGGTTTTAGGCAATCGGAAGCATTTTTTAATAAAATATCTTAGAAGTTGTTCGACTGCTTCATATTTTTCATATCCCCATGTTTGTGCTGCATAAAGCATTACAGATTTATTTATTTATTTAACACTATGCGAAATTGTTTTGTTCGAAAAGCATTTCCTCCACGTTGCGCTAATTGCACTTTTAGCTACAACTAGTTTTTCTTTGAGATCGTGTACCATACTAAGGTTGTAAGAAATAGTTACACCCAAATACTTATAGGTTTTGACAACTTCGATTGGATGCCTGTTGAAGTACCATTTTTCGCTCCTTGCAGTTCTGCCAGACCCTTTTCGGAAAATCATCACCTTTGATTTGCTCAGATTCACTCACAAATTCCATACTCGAAAATACGCTTCAAGTTTGTTAATCATCACCTGCAGAGTTTGAGGGGAATATGCAAACAGTATCACATCATCGGCAAATAAGAGTGCTTTGATATTTTTTGTCCTTGCCATTTCTATACCTCCAGGCAAAAAATCAATTAAGTCATTAATGAACAAGGCAAAAAGACTTGGACTTAAAGCGCACCCTTGTTTAACTCCCATCTTTGACTCGAACCACTTTGAGATATCGGAACCATTCCAAGCCGCTGATCGATTGCCATGATACATATTTTCAAGTACTCTCCCAAATTTTGCTGACATACCCACGTTATACAGTTTGAAGAACAAAGCATTGTGATCCACTGTATCGAAAGCTGCTTTGAAGTCAATAAAAAAGACGTACAGCTTCTTTTTTTGTTCAATGCAGTTGTTCGCTATGGTTTGCAGAGCGAAAATGTTGTCGATAGTTGAATAACCGCTCCTAAATCCTGCTTGAAATTCACTGAGCAACTTGTTTCTTTGTATCCACTGTGTCAAGCGGTCATTTAGAAATGATGTGAAAATCTTATAGAATGCGGTAAGAAAAGATATCCCTCGATAATTGCCTGGATCTGCTATGCTACCCTTCTTATGCTTCCCTTCTTATGTTGTTATACACAGAAGTTAATTTGCCGGTTAACATTTCCGTTCCGTATTTTATGAATTCTGTTGGTATTCCATCTGCTCCTGCTGATTTCCCGTCCTTTAATTTTTGTAATACGTAACGCACCTCCTCTTGATTTATAGCAGAGTCCAAAATTGAATTTGAACGTGCTGGTTTGGCGTAGTGAATAGGTGGGGTCAAAGATTCAGGATTCAAAAGGATTTTAAAATGGCCGTGCAGTAAATCGATTATTAATCTGGTGCTTATTTGAAGTTTTTTACCATTTAGTTGGTTGATTGTTCTCCAAAATGCTTTTGAATCATTGCAATTAGTTAATTTGAGAGCCTCATTTTCAAAAAAAGTTGATTTTTTCTCATTGCAAATTCGTTTGAACATGGAATTTGCTTCCATATACATACTTTTGAAGTAATTACAACTATGTTTTCTAAAGGCTTTTAACCATCCGAAAGATTTTTGGCGAGCTTTTTCTGTTTATTAACTTTTGTAGGGTTATTCGTGGCAGGGCAAGATAGTTTGATAATAGGTGCGTTTTATTATTCACAAATCTATCTGGATCCGGATCTGGATTAAGTTTTAACATATATTACAAAAACAATTTGAGATCCTGTTTTCTATCGGGATCTATTTCAAAGATCCAAAAATTAGTTATTACACTGGCGAGTAGATGGCTTTTTATGGTAAGGTAGTGTAAACTATCGTGTAAAGAAAAAAGACAAGACATAATTTAAAATTGCCAAACCCAAGGATAAAAAGAGACGGGCTTATAACACTGCTGTCAGTAAGATCCGTATCGTTTTATTTTCAAGGGAAGATCCCGATCCGGTTCCAGATAGATTTGTGGATAATAAAACGCACCTAATGTCTTCAATATAAGCTATAGTAGTTTGGCCCTCTGAATGTAGGTTCCGTTCTAAGTTCCGTTTATATTCTTCCGCTTTGTTCTCTTTCCACCTTAGTTTTGGAGGAAGTTTTAAGACTGGCAAACGCTTGGTCTAAGTGTTTGAGCTCAAATTCGACTACTATTGGCATATGGTCAGAATAAGGAACACTCACGACCTCGAAATCTGCTATAATAGAAATCCAGCTTCCCCTCACCAGGCAATAATCCACTGTTGAATGTCCTTACTCACCCACAAATGTAAACTCTCCATATTTATCCGATTCAAAAACGCCATTCATCACACGGAATAATCCAAAGGAATTACAAAAATCTAACAACTTAACTCCTCTCGAATTTATTGTTGTATCTTTTGAAGGTCGAACATTTCCTGTGAAACCTGTTTTCTCTACCTTCATCTGTTCCCATTCTCGCATTCATGTCACCAATTATCATGACATCATCGCTTTCCAAATGTTCGATGAAACTATAGAGCAAGTTAAAATCGCGATCTCAGTGGTTGCAGTTTATGTATGATGGTATAATGGTGTATTTTTTAGTTTCTATTATAATGTTGATAAAATTGATTTCTTCATCAAATTTGAATTCGCAGGTAATATTTTTAAGAGACTTCTTGTAGCCGAAAAAGCAGCCTCCACTGGCCCTACCTCTTGTGTACTGTCGTGATGCCGAAACCCAAATAAACTCAAAATTTTTAAAATTATTTGTATATAAATGACATTCATTCTCAACTAAAAATGTTTCATATAGAAATACAAAATCATAATTATTAATAAAATTAAAAAAATTAATAAACAAACATTTATTTTTTAAACCTGATATATTGTAGCTTAATATTTTTAGTTTTTTTTTTTAATTCAATACTTTTATTTAAATTATTATTATTACTTAATTCAATACTTTTAATTACATTATGGCAGACGGCACCTTTACCCTATTTATTAACATACATAAGTGTTGGTGTGTGTGTGCGCTAAACTGCTTTCCCCTTGAGAAATAGGTGGCGCACTAAGAATGCTTACTTCAGCTGGTGTTGACATTTTATCGACGTCAAGAAGAGACGACAGGTGTTGATTCAGATCGGTTTGGTAAATGTCATTTAAAGCTTGAATTGCATCCATGTTGTTGTGGACAAATCCTCGCGTAGAATTCCAACGAAAAAGGTTTTTGTTGACAAACATTTTATCTTCTCTTACTAAAACTTTTATTTCGGGATTTAAAGTATTTAAGCGTCGTTTAATGCACATCAATTTGTTTCTCTTTTGTCTAATCGATGCGGGAAGATCTTTTGAAAATGTGATGCCATTGTTTCGCAGAGTGTTGGACGATTTAGGTGCAGCAATTACCTGGTGTTTAGTTTCGAGTTTGACAATAAAATTCTTCGCTTTTGGATTAAACGACTTCATTTCATGAATTTGTATATTTTCTGTTGATGGTGGTTGAATTATGCTCGTACAAACATTTCTTGCGTGTTCCTTTTCGTCTCGGCCCTCCAGGGTATCTACCCTTACCATGAGATTATTTTCAGTGCTCTTTTTGTGCATATCTTCGATTTGGTATTCTAATTGCTCGTACTTGTTTTCCATAGCAGTTAATTTGGAGGTTAAGAAAGAGTTTGTTTCCATAATTTTTTGGTAGTCTACGGTGACAACCTCGATGTCACTTTTTTTTGCCACCTCCGCCATTTTCGACTCTAGAAGCACCTCAAACATTTTGAAAAGCTCAATTTTAGTCATTGATCCAACTAAATCTGTAGCCATTTGGAATGATGATTGTGCCCTTTTAGATTCAGGAAGATCAGAAGAAATTATGTTTGCTTTTCTCTTGTTATTCTGCATACGACTTATATAATACTTATGTATTTGTACTGTGAGGTTATACGCTTACGTATTTTGGAACTTATACAAGGTGATTTGCATAAGGTGTGACAAAAAGCTAGGGTGTGTAGGTTGGATTTAGACAAAAAAAAAATCGTATAGGGGGGGGTCTATTTCCCCCCGTTTAGGCGGGAGGGGCAATTTAAGAAAAAAATCACTTAAAACAGAAAAAAAATTATTAAAAAATAACGGTGATACCTACAGAGTAATGCTATAGCATTCTGAAAATCCAGAAATACATTCTTTAATTTTGTTTTTAAATAAAGTTGTTCGACTGAATAGTTTTTAAAAAATTTATTTTCAAAATCAAAATTTTGAAAAAAAAATGAAAATTTTTTTTAAACAATTTTTTTGCAAAATTTTACGTAATTAAGTATTATTTTTTTATTCAATATTCAATGCTCTTATTAATTTTTGATCAAACACAAAAAACCGGATGTCAAAATGTTTTGTAGTTTTTGAGAAATTCAAAAATAACAAAAACTACTTTTGTTCTAAGAAAAGCCTTTTATTTTAGTTTTTACGTTTTTGGATTCTTAGGTGAATTTACGATTGAAAGGATTAACTTTCTTTTTACTATTTTTTTAATTATCGTCTTATAAGCATACAATATTGTGATAAAGTACTGGATTAACCATATTTCACACATTTTTTCATTGAGAACACCTGCGTGAGAGCATTGGTTTAAAATTGACCTGCCACTCTTCTATTATGGTGGGGTCGGCTTGGCTTAGGTGCATTTACGAAAGAAAGGATTAACTTTTTTTGTACATTTTTTTTATTATCAGTCTTATAAGCATACAATAAAGTGACAAAGTACTGGATTAACACATTTTTTCATTGAGAACACCTTTGTGAGAGCATTGGATTAATATTGACCTGCGAATGTTTTTTAAATAATGCAACGTCTAAATATGCATGTATTTCTTATTTTAATTGATTTCAAGATTCAGGAACATTTTTGTTCTTATTTCGCAATTGCATTTTTCTGTCACTAGTTAGGGCGTGTAACGTTTTAGAGATATTATTTAGACTGCTATTAAACGAAGCAATATTACCTTGCGATTTTTTAGTCCGTAGGAGAGAGATGTGTGTGGTGGCGAGGGTACACAAAATTACTGGGCCTGGAAAAATTGCAGAGACATCGTTCTTTCTTCTTTGTGGTTTTCTTTATTTCTCAGGTATGTTTCATTTCTATTTGGCGTTCGCTCAGTGAACTTCGATTAACTCACTAGAGTAAAGAGTGCGGAGAGATGACTCTTTTTCAATAGAAGAAAAGTTAACTTTCATTAAAAATCGATGTGTTTAAAAGCATCCATGCATGGGAAAGGAAGCCAAAAGAGAATCAAAGATTAAAAATCGCTTTCGTGTAAAAGCAATCTTATATGGATTCAAAAAAGATCTACTGAATCATACAAGCCGTGCAAGGTTCAAAGTTTATCTCATTTCCACGTTCTTTGAAATCCAATTCTCTTTACCCTTCACTTCACAAATGCTTTTGTTTGAAGATATACATTTTAACTTTATGCTTTTACAAATATAATGCACGACTGGATCGCTCATATTAATTGCTCTTACGTTCAAGCAGCTTGAAATACAAAGAAATGTATTTAGTTATAAAAACATAAAAATTGCTAACACAACTCAAAGTGATTTGAGTTTAAAAAGGAAAATGCTTTTTGAAGCGTTAAGTAAGTAAGTAAGTTATTCATTTATTTCTACTTTCTTCAACATAGTTTAACAATAATAATGAATTTAAAAGCTATGGCTTTGCCATTAGCTCTGTTAGCAAATTATATAAAAGTATATAATTATTGTAAGGTTTAATAAAATAGTAGAATAATAATTACATGAATTCTATTACAAATATCATTCTATATTTATAAAGTTCTATCAAAAAGTTGTAAAGTGTTTTCCAATCGAACCCATTCAAAATTGAGATTGTTTCTTACATCGTTAGTGTTCTTTTCCCGAAGCATGCAAGGCGCTGCACAGTGGGACTACCCATAGCAATAAATAAAAAAAACTAACTATTTTAGCGGTACTTTTGACTGATTGATAAATCATCTTAAATATATATAGGGTCTAACTGCATTAAAATTATTTGGAATTGTCATCGCAAGTGTTTTTTTAATATAATTCAATTTTTTTGCTAATTAAATTGTGTGCATAAATCATATAATAAAACGGCGAACATGTTTTTTGTGGTACACTTTTCGCGGCCCACAAAAACCGAAGGGGCATTAATTACATATTAAACAAAAGCATTTTTTCCATAGATGTGCAGAAAGCTAAAATTATTTAAATATACTACACAGAAATTGTTTAAAACATTAAATAAAAATTGTAAAAAAATGACCGGAAAACAAAAACAAAATTAATTAGAAATTAAATTTCTGCAGAAAGTGAAAAAGAATACATACATTCACTAGCGACAACTGTTGGTGAAAAGAGAGTACAATTTACACCAAAATTTACGTCAAAATTTATCTTTCTTCGTAAAGATAAAAATCGGAGAGATAAAATTTAGTTTAGCGCGATCAGGTATATGGTGCATTTTCACCATATTTGAGTTATGAATGATTTCTTATTGACAAAAAGCAGATCTTTCTATTGGTGTAATTAAATATCTCCTATCTCTACTATTGCTAAAGATATCAGTGTTCCAAGTGATCTAAAGGCTCTTTTGTGAAAAAATGGTCAGTATTGGTCTGCCCCATAAGCCTTAATATGAGAAGGTCATATACGTACAATTGAACACGAATACCCCTTTTTTAAACCCATGGTTCAGTTTTGAAATGATCTATGTATATATTCATTAAGCCCGATTGTCTACACAATATAACAAGAATTTTTTTGAAATTTGTTTGCTTATCACACTTTTATTTCTCTTCTGATCTAAATTAATTATCGAGTAAGAATGCCGTTTTTATTTATATAAATACATTATGTATGTAATAAAGCTTGAAGTTTCACCTAGAAAAATAGTTTAATATTATTGATGATAGTTTAATAATAGTCATTCATATTTACATTTTCAGGTTTATCTCCAGAGCCGTGTTTGTGACAATACTAACATTATCTATACAACAGCAATTTTTTTTCTGCGAGTTTTAATGGGCCAGGAGTCTAAAGATAGCTTTCGTTATATAACGCATGTTATTCTCACGGATGTTCATCTACATCACGCTTACATAGATATTTTTATGAAGGAACTAAAAAACATATTACCACATTGCCCCAATATTAAAGTCATTCTTCTCTCGGACAGTAGTGACAATAAAAGCTTACTTTCATATTTTGGAGAAGGACAAGAGTTTCGTATTAACATTGCATTATACAAATTAAATATATACGATCTGGAAGATATAATTGAAATGTTAAAAGAAAATAAATCGCAAACAAATACATTAGTAGAAGATATTTTTTCGACGACAGAAAGTAAAGATAGTCTGATTGCCGATAATACTCTAGAATACTACAGTAGAATGGGAAATGAAACCGCATTAAAAAATATTATGTATCTGGTAAACAAGGAAAAAATCTCTATTAGCCTTCCTCATTCAAAGCATGGTTACACAGCCCTTATGGCTGCAGTTAAAAACGATAACCCTATTCACGTAAGACGCCTTTTGAATTGTGAAAATGCAAACCCATTCTATCAAGATAAATTCGGAATAAATGCACTGGAGTATGCTATTTCTATAAACAGTTATAACTGCATCAAAGCTTTAACGGATAATGTCAATATAACGAAATACGAACTTAAACCACCATCTATCGACTTTAACTTGATAATTAAACTAATTCATTATATAAAATCCCACTGGAAGTTCGGAAATATTCTTATTTTTCTTCCTACATATGATCACTTACTTAAACTAAACTACAATATTATAAAAGCTCAATTTCTAGGCAAATTAAAACAGGAAATGTGCATCTACTTGTTATATGCCAACATGAAGTCTGAACGATTAAAACAGATTTTACTTGACAAATCTACGGGTAAAATAATTTTAGCTACCGAAGTAGCTGAATCAATTTCCTATTTAAACGATATTATATATGTTATTGATTGCGGTCAAATTTTTAGAGAAAAATATCGTTCTGAATTCAGATGTAATGAATATGTAAACGAATGGATTTCCCAACAAAGCTCACAAAGGCGATCTGTAATTGCAAGTCGATTCAAGGATGGTTATTATTTCCAAATGATTTCTAGAAAAATACTCAAAAAACTACAGCCAATGTGTACGCCTGAACTTCATTATTTAGCAATCAATCGAATTTCTTTGACAGTGAAGCTTCTAAGTCCTGGTGATATGATAACGCAATATTTTCGAGATACAATCATAAAGCCACCATCAGCACACATTGAACATAGCATTGAATTCTTAAAAGACATTGAATGTTTTGATTCGACTTCGGAAGTGACATGGTTAGGATGTCGTTTAATTGACGTGCCGATCAATCTACAACTAGGAAAATCCCTAGTGATGTCAATTTTATTTAAGTGTCTTGACCCAGTGCTTACAATAATAAGTTTTCTAACATACAACGGTAGTTTTAGACTGCTCAGTCACTTCAAGTGTTTTGATTGGGTTGATGATTCTTTTTCTGATCACTTAGAATTTTTGCAATTATACCAAACGTGGCAGGATAAAAAACGAACAAAAATAACAAGTGTTGTGATCAGTGATGAAGAAACCTTTATTTTAAATGGGATACTAGAAAATGTGTGCGAAATACGAACTAATTTGGTTGGTGCCCTACGATCTTCACAACTTATACATAACCAAGGACTCTGGAGCATGCATTGTATAAATTTAAAGGCCAATAACTGGGCTATTATCAAAGCAGCCATTGCAGGCGGCCTTTATCCCAAATTGTGTATACAAAATTCCATTGATTGCAATATTAAATCAAAGTCAACGAAGTTATGCTTGGATGCAACCTCAAATCTACACCCAACAAAAATTCGAAAGGTTAAATTATCACCACCATCAGATTGGATTGTTTACTTTAAAGAAACGAACCATTTAACCTTCAATAGTATTTCAAACTGTACTCTAATAAGTTCAGCTACTGTAGCTCTTTTTGCTGGAAAAACCGAAATGAATCCAAAAAATTTACATTTTACAAAAGATCAAGTTGGTTATTTTATGGATAAAAATATTTGGCTCATTACTGACCTTCAAAGTGCATTGCTTGCTTTTAAGATGCGTCAAAAGTTTTATGCAGCTTACATGGATTTCCTGCAAACTTGTGCAAATACTGAAAAATGGAGAAAACCAAGCGAATTTCCTTATGTTTTCGATGTGATAAGTAAAATACTTTTAGAAGAGGATAACAAAGCAGGATTTTCACAGCCAATGCGTGTTGGTAGCCGACCCAAAGCAATTTCAAATAAATTAACATTCGAATTTGAATTTTTCAATAATTCTAATAAAATCGATTTGAAAAACAAAGCAAATAAATCAATAACACCACATCTAAATTATGGGGGCCTGGAAAAGGAATACTACTTGATAAATATTTTTGATTCCCACCAATCCTTGAAATCTTTTTGGAAGTCAACCAGGAAGAATATATTAAACGATCCACATTTGAAAACCGTCTGTACAATTGCTTCGAAAGAAAAGCTTATTTATGTTTTAGTCTGCAGCGCAACTCGAAAACGAATTACCAATATTGCTCTTATTAAGTTTGAAGACGGAAATTTTGTATTAAAGAAATGCTTTCATGTAAATATACCGCTACATGAAGTCATGTAAGTAGTAGTTATTGTTCTTCCAATAACCTGAGGTGGAATCGCGTAAGATGATAGTTGACGGTCGTTTTGTTTGATTGTCGTTTTTGATTATCAACTTTCGGGTGCTCTGTGTAAAGTGATCACAAAAAATTGTTGGTTTTTTGAAATCACTCACAATTCTTTCAAGAATGAAATCTCATTTTGGCTCCATGTTCAATTTGTTTGTTTTTTTTTTTGGAATTTGTTTTGTAATTTCGTCTCTGCAAAGTTTTGGATATTTTTATCAAGATATATAAGTATATTTTGTCTATGAAATAATGGTTTCGAGCGTCCTTTAAAATAATTTTGTTTTTTCGAAGGTCTCATGCAACAAAGAAACAGATCGCTATGCTTTCAACGTTCATGCAAGAACATCCGAAGCTGGCAAAATCCTTTAATGGTTCCTCAAGCACTAGACAGACAACCCAAAGACAACAATGAGAATAATTAGCAAAACATTACAATTCACTTATTTTTTACTTGTTTCAAAAAATATACTTTAATTTCAATAAGAAACACTTTTTTAATTTTAATTTTTATTTTCTTAAGGAGTTGAAACTAACAATGCAAAATGTCAATTGAAAACACAAAAAGTTTGAAAACGACACCTAAATAGGTGTCAATTAAAATCATCGCAAAAAAGTGATAGTCGTTTTGATAATCACCTTACTTGGAGCAAAAGTATCGATTTTGATTGCCAACTATCAACTATTACCTTACGCGATTTCACCCCTTCCTTATCTTAAGTGTGTTCTTTCTTTGTAAAAATATCATCGTTACTTTGCACAAACAAAAACTAATTTTAGTTTTGTGACGTTACAAATTCGTATTTTAACTCAAAGCTAAAGTGTCAGAAAGTAACTTATTGAAACTTTTACTGTTTACTGTTTGTTCTTTGATTTGGAACTTTTTTTCATTTCTGCAACTACTATTTTCAATTTAATTGATATTTTTGTGGATCTGAAATTTTAAAATATTTGTCAGTTATTTCCAGTTTAATTGTTAAATGAACTTACTTTTTTTGATTTATTAATCATTCGAATATGTCGAATTTGTGAGAATATTGAATGAAAAACTTTTCTTATAAGTACGTACATATGTACGCATAATTATAAAACAAATAACAGGGCCACAACTATTTTACTTCTGACTATTCGGACCTGGTTTCTGATTCTACTTTAAATTGATGCTATATGTATGCATGTGTTATATTTTAAAAATAAAAATATAATTTAATTTAAGTATTTATACATACAAGTATTTTCAAAACAAGTATATTTTTCATATTTACCCTTATTCCGATAGTCGTTTTAATAAAATGCCTTTAAAACGAGAAGGCTCCAGAGACCACATTTTGGTGTTTAAATAATACGAAAAGGGCAGCGTTCTCTATGTTCTTCACTTTCTAAGAATTATAAGTTATAACGATAGTCGTTTCAAAAAAATTCCAATTTCCGTTTCTAGAGCCTTGTCGTTTTACTGGCGTTTTAGTAAAACGACTATTGGAATAAGGGTGATTGCTAACATCTCCCCCTTTTATTTTAAACATTTTATAATCCTTTTGGCAAGTTGGGAGATGAAGAGCTCGTTCACTTCGTCTAATGTCTTTTTCAGGAATATCAGCAACTGTTTCATTTTGTTGATCTTATATTGGCATAGAATCAGCTATAAGCTCCACGGGTTAAACAGGTTCAATAGTAAATGCTATAGCTTCTTGTTCTTCAACAGAAGGTGATATTTCATCCATTGTTTTAGACGGAAACAGGTCGAATTCTTAAGGAGTATCATTAAGGTTGTTTGAAATTTTTATATTTATTTGGAATAGCGTTAAACGTGATAAAAAATGAGACGAACGCACTTTGGCTGTTTTACTTCGACTAACTTTATTGGTATATATATTATTCTTAACAACTAGGTAATAAGCTTATATGCTAGTTAAGTATACACTGGGGTGCAAAACAGTTCATACATTACATCCCCCCAAACTTAATAGAAAATATACTTAAAATATTAAAGTAACCTATTTCTAAAACTACCCAACACCAATATATATTTTTCAAATAAAGATCAAATAAAAATAAATTAGATATAATTTCAAAATATAATAAATATAGCTAATTCTAATAATTTCAATTTACACTTTTTTTTTCAAAATTTATATCTTGGTTTATATACTTGAAGTTGTAATCTTTTAGATTGTCGTTTTGATGAATTCTGATCGTTTTCAGCTTCTTTATTTTTTCGAAAAGTTCGAATTGGCGCAAATTTTAAAGTTTTTACGTTTGATTTGCTTAGCTGATTTTGATGTGCCTTACGATGTATACCGTTTAAGCTAATTAAATAAACAACATTTCCTAACTTCTTTATAATAGTTGCTGGTGACCAAATAATACTTGTTTTACCTTCAGCTCGGTACAAAACATTTTCTCCGATTTCAAAATTTATAGCTTTAAATACTTTATTACTTTTTTCACTTATAGAAACCTTGGTACTTGCATCCCTGTTTTCCTTGTTCTTTTCCGTTTTTAAAAGATCCATTAATGTCTTAGGTCTATTTTTGAATATCATGTTAAAAGGGCTTTCGTTAGTTGCTGTGGATGGTGTTGATCGATATTTCAAAAGGAAATTTTCAATTTTATGTTTAATAGGCACTATTGTTGGAATCTAGCAAAAATTTTCTTAAACTCGTTTTAATCGTTTGTACACCCCTTTCAGCTAACCCATTAGACTCTGGATGGTATGGAGGGCTATTGTATCTGGCAGCCCAAAATATGAAAAAATTGTTCGTAACTTATCTATTAATACTTCGGCTGTAGTTGTTCTCATTAATTTAATATCGATCCATCGACTAAAACTATCCATAAGGATAAGGAACGTATTTTGGTTGAAATGAAAAAAATCTATGTGAATTCTACCAAAAAATCTCTTTGAATGTGGCCAGTTACTAGTTTCATTTGTACATGGCCTTTTTGAAGTTATTTCGCAACTACGAGTATTACACTGCTGTACATATCTCTCTATGTCCTCGTCTATTCCTAACCACCACACATAAGTTCGAGCTAGTGATTTCATTCTTACTATCCCAACGTGAGTATCATGCAACAACTTTAATGTCTCTTCCCTCATTTTTGTAGGAATAAGTGTTCGGTTCCCATACAAAATACAATCATTATAAACCGATAAACTTTTCTGTTTTTGAAAATATTTTCCAAACCCTTGTGGAACTGGTTTCGGGAACCCATTTTTTAAATATGAGTGAAGAAGCTTTAATTCTTCTTCTTCCTGGGTAGCCACTCCGATTTGACTAAATAGTAAAGGTAAATTATCACCTAAGTTTAGAGAATTTATTTGAATGTCCTCAACGTCAGTTTTATGTTCGAGAGGTAAACGAGACAATCCATCAGCATGTTGCATTTTTGTTGCTGATTTATGAACCAGCGTATAGTCGTACATACTCAGAAAAATTGCCCAAGGGTGAATACGGGCTGCGGCTACAAGTGGAGTACCCTTTTTGGGACTCAAAATTTCGCGTAATGGGAGACTATCACTATGGATTACAAACTTTTTCTCATATATATATTTGTGGAACTTTTTCACCGCAAACACAATTGCTAGCGCTTCGCGGTGAAGCTGAGAGTAAATCTGTTCTGATGGACTAAGCGTGCTTGACGTAAATAGGACCGGTCGCTCTTCACCATTTACCACATGCGACAAAATACCTGCAACCCCGTAAGGACTTGCATCACAACTAACTATAATTTCCTTGTCAGGGTCGTAATAAACTAAAATTGCACTATTTAAAAGTAAGCTTTTGCTCTTTTGAAAAGAGTCTTCGCATTCTTACCAATCAAACCTTACATCCAGTTTCGTTAAATTATATAAAGGTTTAAGCTCAGCTGAAAAATTGTTAACAAATCGAGAATAATAATTAATCAACCCAAGGTATGATTTAAGCTGCTGTAAGTTCCGTGGCGTTGTAGCCTTCTTTACTGCTTCGAGTTTTTCAAAATTTGGTCTTATACCTTCCCCAGATATGCAATGCCCTAGATACTTTACTTCGCGACAAAAAAATTTACATTTCAACAAATTAGCTTTTACATTATAACTTTCTAATCTATCTAGTACCTTCAAAAAAATCTTTTTATACTCAGCCTCATCTTTTCCACCAATTAAAATATCATCTATAAAACATTTTACCTTGTAACGAGCCTTGTTTGCCTTCTGGTCCATGCTGGTAATATCGAACCCCTAGCTCAGTCCTGGGAGTGGTTCTTGGACCCTTTTGCTCATTACAAAAAAATTTATTTAATTACCAGGCTTTATTCTGGTTATCCAGGGTGTAAGTAGGATATCGCGAGTTGTTTTTCTTAACCCTCCCTTCCTTGGTTGCTTTTCTCGCCTAAGCAACACCTTGACTAGGCTTCTTCTCTATCTTCTAAATCATCCCTCTATCATCCCTTCTCTCATCCCTTTAAAAAAATTTACTCAGAAAACATTTTTCCTATTATCATTTCCAAATTCAATAATAAGACGAATTTTTCATTTTAAAAAAAATGTTTACAAATAGATATTTATTTAAATGAAAAATTTTCATAAATTACGTTACTTTAATATTACGTTACTTTAATATTACGTAAAACAAACTATATTTTAATCAAAATTCTTTCTTTCCTAGATCACTTTAATTCTGCAACGTTATTTCTCTTCAATGATAAAATAATTTTCTTTTCTTTTATTCACATATATAAATCTATATAATTGTGCACCAAACTCAAATGCAAATATAATTCTTTTTTTTTTATATAAAACTCACCCTTCTTACTCCTGGATGCTGTGGCCACTGCAACTGGGTAGATTGGTTGAGACCTTTTTCCGTTCTTATGCACTTAATTCACTCTTATATTATCAATTTATATATGTACACAAGTATATGTCTTTTTATACTTCCTTCAAAGAAAATTATCGTTAATTTGCACTACACTTTATGCTCTTGAAACCGATTTCTTTACTTTACTGAATTGATCAAAAAAAACTAATACTTTGATTAAAATATTACAAGGTAAGTAAGTTACGTTAAAATTTAAATTCAATTCAAGAAAAAAAATAAAAAAAATACATTAAACTTTTGGTGATTTGAACTTCGTACAGTCGTTCTCAAATTTATCCTCTTTAACCACCTAGGCTATTGTCGTGTTAAATTTTATTCGTCTAACGGCTGGTATATTCCCAAACTGTTCACAGTAAGATTTTCCTTTATAAACGTTAGGAAATCCGTTGGCTTCGATTCCTGATGCCCTGGTAACAGCGATTTATAAGTCCTGTAGGATTTCCTGAATTCTTTGGAATCCTCCAATAAAAATTATTTAGTGAGTTTTTCTCACACCGCCAGATTTAGGTATATCCTCGTTATATATTTTTCCCAGCTTGTTATTTAACTCTTTAGGGTGTTTTATCCCAAAACAAAAGTAAACTTTTATTAATTTCTTAATAAAAAAAATTTTGAATACGAGCGGTATTCTTTTGGCTAAGCGAAATGTATAATTTAATGACAGCACTCTACCGATCGCTTTGAATGTAGTTTCGAATTTTACTTATTTAGTTCTCGAGTCTTTTCTCAACTCTCTGTTGCATCATGGAAATTGAATAAAGCTCGCATTTTCCAGGAGCACATACCCAATCCAGCAACATTTTCATTTTTGAGTCAAAAACACCAGAAACCCTAGCCACTCGCTCTGCTCTCAAAAGTTGCATCGAGAGATCTGCAAAAGTTATGTCTAAACTTGGAAATAGGAATCTATTCCACAGACAGATCGAACCAACAATCTATTACTTTTTTAAATTTTCATCCTTCTTCCATTTTCCTTTTTACGATATTTCAATTGACATTTCTAATCAAAACAAAACCTACAAATTCGTTTCGTCCGTGTCCATGTAAGTTGTGTCGGCTGATATTTCGTCGCGCATTTTGTTTTTGTGTTTATAATAAAATTATTATACCCAAATAATTAGATTCGGTAACAGGGCTTTGCTTTTTCCGGATAAATCGTTATCTGGGAGATGCAAACGAACCCACGAAATTAGCTTCGATATTTAATTGGATCTTTTGAAATTAGCTTCGGTCGCCGGGAGCAAAACCTAGTGAAAATTAGTGCAATAAAGTGACTAGGAAATTTAGTGCGAGCCAAATTCCTGTCACAGTGCTACCGTGCGTGTATCAAACATACATACGTATATGTAATGGAGGCATTGTAAAGAATTGCCGAATATAAAAATTGAATTCAAATTCAATTTAATAAAAAGTGCTCATAAAAATACCTAAAAAAAAATACAGTTATTGCAATTGAATAACCGTAACGAAGACGGGTATATGTATTATGTGTTCGCCTTGTCTATCGTTAGACAAAATATGTAAACAAAAAAATTATATTGCGGTTATATAAATAAACAAAAACAAAACATATGTATAATGTACATAATAAAGGCTCAGCTGGTGATTTGTGTATTTGTATACTTGAATTGTTTTCCCTTATAAATTATCTCATATTGTTTTGCCGTCGGGAAAAATATTAACTTTGAAATGCGTGTGCAAATGATATTTTAGTCGTTTTCGTATATAATTTTTCGTTGTTGGTGAAATATGCAAAAAAATATAAAAATGTTTGTGAAGTTATGTATGTACCTGCTCTGTATACAATAAGTAAAAAAAATATCAAATGATCGTACATTCGCATCAGAAGTGTTTTGCCGTCGGTAAACAAATATTTTTGCCTTTGAATATCTACGTTTAGATATAATTTGCTTGTGTTTTATTGCAAATTTTCACGATTGTGTGTTTTATTATCGGTAAAAAAAATAAAACAATAAAAATTATTGAATACAATAAAAAAAGAAAAAACATGAAAGTGAAATTTTATTTAATCTTGACCAACGTGGGTCGCGAACCCCTTTAACTAGCCGGGCTTTAACCAGTTACATATCAGATAAGTTTTAACATTTTGTTATTTAATTTAAAATCGATACTTTGTGGTTTGTTTTCTTTTCGTTTGCAGGGAATTTATTGGCGTATATCTTTTGCATGGAAAATGCCTATTGGTTTGCCAGAACGCGTTTCTAACTCATACATGCAATTGCCAATAACTTTTTTAATGCGGGATTTCTCGAACTTTGGAAGTAGTTTAGCATTAACACCTTTAATGAAGTTACTTTGGGCGAAGTTACGATGGAATACTTCTTGACCCTCACGGTAAGTTACAATTTTTGAACGTGAGTTATAAGTATTCTTAGTCTTAACGTATGCCCTGAACAAATTCTCCGACAACTTCTGTCTGGTGAGCGTAGTTTTTAGTGCATGAGACAGGACTAACATTTCTGGGTCTTGAAAAGCTTTTAATTCACGTAATATCCTATACGTAGAGCCGTGAGATACCATGTTTTGTCCGAATAGAGCATAGTACGGTTGGCAACCTAGCGAATCGTGCATGTCAGAACGCAAGGCGCATGCTATGCTGGACAAATGCACGTCCCAATCGTTCTGCTCTTTCGAAATCAAAACTCTAAGTTTACTCAGAACGCTGCGATTGACTCGCTCAGAAATGTTAGCCTGTGGCGAATACACCGCGGTTCGCACATGCTTTACACCGTAGTTCGCCAAAAAGTTTTCGAACTCTTTGGAAACGAACTGTCGTCCGTTGTCGGAATGAATTAGTTCAGGGGTCCCGAAAGTGTGAAAAATGTTTGATTCTAGAAAATCAATAATTCTAGAGGAAGTCGCTTTAGGCATAGCTTGAAGAAAAACAAACTTTGTGAAGTGGTCTACCACAATAAAAACATACACGTTTCCTCGTTTCGTACGCGGATATGGTCCCAGGAAGTCGACATACAGTCGCTGAATAGGCCTTTCAGAAACAATCTGCTTGGTGATAGGAGGACGAAGAATCGCATTAGGGGCCTTTACCATTTTGCACGTATCACATTCACTCACAAATGCCTTGATGTCCACTACCATTTTTGGCCAATAATATTTATCTCGAATACGAGCATAAGTTTTTGCAAAGCCACTATGACAACTCAGCTTTGTATCGTGGAATAACTCAATGCATTTGCGAGTGAGTGTGTCAGGCAACCAAAGACGCCATAAAGAATCCTCTTCGTTCACATCACCATTCCTGAACCTAACTCTTTTGTATATGTATTTTCCCGATACAACTAGGTCAGGAAGCGCAGATTGGTTTGAATTGATGTTCTCTCTCAATTGGGAATATTGCTCCGAATCAAACTCGACTGAATCGAGGTCTATATCACCACATATCATTGTCGAAGAAACCTCATCAATCTCATCCTCTTTCACGGTTACATTCACAGAAATTTCTTCCATATCTATACGAGATAGAGTATCTGGTACTATGTTGAGGGATCCCTTTCGATGTTCAATGGAAAAATTGAAACCTTGAAGCTCTAAACTCCAACGAGCGAGTCTTCCGCTCAACTCTTTCATCGACATTAACCATTTAAGGCTTGAGTGGTCCGTTATGACTTTGAAAGGCAATCCATCAACGTAGGGCCTGAATTTTCTAATACTCAAGACAGCGGCAAGGCATTCCTGCTCAGTAACCGTGTAGTTTTTCTGAGCTTTATTAAGCTTCTTCGACATGTATGCTATCGGTCTCTCGTTGTTGTTCTCATCCAATTGAAAAAGAACACCACCTACTCCTTCCGAAGATGCATCACACTGGATGATAAACGCTCTTTTGAAGTCGGGTTGTGACAACACCGGAGCCGAGGAAAGTGCAGTTTTTAATCTGTTAAACCCATCCAAAGCCTCAGGGGTTAATTCGAACATCCTCTTCTTTTTAAGACAATCAGTTAGTGGAGCGGCTAGATCTGAATAATTCTTAATGAACCTTCGATACCATCCCGTCAAGCCTAGAAATCTCCTAACCTGTCTTAGGGTCGTGGGGACGGGAAAATTTACCATTGCCTCGATTTTATCAGGATTGGTCTTCAAAGTACCTTGGCGAACGATGTATCCGAGATACTTAATCTCTCGCATGCAGAACTTGCTCTTATCGAGGTTAATAGTCAGGTTAGCCCTGCGAAGACAAGCAGCCACTTCGTTAAGGATGCGAATATGTGACTCAAAATCAGCCGTACAAATCAACAAATCATCTAAATAGACGAACACATTTTCACGTAACGAACTTGGCACAACTTGATCGATGACTCTGCTCATTGTTTGACCAGCATTGCTTAAACCAAATGGCATAACTTTAAACTGGTAGAGAGGTCTACCAGGCACGGCAAAAGCTGTTTTCTCTCTTGAATTCTCATCTAGAGGTATTTGCCAATAAGCATCTTTCAAGTCGATTCCTGTGAAGAAATGTGTGTCTTTTATACGGCTGAGTAAACCTTCGATGTGAGGCAAAGGATATGCATCCTTAAAATGACCGCATTGACTTTTCGGAAGTCTAAACAGAGGCGGACCTTACCGGGTTTCCTAACCAAAACAACAGGGCAACTCCAAGGAGAATTACTAACCTCGATAACACCAAGCTCTAACATACGGTCCAATTCCTTATAGACCTCATCTTGACGAACCGGAGACAATGGATAATGACGTGATTTTATAGGAACCGCGTTACCCGTATCAATGGACATGACAACCGAGAGTCGTCTTACCCAGCCCTAGCACGACAAAGTTAGGAAATAACTGCTTGGTGCGCTCTAGCTGAAAATTTTGCTCAGGCGAAAGTGTGATCAGCTCAGCCTCATCCTTAAAATTTACCTCATCTTCACTTGTTCCAATGTCGCCATGAATCTCGCTTATTTGTGGCATCAGGTTGAACTCTCGCCAAAAATTCATTCCCAAATAGAGTTTTTGAGTGAGATTGGGAATTAGGTAAAAGGAAAGGGGCTTCGTGATACCATTGTAACTGGTCTGTATTTCGCAGTGACCTATTATGTCATGCGACTTGCCGTTGAACATTGGCATACATTCTACCGTCTGCATTCGAGGAGATAATGGTATCCACGATTTGTTTATGAAATTTCTTACGATTTCGATATCGACGGCGACATTTTAGAACGTGAGCGCTTGCTAAACGATTATTTGTCCCAAAAATTCGAGAGCGAACCTTATAATAGTTTAACTTGCGCTCATGAAGGGACTTGAGAGCGTAGGTATTGAGAGGATGAGACTGAGAAACCTGAGAGCTTCGAGGTTCTGTCCGTTCCATGATCTTGTTTGGAACACTTTCAGAAAAGGCTACTTTGCTGGTGTTAGTTTGTGGGTTTTCTAATTCTGAGAGTGGTCGGGTCTGTTCTTTAAGGAACGAATCTCCCCACTCTTTCTTTCGTCCCTTGTGGAGTTTCCCGAATGTTTACCGCACTCTACGGTACTTACTCCTTTCGCACCACACAAAAAACAGAAAAGATTTCTAATGTGCGACGGGCAAAAATGATAAGCATGCCCTTTCTGATCGCAATTCCAGCAAGTATAGTTCGACGTTGAAACCGCCTTGCGATTTGGAAGGATGGCCGCGACTTCCTCCCCTTCCTGGTCCAAATCAGATTGATCATCATTGACCTAAATTTCGTGAACCGTCCTTTGGAAAGAAGTTCGTTTCGCCAAGAACCTCTCAGCTTCTCTAGCCTTGTTTCGCAGCTGCTCTAGGTTTTTAACTTCAGCTGAGAGCAAAATTTCACCTATCTTGTCTTTGGCATTATTTCGGATGACATCGACAAGTTTCCGACTATCAAATGGTTCTTTTAACCGGTCGTTCAGACCAACGATTGAATTATAAAAATCGTCAAACGATTCTTTAAAACCCTGTTTGCGAGTAAGCAGCCTCATGTAAATCTCCACATCACTTTCCAGCCGCCCAAATTCCTTCGTCATCGCTTCTTTCACCTCGGACAATTTTGCTGTTGGGTTTCTTCCAAAAAACCCCAAAACCACTTATTTGGTCTTCCGCTAAGCAAAGTGTGGAAATTTGCGGTTACCTGTTCGTCAGTGTAAGAAGACGATGACTGCAATCGATCCATCTTGAACAGAAAATCGCTTACATTATCGGTGCCATCGTATTTGATGTTCCATCTATCCAGGCGACATGCCTCGGATGTGCTTGTCATTGATGGAGTAATAGAATTTCTTGGTCTGGGTGTCGGCTGAAAAGCTTCGGAGGATCTACCATCAGCTGCCCCTACACTAAGCAAGTGTTCTCTAGGAGATGTATTTTGAACCAGTGCTGGTATTTGCAAATTTTCCAACTTTTTTATGACGTTGACCATAAACATGTCCATTTGTTATAATAATCTAACCTGGTTGTCGATCATACCCCTTTCAATTCTGGCCGCTAATTCCTCAGTTCGATCAACCGCATGTGCTTCAGGTACATCACCTTCTACTCCCTCGCCCTGCAAGGCGTTATCGTTAACCGACGAATTATTATTATTTGACATTTCTGAATAAGTAGTAGAATTAGAAACAACTGAAAGTCTTATAATATCAAGAGTGTGCTAATTAAACCGGCCATTTGAGTATCTGTTATACAAATAACCAAAGACTCGGTTCACTTAGCCCACTCTGTCTATTTATTTGTTGCATGGTTGCATCTTCCTTGTTGCAACGCGGTACCAAGTGCTTTACACCCAGTAACCGGGACTCACAAGGAAGCTGCAACCACTATCGACAAAAAATCGAAATAAAAACTGAAATATTGATGAAATAAAAATTTAAAATAAACTAAAAAAAAACTATTTAAAAAAATTTGAATTGGCTCAAAAAAGAAAAAAAATTTAAGCCTCACCATCTTACGATGGTGGGCTCCACGTTGCGGGTGCCATTTTGTAACGAGCCTTGTTTGCCTTCTGGTCCATGCTGGTAATATCGAACCCCTAGCTCAGTCCTGGGAGTGGTTCTTGGACCCTTTTGCTCATTACAAAAAAATTTATTTAATTACCAGGCTTTATTCTGGTTATCCAGGGTGTAAGTAGGATATCGCGAGTTGTTTTTCTTAACCCTCCCTTCCTTGGTTGCTTTTCTCGCCTAAGCAACACCTTGACTAGGCTTCTTCTCTATCTTCTAAATCATCCCTCTATCATCCCTTCTCTCATCCCTTTAAAAAAATTTACTCAGAAAACATTTTTCCTATTATCATTTCCAAATTCAATAATAAGACGAATTTTTCATTTTAAAAAAAATGTTTACAAATAGATATTTATTTAAATGAAAAATTTTCATAAATTACGTTACTTTAATATTACGTTACTTTAATATTACGTAAAACAAACTATATTTTAATCAAAATTCTTTCTTTCCTAGATCACTTTAATTCTGCAACGTTATTTCTCTTCAATGATAAAATAATTTTCTTTTCTTTTATTCACATATATAAATCTATATAATTGTGCACCAAACTCAAATGCAAATATAATTCTTTTTTTTTATATAAAACTCACCCTTCTTACTCCTGGATGCTGTGGCCACTGCAACTGGGTAGATTGGTTGAGACCTTTTTCCGTTCTTATGCACTTAATTCACTCTTATATTATCAATTTATATATGTACACAAGTATATGTCTTTTTATACTTCCTTCAAAGAAAATTATCGTTAATTTGCACTACACTTTATGCTCTTGAAACCGATTTCTTTACTTTACTGAATTGATCAAAAAAAACTAATACTTTGATTAAAATATTACAAGGTAAGTTACGTTAAAATTTAAATTCAATTCAAGAAAAAAAATAAAAAAAATACATTAAACTTTTGGTGATTTGAACTTCGTACAGTCGTTCTCAAATTTATCCTCTTTAACCACCTAGGCTATTGTCGTGTTAAATTTTATTCGTCTAACGGCTGGTATATTCCCAAACTGTTCACAGTAAGATTTTCCTTTATAAACGTTAGGAAATCCGTTGGCTTCGATTCCTGATGCCCTGGTAACAGCGATTTATAAGTCCTGTAGGATTTCCTGAATTCTTTGGAATCCTCCAATAAAAATTATTTAGTGAGTTTTTCTCACACCGCCAGATTTAGGTATATCCTCGTTATATATTTTTCCCAGCTTGTTATTTAACTCTTTAGGGTGTTTTATCCCAAAACAAAAGTAAACTTTTATTAATTTCTTAATAAAAAAAATTTTGAATACGAGCGGTATTCTTTTGGCTAAGCGAAATGTATAATTTAATGACAGCACTCTACCGATCGCTTTGAATGTAGTTTCGAATTTTACTTATTTAGTTCTCGAGTCTTTTCTCAACTCTCTGTTTCATCATGGAAATTGAATAAAGCTCGCATTTTCCAGGAGCACATACCCAATCCAGCAACATTTTCATTTTTGAGTCAAAAACTCCAGAAACCCTAGCCACTCGCTCTGCTCTCAAAAGTTGCATCGAAAGATCTGCAAAAGTTATGTCTAAACTTGGAAATAGGAATCTATTCCACAGACAGATCGAACCAACAATCTATTACTTTTTTAAATTTTCATCCTTCTTCCATTTTCCTTTTTACGATATTTCAATTGACATTTCTAATCAAAACAAAACCTACAAATTCGTTTCGTCCGTGTCCATGTAAGTTGTGTCGGCTGATATTTCGTCGCGCATTTTGTTTTTGTGTGTTTTTGTGTTTATAATAAAATTATTATACCCAAATAATTAGATTCGGTAACAACCTTTTCGTTTCCCACCAATATTTGATCCATCGTTGCCGAAAAATTGCTGGAGCACATTTAACTCCATAAACTAAACGTCTGTATCTAAACAATCCTCGGTGAGTATTAATTGTTAAGTACTGTTGGGAATTTTCAGTAACTTCTAACTGGGCATACGCCCCCTCTAAATCAATGGTACAAAATACCACAAAGCTCACAATTATGTCATCAAATCTCGGAAGTGGATAATGATTAGTTTCGACATACTTGTTTATTGTAACCTTACAATCCACGCATAGTCTCACAGACCCATTTGCTTTTTGTACAACCACGATTGGAGATGCCCAGGAACTGTACCTAACTGGAAAAATAATATTTTCTGCACACAATCTGTCTAGTTCTTTATTAACTAACTCACGCAATCCGAAAGGCACCGTGTATGGTTTAAAAAAAATTGGAGTGCTATTTTGGCACATTACAAATTCGGCTTTGAAGCTTTTAATAGGACTCTTATTTGTTTTCGAGAAAACCGATGGAAACTTTTTAATAATATGACCAGCATTTTGGTCCACTTGGCTTTTTATCTGATTAATTTTAAATGCCAATCTCCAATATTTAAATAAACAGTCCATCCAAGAACGTCCTAAAAGCGGTGTAAACTTCATACTTGTATTAACCAAATAGAGTTTAAGATTATACTTTTCCCTTTTGCCAGAAACTACCACCTCCGCAAAACCAACGATCTTAACTTTATCCCCCGATATGACGTGAACATTTGTATCGCACGTTATAATTTTAGCTCCAGAAAAAAAAATATTTAAATTCATCAAAATGGATAACAGAAATGCATGTACCAGAATCTAATTCCATTTTAATTATCTTATTATTACAAACTATATCTAGATATAATGCATTATGTATTATATTTATGAACTTAATATCACTAAATTCGACACAATTGATATAATTTAAATTTATATTATCTACGCTATCATAATCATCTGTTATCTCATGCAGATCGTGGATATTTCCCTTGCTTCCTCGTTTTTATATACGCTTTGGAGATGAGTTTGTTGAAATATGTTTCTACTGTAGCGTTCACACTTTAATATATATAATTTTATCAGATACTTTTTATGTTTCTTATCAATTAATGTTTCAATAAATTTTCATTCGAAAATATTGTTTCAACAGAATAAGTCGCTTATATATTTATTTCTCATGTTTATTTGTTTGCGGAAGCTAAATATTCTACAGATTATGAGACTTATTTAAAACAATAAACAGAGAAAATTAAGTTTGTTGAAATAACAAAAGAAATAAAGATCACAACAGAGAAACGAAGCAGAATTTTCTAGAAGAATAATGGCAGAAGGTATAGTTCCCAAGTTTGCGAAACTTAACAACTCAAACTACGCTAATTGGAAATTTAAAATGGAACTGCTGTTACTAAAGCAAAATCTGTGGAAAAAGGTGATAACAGGACTTCGACCTCAAGAAATAAGAATGGAAAATGGAACGATCGAGAATCAAGAATATATCAATGAATGGTATCAATGTGACGATGAAGCAAGAGCTACAATAGGCTTGTCGGTTGAAGACGATCAACTGGCACTTATTCGATCAAAGACAACAGCTAGACAGTCATGGGATGCATTAAAAGAATACCACGAGAAAAATACCCTCTCAAATAAAGTATTCTTAATGCGATCTATATGCTCTTTAAAACTTGAAGAAGGTGGTGATGTGAAGGGTCACATCAACAAAATGCAAGATTTATTCACTCGACTACGTGATATTGGAGAAGAGACATTGTCAGATAAATGGAGTGCAGCTATGCTACTAAGCAGCTTACCAGCTAGTTATGATACTCTAATCACAACACTAGAGGCACGTAAAGAAGAAGAAGTCACATATGCGTTGGTTCAACAACGAGTAATAGCAGAATATGAACGACATTTTCATTCTGAAGGAACTACAAGTGATTCGGTACTAAAAGTTATGGGAAAAGTTACCATTTGCTTTTTCTGTAAAAAGCAAGATCATTTCAAGAAAAATTGCCCAAAATATAAAGAATGGCTAGCAAAGAAGTTCAAAAACAAAAAGAAAAGCTCAGCTGATATAGTGAATTCTATCGAGGAGAAATTATCATCAGGTAGTTCTTTGAATTCTTTTAATGAACAAGATTTTGTCTTCACAGTTGGACACACAAAGAAGTCTGAATGGATTATTGACTCAGGTGCAACCAGACATGCAGTAAATGACAAGCGTTTTTTCACGAAAATTGATGAGTCCTACAAGAGTACAATCAAGTTGGCAAATGGTGAAATAGCTCAAGTGCAAGGAATTGGCACTGGATTTTTAGAATTTTGTAATGAGCGTAATGACGTACATAAAGCAATTATCACAGATGTTTTGCTTGTACCTAATTTGGTTGGTAATATTTTATCAGTTAAACGACTTACCAATAAAGGTATGCGCGTTGAGTTTGACAATCTATTTGGGGAAATAAAGTGTAAAGGGAAGCAAATAGGTGTTGCGGATGCAGTAGGTGGCATGTATGTATTACGTCAGCCAAATGCAATATGTGCCTTACAACATAATGATAAATGCATACATACATGGCACCGAAAGATGGGTCACCGGAATCCAGAAGCTATTCGTACTATGGAGTCAAAAGGAACGATTGAAGACTTACAGATAGTTGATTGCGGAATTAAAGAAACTTGTGATACTTGTTTAAAAGGGAAACTGACCAGAATACCATTTCCAAAGAAATCAAAATCGCAATCTTCAGCACCACTAGATTTGATCCATACAGATGTTTGTGGACCTATGCAAACAATAACACCCGGTGGCAAACGATACATCGTAACATTCATTGACGATTATTCAAGTTTTACAATAATATGTTTGATAGCACACAAATCAGAAGTCGAACAGAAGCTGAAAGAATTTGTTGCATTTTGTGATACTAAGTTTTTAAAGAAACCAAAAATTATTCGTTCAGATAGAGGTGGTGAATACATGGGAAAGAACTTGAAAGACTTTTTGAAGAAAAATGGAATACAGACTCAGCTAACAACATCATACAGTCCCCAGCAAAATGGAAAGGCCGAAAGAAAGAACCGGACATTGATTGAAATGGCACGTTGCATGCTAATTGATGCAAATCTTTCATTTAATTTTTGGGGTGAAGCAGTAGCAACGGCAAATTTTATTTTAAATCGTGTCATTACAAGAGCAACGGACATGACACCATACGAAAGATGGAATGGAACAAAACCAAGAACAAACGTATTTCAAATATTTGGATCAAAATGTTTTGTTCATATACCAACAGAGAAAAGACAAAAGCTTGACAGTGTTGGTATAGAAATGATTTTCTTGGGATATGACGAACAATCAAAAGCTTATCGATGCTACGATCAAAAATCAAAAAGGGTCATCATAAGTCGAGATGTAAAATTTTGTAGTTCAAATAAAACCAAAATTAATATTAAAATGGAAGAAGGTTTCGTTGAATTGGGTTCGACTAGTAAATTAAGAAAACACGATAAGGAAACTTCACATGCGAAGCCAATAGTACAGGATGGAGAACAAGATAATAACGAACTTATTGACCAATCAAGAAGTCAAGGACCTACCTCAGTATTACATGAACCTACCCGAGATTCACAGCGAATTAATAAAGGAGTTCCACCAAAACGTTTACAAGATGAGTTGAATAAGAACGTAATATTAATGGGAAAGGAATTCAGAGAGCCAAAGACATACACTGAAGCCATCGAAAGTGATGATAAGGAACATTGGCTCATTGCAATGCAGGAGGAGATTGAATCACACGAATCAAACGGAACTTGGGAACTTGTCGATTTACCAAAAGGAAAGACAGCAATAGGAGGTAAATGGGTTTTTAAAATAAAAACCAATGCAAGTGGCGAAATTCAGCGGTACAAAGCAAGGTATGTAGCCCAAGGATACTCACAAAAATATGGTGAAGACTACGATGAAGTTTTTGCACCTGTTGTTCTGCACACTACATTCAGAACCTTACTTTCGGTAGCGGCAAAAAGAAAAATGCTTGTTTATCATCTAGACGCGAAGAGTGCATTTCTGAATGGGAAGTTAAGCGAAATCATTTACATGAGACAACCGGAAGGATTCAAAACTATCAATGAAACAAAAGTATGTTTATTAAAAAAGAGTATTTACGGACTTAAGCAGGCAGCAAGATCGTGGAATAATGCTTTACACGATGTCTTAATTGAGGCAAACTGTCAACAAAGCTACAATGATCCATGTTTGTATTATAAAAGGAGTGGTGATAATTACTGCTACATTATTGTATATGTGGATGACATTATAGTGGCTGGTCTCACAATTGATCAAATAAATGAGATCGAAATTATTCTTAAGTCGAAATTCACAATGCAAAATTTGGGACAAATTAAACATTATCTCGGAATGGAAGTTACCGAAGATTCTTATGGGAATTTTGAACTTTGTCAGTCAAGTTACATCAAAAGGATTGCATTAGATTTTGGCCTGATGGATGCAAAGGAAGCTAGAACACCATTAGAAGTTAATTATGGAAAAACAGTAACATCAACTCAGCTAGAAAACAACACAAAGTATCGGAGATTAATTGGACGATTATTGTATTTGTCAGTTAACACGAGACCTGACATTTCCGCCAGCATCAGCATTTTGGCACAAAGGGTATCGAGTCCAACTACAGAAGATTGGAATCAGCTTAAACGAGTGGTGAGATATCTTAAAGCAACATCTCATATGAAATTAAAGCTCAGCAATATTCAAACAAATGACTTGTCACTATATGGTTATGCTGATGCTACATGGGCTGATGACCGAATAGACAGGAAGTCAAACAGTGGACGAATTATATTTCTCAATGGAGGAACTATAAGTTGGTCATGTCAGAAACAAAACATGGTAGCATCATCAACTTGTGAAGCAGAGTTTATATCAATATCTGAAGCTGCAAAAGAAGTAAAATGGCTACGACAACTATTGACAGAGATGCACGAAAAGATGGATTCACCGACTACAATATTCGAAGACAACCAGGGGTGTATCGAGCTAGTGCGTGACAGTAAGTTCTCATACAAAACAAAGCACATCGATACAAAATACAAGATGATTCGGGATCTGGCAACCAAGAAGATAATAGAATGTGAATACTGCCCAACTGACAAAATGATTGCAGATCTTCTAACTAAACCTTTGAATGCAACAAAACATAATTATTTTAGAGAAAAATGTAATATTGTGTGAACGAGGAGGAGTGTTGAAATATGTTTCTACTGTAGCGTTCACACTTTAATATATATAATTTTATCAGATACTTTTTATGTTTCTTATCAATTAATGTTTCAATAAATTTTCATTCGAAAATATTGTTTCAACAGAATAAGTCGCTTATATATTTATTTCTCATGTTTATTTGTTTGCGGAAGCTAAATATTCTACAGAGTTTGCAAAGTAACAGTCTCTCGATACATGTCCCCATTTATGACTGACGCAATAATGCTTTTTATTTCATCGAACGCAGCTTGGCACTCCTGCGTCCAAACAAAAGTTACTCCAAACTTCAACAAGTTGTAGATTGGCGCCATGACAACTGATACATTTGGAATGTATTTCCCGTAGTAATTTACAAGACCAGAAAAAGCTTGTATTTGTTTGATCTTTCTCGGCGGATCAACTTTGAGAACTGCTTTGACACCTTCGGGATTCTTTCTAATGCCAGTTTTGTTGATGACTTGACCCAAATAACAAATCTCGTCCTTGAAAAATTCGCATTTGCTTAGCTTCACCGTCATACCTGCATCTTGCAACCTCTTGAAGACCCTTTCGAGACTTGCAATGTGTTCGTCATCATTTTTTCCAGTCACCAAGATATCATCAACGAATACGGTGACATTTTCAATGTCGTGAAACATTTTGGCCATAATTCTCTGGAACTTCGATGTTGCAGGTGATACCCCATATGGCATCCGATTGACTACACCCCTTTTGACGTTGACCATGTACAAAGCCTTTTGCTTTCATCGTCCAGATCTATCTGTAAATAAGCTTCTTTTAGATCTATTTTCGAATATTTCTCACCTCCGGATAATTTATGCAGCAGATCCTGTATCCTGGGCAGCGGGTATGTATCTACCTCAAGATATTTGTTGATTGTTGACTTATGTCGTTTTTATTTGGAAATCCGGAAGCCTTCCGGACTCTTCTGAAAGTGTTAAATTGGGAAAAAATGACGGTTCTGATTCTGAAAAGAAGAGAAATTTGCTTCTGGATTTGAAATCAGAAGCAAAACCAGAAGCACTCACACATTCATATACTTAAACGTCAACCTCAACAGCTGTGATTTTTGGTATTCAAATTGTGCGAACCAGGGTTGGCCGAATTAACTACACTACATTTTCTACATGATTTACTACGTTTATATGAGGTGTTGAAACGAGCTTGAAGCTCGCTTCGAACCTTTATATACCTGTATTGAGTTGAAATGAGCTGCGTTCGACTCGATCCCAATCGCTCATCGGTGTCGAGTAGAAATGTGAGTCGAAAATCCGACCTTAATCCAACTCGATCTTTCGATACTGCATACAAAAGTAGTATTTAACCACGCGAAGTTTATTGAAGAAACTACATGCCTGATTTACTACAATTTGTTACGTCTGCTACATATTAGTAGTAATAAATTCATAAAAATTCAATATAATAAAGGAAAAAAAAACAATTTTGCACTTTTATGATCTAATGAAGGTTTGTAAAAAAAAGTTTCATTTACCATAATGATGAAGAATTGTAGGAATAACTGAACGTTTAATTTAAAAATTCAAATTTCAAATGCATAACTGACAGTTAATTGACAGCAATGCTACAATTTCTTACATTAACTACAATTAACTACATTTAACTACATTAACTACATAAAATACGTAGCAGACGTAACAAATGTAGTTATTTCTAAAAAGTGACAATTCGGCCAACCCTGCTTTCAACAAACATTTTTCTTGATTTTGATTATTGTACGCATTTGATGTTTCACATATACAATCAAACAAAACTTCAGAAGCAAACAAAAGTTCAATTGGGATTCCGGATCGGAGAGAGATTCCGGATTGCCAAATAAAAACGACATTATAATCGCCACATAGTCTAATACGACCATCAGACTTTATTACAGGTACTAAAGGTGTTCCCCGTTTATTGTACTCTACCGGTGTGATGATGCCATCAGCTGTCAGCCGATCAATTTCCTTCTCGACGTTTTCTTTTAGAGCATATGGCAAATTTCTTGGTTTCACAAACACTGGGCTTACTGTTTCATTTTCCATTTTTAGATTTATTTTTTCGTATTTAAATTTACCCATTTTATTCCCAAATACGTTCGCAAAGTTTTTTTCTAATTCCTTAATTTTAAATTCAATAGTTTTTTTTATGCTGTGTACCTCGATTGGATTTTTCAACGACATAATTAATCCAAACTCCGTTGCAAAGTCTCTTCCTAACAATGCACTTCTACCCGGCTCCGTTACGTACACCTCCAGTTGTTTTTTCCTCCCTTGATATTCACATACACATTCCATTTTGCCATATACTTTAATTCTTCCCCGCCGTAGCCCTTTACGTTTAAACTTGATGCCATGAGTTTTTTCGTCGCAAATAAGTCCCTCATAACACATTGCGGAATTATTGTAACTGCACTGCCCGTGTCAAGCTCCATATTAATTTGACAGCCATCAATTTTTACTTGCAGAGTTATTGGTGGACAGTTCTTTGAGTTAGATGTGATGTTTTTTAGTTCGATGTATTCGTCATCGTCATTCTCTTGTGCCCCTTCATCAGCACTTATGTGCTTATTCTGTTCATTTCGTGAATATTTGTTTTTGCACATAATTTTAAGATGCCCACGAACTCTGCATATATCACACACATAACTTTTGTAGTAGCAGTGCTCACTGTTGAGCCCCACTCTACCACATCGATAACATCCATCATTCTTGCGAGCTTTTTCTACCGTGCGTATACCTTTATTTTTCCCCGCTGCAACTGCACCTGCAGGGGTATGACCGTATGACTTGGTGGTTCGACTTTGCCTATTTTGATCATTATGTGGTGACCGTGTATGTGTGTTTACCTTATTTACCATTAATGTACTTGCACTTCGGCTATTTATCAATGTCTCTTTTTTTATTGCAATTGTCCATGCTTTGTTGAGAGTGATCGTTTCATCCTCTTCTAGCAACTTCTCAAGAATGGGACCATCTTTAAGACCTGTTATAAATATATCACGCAATGCTGCGTCAAGCTGACTATCGAATTTACAATTTACCGCGGATTTTTTGACTCTTGTATACCACTCATTTATGTTTTTGCTTACCATCTGCTTATAGAAACTTCGCCGTTCAGCAAATACTGCCACCTTTTTCCCATAGAAATTTGTTAAATTATTTTTAATTTCGGCGAAACTTAATGTGTTGATGTTTTTTGGGTACGCGCTGTCTCTGAGAAGCTTGAAGGTTTTATGGTGCAATTTAGTTAACAGAAATGCTGTTTTTCTTTGTTCACCTTCTTCTCCAACACTGAGAAAATATTGTTCAAGTTTCGCTTCGAATACTTCCCAGTCCACGAATTCTGGGTTGAATTCCTCAAAGCTGTTTCCAACCGCGATGGTCTGCACATTAGTCGGAGAAGTAGAAGATTTATCTATTTTAATTTCACCGGGCATGCGACTTGAAAATATTCTCTCGGTTTATTATAGCCGATTTATTTTTTTTTATAATCCTCGTCGCCAATGTTTTATCTTTAATAAAAGGCCAACCGTTCAAATTTTAATTCGTTTATTAATTCTAAATTAATGTTAATTGTTAGAATGTCAAACCACAAGTGACATGAAATTCATTTCATAACCTATACATTGGTTTATATGTTATGTACATAAACTCATTATGTTTGCATGTAAGCATATGTAAATGAATAGACAATTCAGCATAAAATTTCATTACTAATAAGTGTTGCCACTATATAACAGCCCCCAACGTCCTCATCAATGTTCGGCAGTAAACGTAACTTCTCGCTACTGCTTTCATCCTTTTGATTCCTAGACGAAGCTGTTTTAAAACTCGTTTCATTCTTTTAATTCTAAAATAATTAAAAAAATAGAATGCTATATGATTTGTTAAAAATGGCATACAAAATATTTTTTTTTCGAACGGCTGATGGGAAAATTACGGAGGACGAGAAAGGAGATGTATAAGTATAGATAAAAGTATATATACAGATGAATATATAAACGAATTATAAATTGTAGCCAGATCAGGCGGTGAACATTTTCTAACATCCATATAGAAATCCTAAGAACTTAGCAGAGGTCTTTGCGGTCTCGAGAATGTGGTCATTCGAATGACGATTTTCGTTTACACACACCGAGTACTAAGAGCTTTTCAGCTTCTTTAATGCAATTGTCATTCAAGAAGGAAAGCATTACGGGTACATTTTGCTTCGACGACAATAGACAGCATTGAGTTTTCGAAGCATTAAACTTGACACAATTTTGAATACCCGATCATCAACCCATGACATACTGCCTCGTACTATGCGCAGTCAAAATACCATCATTAATTTGCGACTCACTTGACTAGCAGATACACATAGCATACCCAGCACTGATCTCTATAATACTCTGGATAGCGGATTCAAAAAAACTTGCAATTGAACATTGTTATTATGAAGGCAACCATGGTGCGGCCGTATAACAGTATAACCGCATAATATCTAAAATAGCAAAAGTGACAGAACGTAAAATAATTTTTTATTTTGCTACTTGTTTATTTTGTTTGCCATTATCGTGTTATTTATTGATTATTTAAATAAACTAAAATTGTAAAATTGAGTCTCCAAAAAGTAATAAAGAATAAAAAACTATCGTGAGGCCTGAGGGTTTAAAAGTCACTGAATAAATTAAAAAAATTATTGCGCTTGCCAGTCTTTTGCTTAAAAAAAGGCAACTGAAACGACATTCCTTCAAATTTATAAAATTGTCTTTGTCTTGTGTTATTTTCGTAAATTTCAAATCCACTTTGACAATCCAAACAAATGAAATTTCGTCCAAAAACGGATATGTCTCAGTTTTATGATGATGAACCCGATCTCGATTATATACTAGTCGATTCCAAATTCGACCAAGTCATCTGCCTGTAACACAATTACCGACGATGGAATTTACATTCCACCTTCTGAATCTATTGATATTATCAAAAGTAAAATTTTTTGAGGTGAGATATATGTAAATTGAAAGCTTTGCAATATACGTATGTATGTATGTATTAACCTACCAGCTATTTTTCCAGAGCTATCATTCCAAAAAAATCAAAGAAAGAAAGGAAATCAAAGAAGGAAAAATAAATCGAAATTCTTTTCCTGTAGGTAACGGTTTTGTTACTGAACCAAGTCATGATTGTCTAAAATCAATGGAGAAAATCGCAAGTATGACGATGAGGAAGGATTCACCTATTCGACGCCCAATCTTCGTCCAAAGAAAAAAAGAATAACACCATCGTTCGTAAATTCATTATAATAAAAAGTAAAATAATAAAAGATAAAAAAATCTAGTAACTTTTTTTCAAAAGAAAAACACAGCAGAAACTTTGTTTGTAAAATCGTATTATTAGGTAGTTAAATATCAAAACATATATAAAAAATTTGATCTTTGATCTTTTAAATTTTCAAATAATATAAGGCTTTGAAAAAAATCACCACACCCATTTCGTTAAACCAACTCAACTGAATGAATGAAAAATTGGGGTATAAAAACACTGCGACCTAAAGATCTATTGTGTCCCCCATCTAGAACTGGATGAGGTTGGCTCATTACTACAGTTTAGTGATGTACCAAACCGAAAAATTTACAAACCGGGTTAACCCGAGTTGGATTTTGATTAAACCGAGTTGCAAACCGGGTTATTTAACTCGGTTTATAAAAAAATATTTGTTGAGTGTTTTCCTTTATTCTTGTGTTTTGATAAATAGAAACAAAACACATTTTGCAATAAAAAAAGTATATTCAAAAATCAAAATTAATTTATCAAAACCCAAAAACAGTAAGAGTATTTCTCGTATTTTCTGAGTAATTATATGCAGATGAACATTTTTTACATGTCACTTTTCCTGCTTCTGGTTTATTAAAAACCTGCAACACTAAAGACCTTTTTCTTGGGCCAGGCATATTCACAAAAAAAAATAAACAAACTACAGTAAAAAATGAAATCAAAACCAAACTAAATAACATCAGCAAAATACGCTTACTAAAATTTCACACACCGCCACATAAGAAACTAAACAAAAACCGAATACGAATTCAAATGTTCAATAAGGTTGTAACTCTTTAAAAGTTACTCTGTATGACTGACACTCTTAATTCCTTAAAAAAAAACTTGATTTCGACCCGAGTTTTTAAACGAAGATATACAACCACAATGATTAAACCGAACCGAAACCTGTAAACCGAACCGAAACCTGTAAACCGAACCGAAACCTGTAAACCGAACCGAAACCTAATGCGCAGTGCAACTCGACTTGTCCTTACTCGGGTTATTTTAACGAAATTTAACTTCTAACCCGAGTAGGTAAACCAAATATTCATACAAACTGAGTTATATCAGCTACAATCAACACATTATAAGATATACATATGTATGTGTAGTGTATGATTGCGCTCAATTCCGTTTGACTTTATATGTGTTAGTACATTGTGTTTGGTACAAACCGCAACTAAAGGAGGGTAGTTTTGATTATGTTGTAGTCGGTTTACATTCATTTATTTATTCGCTTGTCGGTTCGGTTCTAACTCGGGTAGAAAAAATGAAAACTGAGTTAGCTCGGTTTGGCCTCAACCCGGTTTGATTCGGTTTATTAAACCGAGTTGACACATCACTACTACAGTTCTTCCTCCAAATCTGCTCCTCTGAGGAATCGAAGCATTTGGAGTATTTTAAGGGATGGTAATTCGCTCTCCTTTATGTGGTGCTTGCCCAGATACCTGTGCCTTTGATGCACGAGTGCATCACATTTCCCCAGTATGTGGTCAGGTGTCTCTTCGTGAGTGTTGCAGAATCTGCAAGTCGCGTTGCTCACTAAGCCAAGGATGTTGAGGTGTCTTCTCAACCTACAGTGGCCTGTGAGAAGCCCCGTGATTTTCCTGAGGTTGTTCCTACTTAAGCTAATGCAGGTTAGAAAACGCTCTCGGTTGTAGTCCCCGAGTAATAGTTTTGCCTGTCTTAGCTTAGGGAGTTCTTTCCAGATCTTTGATCTTTTTGTCTCCTCTTCTGTTTTGATTTTGTTTTTGATCACGTTTTCTCCTATTCCGCAGTAGGGCTCTGGCCCTGTAAGGGGTGTCGATGCACCTATTTTTGCTAAGGAGTCTGCCACTTCGTTGCCCTGGACACCAACGTGGCCTGGTACCCAATGAAGCGTGACAGTGTTATTCTTGCCCAGTTTATTAAGCTTAATCACGCATTCCCAAACAAGTTTGGAGCTGATGGTGTAGGAGCTTAGTGCTTTTAGTGCAGCCTGACTGTCTGACATGATGGCAATGTTTTGGTTTTTATATTTTCTATCGAGGTTTCTTCCAGCACATATGCCTATGGCATTTACTTCTGCTTGGAATATGCTAGTGGACTGTCCCATCGGTAAGGAGAGTTTAGTTCTAGGCCCAAAAACTCCAGCACCAGTCCCTTCAGCCGTCCTCGATCCATCTGTGTAGCATTTGATGGTATTTTCTTTAAGACTATAGTTTATTGCTTCGCCTAGCCAGTCTTTTTTGCAACTTAACTCCGTTTTGAAATGTTTTTCGAAGTTATATCTTTTGATCATACCATCTCTTGGGATGTCAATGAGGTTTGTTACTGAGGACCGGATTATCGAATCTTTTTCCCTGTTTCCAATAATTTTACCCATCCCAGTACCCTCCTTGGCAAATCTCATTATGGCTCCCTTAGCAGCATTTTCAATGACCACGTGTAGTGGCGTCAGATGAAGGATGGTTTCCATCGCTGGTGTAGGGCATGTTCTCATTGCTCCTGTTATGCATATACATGCAAGCCTTTGCAATTTGTCTAGTGATTTCCTAGTTGTGTTTAGTTCGGTTCTTTTATGCCATGCAATTGCCCCATAGGTAATGATGGGTCTTACCATCATGGTGTACATCCATCTTATGATGTTTGGTTTGCAGCCCCATGATTTACCTGCAAGTCTCTTGCATATCATGAGGGCCTTTGTGGCTTTCCCGACAGTTATTTCGACATGCTTGTTCCAGAGGAGTTTGCTATCTAGTGTAACTCCTAAATATTTGACCTCCCTATGGGTGTCGATTACATCTCCCGCCAACCGAATGGGTTTCATGCGAGGTAAAAGTCTTTTACTGGTAAATGGTACTATCGTTGTTTTGGAGGGTTGATGTTAAGTCCCACAGATATATACCATTTCTTGGTTATAGACAGTCCTCTCTGGACTATATTACAGAGAGTTTCTTTGTATTTCCCCAGTGCCGTTATAACGATGTCATCAGCAAAGCCAATACATCGAATCCCTTGGGAGGTTAGACTTTCTAGTAATTCATCAACTACAAGACTCCACAGCAAGGGTGATAATACCCCTCCCTGCGGACAGCCTCTTGTTGTGATGACTTTCTGGACGTTTAGTCCTGCGTATGCTTCCGCCGTTCTTGTACTAAGCATTTTACTTATCCATCTGACTATAGTGCTAGGAACACTCTTCCTTTCTAGAGCCGAATGAACTGCTTCGTGAGAGGTGTTGTGGAAGGCCCCCTCAATATCAAGGAAGGCGCATAATGCCGTTTCTTTAATATCTAAAGCTCTCTGTATTATATTCGTTAGTTCATACAGAGCGGTTTCTGTGGATCTACCCGCTCTGTAAGCATGCTGATGGTGATTTAGGCGCATGTTTACTAATACTTCCGATCTAATGAAGTTATCAATTACCTTTTCCAAAGTTTTCAGTAAGAAGGATGTTAGGCTTATTGGCCTGAATGACTTTGGATGTGTGGTATCTTTTTTCCCCACTTTGGGGATGAAAATTACCTTTGCTCTTCTCCATAGACTTGGTATGTACCCAAGTGCAATACTACTTCGAAGCAGTCTAATAAGATAGGGCATCAGTTCCTCTTTACCTTTCTGGAAGAGCGCAGGAAAGATGCCATCTACGCCCGGTGATTTGAAAGGTTGAAAGGTACTTAACGCCCATTCAATCCTATTGCCTGAACAAATAGTCGCAGCTATCTTCCAGTCTTCCCGGTTAGGCCTTAGAGGTATTCTCTCTATCATATTTCCTACTATTGGTAAGCTGCCTGGAAAATGAGTATTTAGCAGTAGGGTTGAACTTTGCTCCTCGTTTTCAGTGAAGCTACCATCGGCGTAACGAAGTGCCAAAGAGGTTAATGTGTTATCTTTGGCTAGAGCCTTGTGTAATCTTGCTGCTGTAGGTGTCGACGAAATGCCCTCACAGAAATTTGCAAAACTATTTCTCTTAGCTCTCCTTATTTCCCCATTATATTTGGTCAATTCTGCAGAGTAGTTATGCCACTCTCCAGTACTCTTTGCTTTATTGAAGAGCTTTCTTACCTTGGATCTTAGTTTTGACAGATTATTGTTCCACCATGGAGCATCCTTCTGCCTTTTAATGGGTTTAAGGGGACAACTGAGTTCATAGGCCTCATTTATGGCCCCGCTAAACTCATTAACTAAGTGTTCTAACTCAAGGTTACTATTAGTCGTTTCTTGTGGACCTATTCGTTCAAGACTAGTCTTTAGGACGCTTTTGTACAGGTTCCAGTTTGTTTTCTTAGGATTCCTGCCAGAGGTGTTCTCTGTCAACAGGTTTTCTAAAGTAAACACTATAATTCTATGATCAGACATAGAAGGTTCGTTGGAGACTCTCCAGTCTCTAACTAATCGACTTAAGTTCGGGGTTCCAAACTTTAAGTCCAGAACTTCCTTCCTTACTCTAGTTACAAATGTAGGTGTGTTCCCTACGTTAAATATATCTAGATTTTTCTCGATAATAAAGTCTAAAAGGTACTCACCCCTTTGATTAGTATCGGTACTACCCCACGTTGTATGGTGGGCGTTTGCGTCACATCCAACTATCAGTGGTAGTCCTTTGCTGATGCAGCAGTCCACTAGCTTCTTAACTTCGACTAGCTAGCCTGGTTCTGATCCCGCGTCCAGACATTGTTTTATTGGCTAGGGGCAAATGCCCCTTCATCTGCAAGCAGATCATCCTCCTCGTCCATGGGAAGCGACTCGTTCAAATCGAATGGGCTAGGAGAGAGGTCAATGCCCTCCATCTCTTCGCTCATCCGACTTGCTTCGTTTGTTGCCAGTGATTCTACCTGGCTTTGGATGACTGCTACGGTGTGGGTGTGGGTTAGTTCGGGGGTATAGGAGGGTTTTGGAGTATAGGAAGTTGAATGGGTTTGTGAAGGTTGGGAGGATTGGACGGGTTGGGAGGATTGGACGGGTTGGGAAGTTTGGATGGGTTGGGAGGTTTGGGAGGGTAGGTTTGTGGTTGTGGTGGAAGCTAATAAGGGGGGAAGGGGGGTGTTGGTAGGCAAGCCGGATTGGGGTTGGGTTGTGGTTGTGGGTGTGGTGGGAGCTAATGAGGGGGGGAGGGGGGTGTTGGTAGGCAAACTGGATTGGGGTTGGGTTGTGGTTGTTGATGTGGTGGGAGTTATTGAGGGAGGGAGGGGGCTGTTGGCAGGCAAACTGGATACGGCCGTGGTAGGGATGGTGTTGGCTCCTCTACCTGCTAATTCCATACAGCTCGTCTTACTGTTTTTACGTAGGCCAGTAACGGGGATCTTCCCGAATTTGTAATGCAGTTGATGTCCTGCATTACTTATGGCCTTCGCTGACTGACCGTCAATGCTTATTACCAGGAGCTGTCCTTTGCCTTCGACCTTGCTCGACAGGATCTTCCATGCATTGACAATCATTCCCTCATTCTGGGCCTGGATGAGCGCGAGCGATTTTTTGTCGTCTTGCCCGGTGCTTCTTGGCAGAAACAGCGTGATGTTGTGCATTTTGGGGATGTCATCGCCCATACATGCCATCAATTCGCTGCCCTTCCAAGTACTCAGCTTGGAGGCTTTTTCTTTGAGCCAATCTGCCGTCTCTTGCCCAGCGCAGTCGACTAACAACAGTCCCGCCCTGAAGTGCACGCCATTAAATTTCAGTTTATGCGTCCAACCAAGGGAGACTTCCTCAATAATTGCATCCTCCAATACCGACAATTCGTCAGCACTGAGGGAGACCTGAGGGTACTCCTTTGGCAGAACCGCAATCCTCAATGTACTGGCCGCGCTCGCGTACGAGAGCTGTTGTACGTCGGCTCCGATTTTAGCGGTGCTTGTTCCCGCTGTGGTTGCTGGCGACGTTCTGGCTTTTTTGACGTCTTGCCTTAGGGGAGGAGTTATAAGGTGGCTCTTCCTCTTACCCTGTTCTTGGCGTTGTGCAGGTTCCTTATTTGCATCCGCCTTTCTCTCGTCTACTTTCTTCCGGGCATCCTGCGGGGACATGCCCTCGGCGAGGAACCGGAGGTACCATCTTGCACCTGCACCGCTGAGTCCTTTCCTATTTGGGTCGTCCCGGCCACCTGGCTCGCCCATTTTCGGAAGTGGGCCGTTCTTTTTTCTGGTTCGGCTGCTTTCTTTTTCTGGGTGCATCCTTTTCGTAGACTCAGAGACAGCTTTTGATGGTGTCATTTTCCCATCACTGATTGCTTTGACAGCATCCTTCACCGGCTTGGGAGGTATTCTCCTCATGCTAGCTTCAGATGTGCCAGGAGTATCATCTGTAACTCGCCTGGGTGGCATTTTCCCCTGACTCGTTGTAGACGATTCTCCTTTAGCTGCCCGATTTTGCACTTGCCCATGAGGCTTTCTCTTGAAGAAGTGACTGATGTTCGGTCTCGGATCGTCACCACGGAGGTTAGACTCCATGCGATCCGCATACTCATTCGCGGTGACATCCCGCGGAATGTTGAATTTAATGTGGTTTGAGTTGTTTTTTTGTTTTTTGGCATATTGTTCCCACGAGTAGCTAGAGAAGGGTAGGTCCGCCATATCAGAGCTCCGCATGATATGGTAAGGTCATGGTTACTCTTCGATTCGACCTGGTGTCGAAGAGGTACCGTTAGAATACAGTCGGTATACCCCCTGGCTGCAAACCATCCAATAGGCACGGTTCACGTAACACCCTGGATTAGGGGGGGCAGTTCTTAGTTCGTAACTCCTCAAAATCACTACCGGATTGGGACTTCCCAAACCTGTAGGTCAGATGAATCTTTGAAACTTAAGCCTCCGCACCGCGGCAAGGTGACTACCACGCGAAGGAACTCAACTGCACAGTAGAATCAAAATTTCATTAAAATTTATGGCGCAAAATTTAAATTGAATTAGTACGATGCTAAAGCTGTTTTAGTATGATACTAGGTTAAAACAACGAATTTGCAAATTTTAATCGAATATAGCATCATACTTTCTCTACCCTTTTATTAAAGTTAAAATCATCGAATACCTTCTTTATTTTTTTAGTATCGTGCTAGCTTTATATGACTCTTTACATATACAAACATCAAAACAGGTTCGTGTACTTACTTTTTTTACACGAAATGTCATTGTTTTAGGTGTGTTCAGAAGCAATTTATTAAGAAAATTCTTTTAGTACGATACTAGTTAGAAATTGTTTAAAATTTAGCTTAGCTACAATGTAATAGATAAATTTTATTATTTAATGATTACTGACTAAAATTTGATGGGTTCACTTGTCAAGTTTTTAAAACCCATCAAATTTTAGTCAGTAATCATTAAATAATAAAATTTCTCTATTACATTGTAGCTGTTTCAAAATTCTTCTACTTTAAATATTCGGTATTAAACCTTCATGAAATAAGAACTTGGCGTACTTTTAGATCTCAGTACTTTTCACGGCTGACTTGTTACACAAAGGTTTTTGTATAGAAGAACTTGGCTCTTTTTTTAACATTTATAATAATGGTCTGATCTCACTCCTTTTTGCAAAGATTTTAATATTTTGCCATGTCAAAATCTCGAAAGATACGGAAAGATAGAAGTGTGTACTCAACTTAGTTTAAAGCTTCCTATTTCTTTTGGTATATTTTCTTTTTGTTATTGGTTGTTTTGATTTGCGCTTCAATTATTTCTTCTTGTCCTGGCAAGATACCTAACACTAACATACCTACCTTAATTACGGCAATCAGAAGTGCTCCATATAAATTAAACATTTTCTCAGAAAGTGGGTGGATACCACGCCCCCCGAATGGAGAACCCCAATTTTTATGTTTGGTCCTTTATATGCAATTTGAGCCCTACGGTTCTACCAAATTTCATTGTTCTGCTGCAATCGGAAGTGCGCCATGTATAATTTACATCAGTTCTGAGGAAGTGGGCGGATACCACGCCCCTGAATGGAAAATTTCAAATTTTATATTTTTTTATTTGTATGCAATTTAAGTCCTACCACTTTACCAAATTTCATCGTTTTACAGCAGTCGGAAGTGCTCCATTCAACCAACACCAATTTGGAGAAAGTGGGCGGATACCACGCCCCCTGAATGCAAAACCTCGATTTTTATTCTTGGTCCTTTATATGCAATTTGAGCCCTACGGTTCTACCAAATTTCATTGTTCCTTTGCAACCGGATGTGCGCCATGTATAATTTACATCAGTTCTGAGGAAGTGGGCGGATACCACGCCCCTGAATGGAAAATTTCAAATTTTTTTTATTTTATTTGTATGCAATTTAAGTCCTACCACTTTACCAAATTTCATCGTTTTACAACAGTTGGAAGTGCTCCATTCAACCAACACCAATTTGGAGAAAGTGGGTGGATACCACGCCCCCTGAATGGAAAACCTCGATTTTTATTCTTGGTCCTTTATGCAATTTAAGCCCTACCTTTCTACCAAATTTCATTGTTCGGAAGTGCTCCATTCAACCACACCAATTCGTAGAAAGTGGGCGGATACCACGCCCCTGAATGGAAAACATCAATTTTTATTTTTGGTCCTTTATATGTATTTTGAGCCCTACCGTTCTACCAAATTTCATCGTTTTACAGCAGTCGGAAGTGCTCCATTCAACCAACACCAATTCGGAGAAAGTGGGAGGATACCACGCCCCCTGAATGGAAAATCTCAAATTTTTTCCTCTACTTGCATGACAAAACCTACCGTTGTGCAAAATTACAAGATTCTACGATGTCGGGAAGTGCTCCATAATTTTGATGATCTGTCAGTCAGTCAGTCAGTTACGGTTTTTGTGATTTTTGAGGCCTTATATCTCAGGAACCGCTTATAATACTTATAAGTAGGCTTCGGATTCTCATGCACTTAAGATCTGAATATATGCGCTTAAAAATGCAAAATATGCATTTAAAATATGCACTTAAAACCAATTCAACTTAATTTCTATTCAATATAAAAACACTTTTTCTTCATCTTTTAAAATAAGTTAGAAATAAGACTCAAAAACTAAGCATGACTGCATCAGTCAACATTTTTCAGTTTATATGTAATGGTTTATGTGTAAGCCGAAAACAGTTGGCTGTTGTACATGAAACGTGTTAAGCTTTATGAGCGAAACAGATTAAACCAGCAACAGCAATTACTTTTCAAACACATTAAACCAGCATCGTGTTGTAATTTCTTGACATTTATACTTACGTCTTATTGTTCTTGCATTTTGTGTTATTGTAACAAGCAACAGCAAATTTTAGATTTTGACCAAAAGACTTTGTTGACGTTGCTGGTGCTGGTCTATTTTGTGTTGAAATTTGAAATTTTAAATAGCCTATTATTAAGGTATTAGTATGATACTACTTACCAATTTGCTAACTTTAAAGTAGTTTACTAATGCCGGTCGTCGACTAGGCAATCAACGCACAAATTTCGAATTCAACGAATTCAACTCTAATGTACGGTGCCTTCAATTCTGTTCAACCAACGGGTTGGATCTAGTTGTTGGCCGTTGCTCAACGAATTGCGCAACAAGTGTACGGCTAGTGTACGAGCTCGGGTTGCTCGTTGAAAATGTTCGATCAACACGTTGAGCAACATTTTCAAGATAATGTGTTGCACATTATTTTTTCAACGCGTTGATCAACTTTTTAATTTTATTTGGGATTTCTCAACATAATATTGTGTTCGTTGCGTTGGTTGCAGTGAAATGTGTCTACGTTGCCATGAACTTGCAGCTGTTGCAACTTGCAAACTGCAGTTTATTTTGGTTTTTCGCCATGGAAGGTGATAAAAAAACAGAGTGGACCACGGAAGTAATTTTGGAATTGATTTCAGCAATTGAGGAAAAGCCCAATATATGGGACATTAAGAGCCCCTCTTATAAAAATCGAGATGCCAGGGAATTTCCTTGGTCCCAAATTTCCTCGAAAATGCAATTGCCTAAATCCGAAATAAATGATAAATGGAGACTTTTGAGGCAACAATTTCGAGTAAGTTTTGATTAAATTTTCTTTTATTACATATTATTATTGGATTCACACAAATATTTATATAAATTTTCTTGCAGAACGCACTGGCCAAAATGGCAAAATTTAAAAGTGGAATGGCAGCAAAAAAAACAAAGCCACCAAATGAATTTTTTTCGGCTATGCAGTTCATGAAGCCTATCGTGGAGCTCGCATCCCATCACCGTGAGTCAAATTTGGTAAGTTTAGTTCATTTCCATTTGTGTTTCTGAGAAACCGCAGGACTTATATTGCCAGTGCACCTCACCCTTTTCGGAAATAAAATATTTTTTAAATTCGTCTCGAACCTCTGCTGCGCTTGCGTCTGGTCGTCCTAGCACCCTTCCATTATACGCGTGAATATTGTTTTCGTCTTCGTGCCAACTTCCACGGACTAATTGCCCATCGACTTATTAATCTTATTTTTTTCCAGTGCAGATGAAAGTGGACATCTAAAAGAACATTTAATTAAGAAAAATTAATATTTATATCCAGTGATTCACGTTAGGTTGAGTACCGGGCCTAAACTCCTCCATCGGAATCTCGTCCATAAGCACCAACATCCACAAATGTGAATTTATATTCTCCGTCCGCCATTGCCATCAAAACAATGCTATTAGTAAGTTTATAATTAAAGTATTCGGATCCGCAATTAGCTGGCGCTTGGATGGTGATATGTTTACCATCTAGTGCACCAACGCAGTTTGGAAAATTCCAGCGCTCTTCGAACACTTTAGCTACTTCTTCCCATTCCTGAACACTCGATGGTACCTGGAAATAATCAAATAATTTTATTTATTTATAATTTCAGCCTTCGACAGTCTTGTCTTCAACGGCTTCATCGACAGATTTATAGACTGTGGACGAAGCCTTCGAAGTATATTATGCGTCTGACATTGAAAATTCAACGCCAGCGCCACCACCAATACCAACACCTTCTTTGACAGAACCTTCTGCGCCAAAGCGAGCCCGCAGAAATAATTCGGATGACATGTATCGAGCGGCAGTGACAAAGGCAATGGACATCGTGAATGCGGGAGACGAAAGTTCGGAACATATTTGGGCTCGATATGTCGCATCAGTAATGACAGGCTATCCAAACCCTGACGCAGTGCGTCGATTTAAATTTATAGTCAACCGATTGGTAGAACAGCTTGAGATGGGAGACTTTGATGCGCCCTTGGAATCAGGGCAAAACCTGCTTATCTGCGAAGATCCTCTCATACATAACCGAGAAGTTCATTTAGAACAAATTCAGATTCATTCAGAGGACTCGTCTCCCCTACACAATGTCAAGATCGATGACTGTTCCTCGTCATCGTCTTTGTAAAAAAGATAATTTTTAAATAAAAAAAAATACCTTTAAATAGTTGTCTTTCAATGTATTATAAATTGCTTCACAGGTTTCATGAACGATATGCGAAATCGTACTGTCTGCTATTCTTGAAATAAATCGTAGGCTGCTAAAACTCTCGCCGGTGGCCAAATAACGAAGAGTAACTGCAAGGCGCTGACCAGGTGAAATCGCTTTTCGGAACCGTGTATCTTGCTTCTTTATTAACGGCGACACAAGTTTGAGAAGCAAATCAAAATCATCGAGACTCATTCGCGTAAAGTTCTTAAAAAATGACTTTGAATTCGAATTCACAGGCGCGGTGGGATCAATCGATTTTAATTTCTCATATATTTCATTGAAAAAACAATTTTCTTCGCGACTCAAGAAAAAATCATCTACCCAGAATCGTCTTGGCTGTTTTTTCTTCCTTTGTCGTTCATTTTCCAATATTATTAATGCGGGAGCCACTTTTTGTTTCTTAGAGGAAATCATACTCATACGGAACAAATTTAAAAATATTTTAAATCGAAGGCGTGTGTCGACAATAAATGTATGTACCGAACTGAATACCGAAGTCAAAATTATTTCAGGTTTGACATTTAAGTTTTTTGTTTATCGTGGTGCGTTCAACGCGTTCCCCAACGAGTGATCCTTGGTTAAGTGTACGAAGATATCAACTCGTTCATCAACCGGTTGAGCAACAATATCGAAAACGCAGTTGATCAACTCGAAAAAATTTTATTTCTGTCAAAATCGAACAAGTTATCAACTAGTGTACGAGGTTATTCAGGTTAGGTTAGGTTAGGTTAAAGTGGCTGTCATTAAAGCGTCTGACACACTTAGACCATTAGAGGTCCATTGTGATACCACGATCTAATAGGGAACAAAAAGGTTACCTACTAGTTAAAACCATTTGGAGCTTCTGATGAAGCGAAGGAGACTTTTAATGTCTTTATTTATGAGATCGCTTGGTTCATTATAGAAATATTCTCCTAGATGAAGTTTGCGTCTGTAAGAGAGAGCAGGGCATGTACAAAGAAGGTGTGGGATTGTCTCCTCTTCCTCCTCGTCCAAGCAACTCCTGCAAAAATCGTTTGATAGCACACCGAGACGTGCGGCGTGTCTACCTATGAGCCAGTGTCCAGTTATGACACCTATGACGGAGCTGATCTGAGATCTACTGAGGGACAATAGACATTTTGACCGTTCTAGATCCAGTTTAGGCCAGATCCGCTTGGTCGCCATACAAGTGGTAGTATTAAGCCATCTTGTGTTCGATTGTTCCAGAGCGATTCGTTTCAGCATAAGTTTACTTGTAGCTATGGGCATACCTATATTTGCCTTTTCGGGTAAGATAGGCATTTCCGTTCCAATTCTGGCGAGTTCGTCGGCTTTGCAATTCCCCGGAATGTCCCTGTGACCCGGCACCCAGAATAGGTGAATGTTAAACTGTTTGGCCATCTCCATTAGAGACGAACGACAGTCTTGGGCTGTAATGGAGTTTACAGAGACTGATGCTAGGGATTTCAAAGCAGCCTGACTGTCTGAGAAGATACGGATATCCGTGTTAGATACCACGTTTTCTTTAAGCCAGGACAATACTTCCTTTATCGCCAGAATTTCCGCTTGGAATACGCTACAATGGTTTGGTAGGCGGAAGGAGAGACTAAGGTTTAGTTCATCTGAGTACACTCCACCACCCACTCCGTTTTCAGTCTTCGATCCATCTGTAAAGAAGTTTACTGATTTATTATCTGTCAAAGCCCCTTCCTCCCAAGCTGACCTTGAGGGAATGGTGACTTCAAAGTTTTTATCGAAGACCAAAAAGGGAGTGATGTAGTCAGAGTGACTTGGTAGAGTTCCGAATAAATTCAGAATGGTGGTGTGGCCAATAGAGTTATTGGTCCATTGAGAGATGGCTTTGAGACGTATGGCTGTGCTCGCGGCCATTTGTTTACTGTAAATATCTAGGGGTGTCAGGTTGAGTAGTATGTCTAGTGCAGCGGAAGGTGTCGAGCGGAGAGCTCCGCTGATGCACATACACGCTGAACGTTGAACTCTGCTTAGTTTATCGCGATTAGTCGCTTTATCTAAGGCCGTCCACCATACGGTCACCCCGTAAGTAAGTATCGGTCTGATGACCGCAGTGTATAGCCAGTGAGTTATTTGTGGAGACAAGCCCCACTTGTTCCCTACGGCTTTTTTACAAGAAAAGAGAGCTACCGTGGCTTTCCTTACTCTTTCCTGTATATTAGGTTTCCAACTTAACTTTTTGTCTAAAATAAGACCCAGGTATTTAGCTTGATCTGAGAAAGTGAGTGGAACACCTTTAATCGATGGAGGGTCTAGTTAAGGAATTTTGTATTTCCTTGTGAAGAGGACTAGTTCAGTCTTGTGGGGGTTAACACCTAAGCCACAGCGATCTGTCCATTTTAGTAGCTTGTTGAGAGCGGTTTGTATAAGTTCTGTTAAAACTTGAGGGTGCTTTCCTGATACGGCAATGGCAATATCGTCAGCGTATGCAATCACTTTGAATCCCTCTTCTTCTAGGTCTATTAGCAGATCATTAACTACCATGTTCCATAGAAGTGGGGATAGGACTCCACCTTGTGGGGTTCCTCTACTGACTGACCTTCTTGTAGTAAAGCTACCTAGTTCCGCATTTATAATTCTGCTTTTCAGCATGAATTTTATAAGGTTACCAAGTGAGCTATCCACATTGAGATTCTGCAGTGTCTTCGCTATTGCGGCGCTGTCGACATTGTTGAAGGCGCCTTCTATATCTAGGAATGCAACTAGAGTGTATTCTTTGTGATCTAGGGAGTATTCGATTGCGCGTACCAAGGTATGTAGCGCAGTTTCTACTGATTTTCCCTTACAGTAAGCGTGTTGTGCTGTAGAAAAAAGGTTTGGTTTTATAACACTACGCAGATGGATGTCAATCAATCGTTCCAGTGTCTTAAGAAGAAATGACGATAGACTGATAGGTCTTAGGTCCTTGGGCGTAACGTGGGAGCATTTACCAGCTTTGGGTATACAGACTACTTTGACTTCTCTCCATATAAGGGGAATATGAACCAGGTTTAGACAACTGTTCATTATTATCTCTAACGTGGGTAAGATAATGTCTAAAGCAACTTGCAGTTCGGCTGGTATTATGCCGTCTGGTCCTGCCGATTTGTATGGATCGAAGCTGTTAATTGCCCATTTTAGTTTGTCCCTTGTTATTAACCCTTGGATCTTTATACCTTTGTTATCCGACTCTAATGAGTCAGTGTTGCAAATGTTTTGCGAGCTACCTGGGAAGTGAGTGTCAAGTAGCAAATTGAGTGATTCTTCACATGAATTTGTCCAGGAGCCATTTGACATTTTCAAAGAGCTTGGCATGACTGGATTTGTTGAGAGGATTTTCCTCAATCTGGATGCTTCAGAAGTATCTTCTATTTTATTACAGAAGTTCCTCCATGAAGATCTTTTGCTTGTCCTCAATTGTTTCTTATAAATCTTTAAGGATTCTTTGTATAAGTCCCAATCTGAGGATTCTTTTGTGTATTTAGCTCGATTGAAGAGTTTTCTGCAACTTTTCCTGAGCGGTTCTAATCCTGAATTCCACCAATAAGGTTTCTTTTTTCCTCTAACTTGCAGAAGAGGACAAGAAATATTCATTGCATTGTTCAGGGTTAGTGTCAGATCCTTGACTTTATTATCTAGATCTGAGGTGTTGGAGGGGATATCTAGAGATTCGGCTGTAAGCGATCTTTCCAGTATATCTCTATACGTTTGCCAGTTTGTTTTCCTATAATTACGAAAAACTGGCCGTGTGGTGGGTACATCATTTAAACTGAATTGAATGTATCTATGGTCTGAGAATGAGTGTTCCTCTGATACTTTCCAATTCGTTATCATTTGATATATAGTGTCAGAGACAAGAGTGATGTCTAGCACTTCTTGTCGGTTTCTGGTAACAAAGGTAGGTTCATTGCCGATGTTACTGACTATAAGGTTAGTACTAAGAATATAATCAAAAAGAGACTCACCTCTATCATTTATATCCGTGCTTCCCCAAACAGTGTGATGGGCATTGGCATCACACCCAATAAGGAGGCTGATATTTTGCCGTTTTGCCTCAGCGATGATCCTCTTGAGCGTTTCGCCAGGAGGGCCAGGGTTGTCGTGGCCAAGATAAGCCGACACTATCCAGTACGTCCCATTTTTGGTGTGTAGTCTGGCGGCGGTTATATCTCGATCGCTGAAATCAGGGAGTAAATATACATTAAAACTACTTTTAACTAATATGCAGGATCTGGGTTCACCTTTGTCCGATGCATACAGCAAGTAGTAACCAGGAGTCCTGAGTCCCTGAATTTTAGATTTGGCAATCCATGGTTCCTGGATCAGGACTATATCCTCTCGGTTCTTGTGCAGACGGAGAAGAAGTGAGGCCGAAGCCTTGATGGAATGTTGAAGGTTAATCTGAAGTAGTTGCAGCATTTTGACTACACTCATCCAGACCAACCCCCAACATGGTTAGATTCAGGTCTTCCGATTCAGAGGACGAATCCAGTAACTCGGCTTCAGAGTCCGAGCCAATGGGTTCGTCCTCACTCAGAAGAACCTTCCTCACGGAGTCTTCAGCTTCCTTCTCGGAGAGACTGTCGACATTTTCAGGAGCCTTTTCGGCGATATTTGTGGTCTTCACTTCAGTCTCAGAGCTGCTGGGAGCATCAATTTCCATTGCTGGGTCGATGTCTACCGCAGATTCTTCGACTGTGGAAGTACCTATTTGTTGTGGAGGAACAGTGTTACCCTCATCTTTTTTGTATACCTTCAGAGTAATCGAAGAAAATCCATACCCAATCACACCTTTGGTTGCCAGTAAAGGAGCCAAGGACTCTTTATTCACTACAATAATTGCAGATCTTGAAGCGCCCTTTGGTTCCTCCACTTTCGCAACTTTCCAGTTATGAGTGGGCAGGTCTGGATTACTGCTTTGTATAATTTTAAGGATTGTATCCGGTCGAGAAGGTTCCTCTGGAATCCAGGTGCGAGCCCTTGGCCTTGTAGGGATTTGCTCTCTAGCAACAACCTCAAGCTTCGCGCCTGTCCAGATCTCTCCTAACTTACTGACAGCAAGCTTATATAGATCGCAAGATCTCTGATCTCCACAAGAGATAAGCTTTACTTGGCCTCGGTGCCAGCCGTTATCTCTAATAACTGGGGGTGGTCCTGGATTGGCTTTCATGATGTCCAGGTAGCGTACCGAGAGCTCTCTTGTTACCACTGCCCAGCGATCTACTGAGATCTTGCCATCGATATCGCTTCTGTCGATGACTGCAACTATTATATTTGATTTTAGCGCATCGCTAAAAGAAAGATCATCCTTCCTTAACGCAGTTGATACCGTGCTGGTCTTCTGCACTTTGGGGCGCTTGGGTTCCGAAGTGGTTCCCTCAATGGACCTTTGTCGCTTTGACGTGGAGTCACCGCTGGTCTCAGCATCTTGCTGTTTAGCAATGACGCTTTTGGCCCATGCTAGCGATGCTTCCTGCTTAGAGTCACCATTAGTTTCTAGTTTATCACCTAGTCTTTTGATGATCCTCTTAGCATTCCGCAATTCGCGAACGCTTTGCGATAGGGGATGTCTCGTAGTGGTTACAGCAGACCCTTTTTTCAAGGGCGCCTTACCACTGAAATGGGGTTTACTGGTAGTACTGCCACTGACCATAGTGGTTGCAGCAGACCCTTTTCTCAAGGGCGCCTTACCACTGAAGTGGGGCTTGCTGGACGTACTGTCACTGGCCGTAGTGGTTGCAGCAGACCCTTTTCTCAAGGGCGCCTTACCACTGAAGTGGGGTTTGGGTTTGTTGGTAGTACTACCAATGGAGCGTAGCTTATCAGTCCTGCTACAGCCCGCGGACCCTGTCTTAACAGTTGTTCCGCAAACTGTGTCAGGCTTGATAGCCGCTTCGCCTTGTAAAGCTATTATAGTCGCTGGCGACTTATCCTCGTTAGAGGCCAAGCCCGTGCCGGCAGTCGCGACTCCTGCCGACATTTGAACGTATATCCCCGTTCGAATTTTCTCTTTTTCGTTAGCTTTATTCATCATGGTTCATGGGTTTTTGAATTTTGTTTGTTGTCTCTGCTACCGCAGCTGGATTGCTGGGGAAACAGGACGTAAGCCTTCCCACCTCGTCAAGGTCAAATTCACGGGAAGGACGAGGTTATTCAACATTTGAGTAAGTTGGTCAACTAGGTGTACGGAGCTATTCAACACTGGAATAAGTTTTGAGAGTTGATCAACTAGGTGTACGAGGTTAATCAACATATGGGAAAGTTGGTCAATTATGTGTATGGGGCTCCAAACGCATTTTGTTCAACTTTAGTTGCTCAACGTGAATTACGTAAGTTGCTGCACTAGTGTAAGAGGTTGTAAATTCGTTTATCCAACGAAAGAGTTGAACAAGAAGTTGAACGAAGTTGGTTGAACTTATCGCGCACATAGTGGACGACCGGCATAACTCATTCTTAATTTTAAAGATTTTCTAACTAGTATCGTACTAAAAGAATTTGCTTAATAAATTGCTTCTGAACACACCTAAAACAATGACATTTCGTGTAAAAAAGTAAGTACACGAACCTTTTTTTGATGTTTGCAAATGTCAAAGTGTCATATGAAGCTAGCAAGATACTAAAAAAATAAAGTACTCGTAGATATGTATTCGATGATTTTAACTTTAATAAAAGGGTAGAAAAAGTATGATGCTACATTCGATTAAAATTTCCAAATTCGTTGCTTTAACCTAGTATCATACTAAAACAGTCTTAGCATCGTACTAATTCAATTAAAATTTTGCGCCATTGGTTCTAAAACAATGGTTTCCGCTGTTGCTGGTGCTGGTTCAATCTGTTTCGCGCTGTTTACCACAATATACTCACACACTTTCATTTTTGATAGATTTTCGTTATTTTTATTATTTTTATTTTCTTATTTATACAGTTTTAAACACACAGACTTAATTTTTTTTTCATTTCAATGTTTTGCCGGCGCAATCTAGTCAAGTTCATATAATTATGCACCTTTGTTTATATAATGCTTTATATTGTGGTGTTTGAAATAGATAATAGTCTTAAGGTTCGTTTGCACTGACATACAATTTATATTTTTTTTACTGTCTAGTTTAGTTTTTGAAAAATATAGGTAGGGACACTAAAAATTTAAATTTATTATAAAAAATATGCATTTATAGTAAAATATGCACAAAAAAATGCAAAATATGCATTTATAGTAAAATATGCAAAAATATGCACTAACGGTTAAATGCCATTTTAAAGGAAATTTCTTGATTCGTATACATAATTAGTTGCCTTGCTTCCAAGGTGTTCCTAAAAAAATATGCATTTGCATGGAAATCCGAACCCTACTTACAGTGATCCACAAAAGTCTACGTACAAGGAAGATATTTTTTAAAAATTGCTGTTATTCACAAATATAAAGTGAATTATTTTAAAAAAAAAGGTATTTTTCATTAAAAAAAATTCACTACGTTTTTATTTTCAACAAAAAAAAATACAAAAAAAAATATTCGTATCACAAAAAATTAATAAAAACAAAATGAACCTCTGAAATTCTTCCACAAAAGTCTGCGTACAGGTCAATATTTCTTGCATTACACTCTCTTTAAGTATCGATAAATTTGTTTTTGCATAATATGATTGTTTGTTTATTTTTAATCGTTCTAAACGCGTATTGCAAATCATTGTCTTTGGTTTGTTTTTGTTTTTAAAGCAAAAAATGGCAAATAAGGAGTTAAGTTTGAGTGAGCGGCAGTTGATTTATTAATCTTTACGTTAAACAAAAAAAGTCGTATGGTGAAATATCAAAAATTACCTGAAGAACTCGGTCAACGATACAGAGAACGGTAGATCGCTTTAGAAACGCAGTACAGATTAAATCGGAGACAAGATAAGGCCGACCTTCGAAGCTCTCCGAAAGGGATAAGCGTGTGATCAAGCGAATGGTGGATCAAGATCACTTTATAACGGCTAAGACGATAAGCACACGGCTCGAAATATATAACAACAATACAGTGCATCCAGAAACGGTAAGAAGAGCTATTGTTCAAGATGGGTTTAAGTCACACACACCCAGGAAAAAACCATTGGTCAATAAAATAAAGAGAAAGAAACGGCTAGCATTTGCAAAAGAGTATGTTAACAAGCCTCCGGACTTCTGGCGTAAGGTTATATTCTCCAGCGAATCAAAATACAACATTTTTGGTTCTGACGGTCGTTTGAGGGTGTGGCGACGAGCAAACGATGCTCCTAATCCCAGATGCACAATTAAGACTGCCAAGCACGGTGGTAAGGTGTTATGGTTTGGGGCTGTATGGCGTCTTCAAAAGTCAGTAAGCTGGAAGTAATAGAAGGATCAATGGATCAATATGTATACATCGTTATCCTCAAAAGAAATTTGAAAAAAAGTGCTGAAATTCTGGGTATATCCAATGACTATTACTTCTAGCAAGATAATGACCCCAAACATACCGCCCATAATTGCGCATGTGGCTGGCATATAACACTCCCCACCTGCTACGAACCCCACCACAGAGTACAGATATTAACCCTATCGAGCACTGCTGGGATGAATTGGAAAAAAAGATCCGAACCCACGATATCCGCAAAAAGTCGCAGTTAAAAGAAGCCTTGTTGCTTGAATGGAGTAAGATCAATAGTTCTTATACAGAAAAACTGGTAGGGTCAATGCAAAACCGTTTGAAAGAAGTTATAAGGCTAAAAGGGTATCCGACCAAATATTAACAGCGAAAGTAGTACAAAAAATAATTATTTGTCTATATTAACTAACTTTTTTCAATTTCTGTTACAGCTGTACGCAGACTTTTGTGGAAGAATTTCAGAGGTTTATTTTGTTGTTATTAATTTCTTCTTGTTATGAATAATTGTTTTAATTTTTTGTTGTTGAAAATAAAAACCTTGTACATTTCTTTATTAAAAAATATTTTTTTTTTAAACAAATAACTTTAAATTTGTGAATAACAGCAGTTTTTAAAAATATTTCTTCCTTGTACGCAGATTTTGTGGATCACTGTATAAGTTATAATAGAAAACTGAAATTTGGTGAGGCGCCTGTGCTTGAATAGCTTAGCAAATATTCGGAATTTCAAGTTTCTGACTTTATTGGTACTGAAGATAGGGAGGGGTCAAAAGTCGCATGAGTTTGTTCCTGTAAAAAGGGTGTAGTGCCAGAACTTGGCTGGGCACTACCGTGCCCTTTGATAACATTAAAATTACTGGCGCAAAATCTTAAACAGCCTACTATTAAGGTATTAGTATGATACTAGTTAACAATTTGCTAACTTTATAGTAGTTTACTAACTCATTCTAAATTTTAAACAATTTCTAACTAGTATCGTACTAAAAGAATTTTCTTAATAAATTGCTTCTGAACACACCTAAAACAATAACATTTCGTGTAAAAAAGTAAGTACACGAACCTTTTGTGATGTTTGTATATGTCAAAGAGTCATATGAAGCTAGCATGATACTAAAAAAATAAAGAAGGTCTTCGATGATTTTAAGTTTAATAAGAGGGTAGAGAAAGTATGATGCTATATTCGATTAAAATTTGCAAATTCGTTGTTTTAACCTAGTGTCATACTAAATCAGCTTTAGCATCGTACAAATTCAATTAAAATTTTGCGCCACTATAATTAAATATAATTTAATTTTAAAATAGCACACGCAAGCGAAATTTTCATAAGATTTGTATACACATGAGTGTGGGGAGTGTCTATGCTTTTAAAATTACCAATTTGTGTATTTTTATGGTGTTGGCATCAGCGTTGCCACAAAGTGCCCGATCTTGTCATTTGGCCCCCAAATCTAAATTTTAGAAGATTTATCATCACATCATATCGTGCTTAATAATAATTAAAAAGCTTTACAAAATTAAATATAAACCATCGCGATGGATCGCCACTACAATGTGTTTCCACCACATACAAATAACCATACTTAAAATGAATAAACTGAATTCATTCATTTATCTCGTTTAATGATTTCACTTTTTTTCATTTAAATTTCATCCAGCGTGTTGAATTTTCTCACGTCATTTACTTTCGTCATCTACCAAAGCGTTTATGTAACTTAAATAACAAAAAAATAAATCTTACAAATTATATCGTAAATTTCCCAATAATGACTATTTGTGTTTGCAAAAAGAATTTGATTTTTTTAATAAATTTTTATATAAGGACTACTTAATTCGAAGTGAATCGAGTTCAAATGGTATCTGCATGCAATATTCTGGAAATACATCTACTAACATTTCAACAATTTGGAACTTTTTTCTAGACTTTTTTCGCTCCGTTTATAATCCCCAAAGTATTCCCTCTAACCTTTCTCAATTTCATGTTTAAATTCAATCAATATCGGTCACTTAAATTTAAGTAACAAAGATGTTGAATTAGCTTTAATTGGACTAAATGATGTCCAGCTGCCCAGCTGCTCTATCGGGACCATTAACTTTATTGTTCATTACATACTCATAGTTCTCTTGAAAAGGGTTATTTTCTTGATAATTGGAAAATCTCGAAAGTTATTTGTATTCATAAATCAGGATCTATAAGCAATATGTTTTTAACTATCGCCCCATTAGCAAATTATCAACGATACCATATATTTTTGAAAAAATTGTCTCTGATAAACTTACTTTTTTTCTTAAAGAAATTATTTTCCCATTTCAACATGGAACAATGAACCTCGCAATATCTAGTTATAAGATTATTAGTAATTTTGAAAATGGTTTCCAAAAAGATCATCATATATACCGACCACCATATACTACTACAAAAATTGGAATCCATTGGCTTCCACTAAAATATTTTAAAGTGGTTTGAATCCTACCCAAACGGAAGAAAACAGTTTGTGCGTATTAATGACGTACTATCAGATGTAATTGAGGTCACATCAGGAGTACCACAAAGTAGTCACTTGGGCCTTGTTCTATTATTGCTGCTGATTTCTTAAAAATGTTTCTTGTTTGATGTTTGCGGATGATATCGTGTTACATCAATTAATTATTTTCATTCATTCAATGTGATCTTCATCGCTTGTCTGAATGGTCGTTAGCTGATAATCAGCTTTTCTTAAACGTGTCAAAGTGTCAATCTTTATCATTTTTTAGGAGCTTATCATCTATTCCTTTTCAGTATTCTATAGAAGTAGTCCAGTCAAAGCGTCATGAAAAAGGTCTTGACCTTGCGCGCAGAGGCGCGATCGATAGGGACTTACGAGAAAGGCTTAAAACCAAATTTGTACCACCTGACAACTTTTTTTACCAAAGTTATTATAAAAAATGTGTTTTGTATCATTTTTTGATCTTTCGCGAATATCTCGGCTCCAGTATCTCGTGCAGAAAAAAATAAAACATATGTTTATTCATAATAACATTTACTATTATGTTATAGAACAAAAAATTTGTTTAAACAAATAAAAAAGAAGTTATAGTAAGTTAAAATAATTGTTTGATGTTTGAAAATCACTTTTTCATGACTACATATTAAGAAAAAAGCTCATTTAACGATGCAATTTTTATTTCTTATTTCTAAAGTCCTTGTAATTCCCTACAATTTAAAAATTAACCCTCCACGATTAACAGAAGCCGAGCAATAAATTAATGAACATAGGTAAGTCAGCGCACCCACGCAATTTTATGTTTTTACGTTTTAATTAATATCTCAGCCTCAGTATGTCGCAAAGTAAAAAATAAAGAACTGTACTGCTTACTACAATATTTTCTATCAATTTGCGTTTAATTCAATTTGTTTAAACAAAAAGATAAAAAGCTACCGTGCGTCGGCTTAAACGCTTTTAATACCTTTTTTCATTATTATTGGGAAAAAAACTGTTTTTAACGGTACATTTTTCTTAGTTTTGGATTTTATTTTTATAGTCCTGCTAATTTTCTGTAAATTACAACAAAAAAATAGTCCATTACGAAAAACGGGAGCCAAGATATTCATGAATTAAAAATTTGGGAAGGGCTAACATTTTTGATCATAACCTTTGAGCTTGTTAATTTTTAATTTTTCATGTTGCCACCAAGAATATGCAACAAATATGTGTAAGTATGTGTAGGGTGTTTGAACAATCAGCTCAATCCCGTTAGAAAATAAAATCGGAAACAGGAGTGAACACGATTTTTGTATGCAAGTTTGAAACGATTCGTTTATTTGGAGTATGGTTCCTATTGTTCTCATATTAAGCTTTTCGTTTGACCACTTAACATCATATACATATGCGGGTTTTATATTTGCGAAAAATTTCTGCTCATAATAGTATCTTTTATAATTTTAAAAATTATGGCGCAAAATTTTAAACAGCTTAGTATTAAGGAATAAGTATGATACTACTTAACAGTTTGCTAGCTCTTTCTTAATTTTAAACATTTTCGTGCTAAGGCTATTGTTGTAATAAAGGGGTTCTGAACACACCTAAAGTAAGGGCAGTTCATGTAAAAATCTAAGTAACAAGACCTATTTTGATGTTTGGAAATGTCAAAGTGTCATGTGAAGTAAGCACTTATTAAATAAAATATACACTGCCCGACAACCGATTAGCGCCCCTTCTAATCTTTATGTTTAAATGCATATAACTCGGAACTCTGAATATGTATTGTGTTCAATCTTTTTATTTGTCATGCTCCTTTATTTGCCCTCGCTCTAAAAAATAATTTGAGTTCTGGAAATTAACCATTGATTTGTTTTGCTTTGTTCTGTCAAATAAGACAAAAAATTAATGTATTTTTTTTGCGACAGCCGATTAGCGCCTCTAGGCTTAACTATTAATTTTTGCGTGTAAGATGTGGTATTTTTCTTGTTTAAGTTAACAGTGGTTTATTTTAATAATTTTCAATTAAATTTAGTAATAATGGGAAAAGCAAAAGCATTAAATGGGTCCGAAAAGGCCAAAATAAGGGCTTATAGTGAGTGTGGCCAATCAATCCATCAAATTTCAACAAAAATTAACCGCAGCCGTAAAGTTATTTCCTCATTCTTACACAATGAGCATAACTATGGAAAGAACATGAAAGGCCGGCCATCTTCTTTGATTTCAGCAGCTGACAAGCGAATTATTTTGAGGCAAGCGTCCAATTCGCACGACTCTGCAGCCAAAATTAAAGAAAAGACCGGTGTAAAAGCATGCGTGCGGACTGTGCAAGGAATTATTTCTAATGCTGAACATTTAAAACGTCTTAAAATAAAAAAAAACCGCCTCTTGACCAACTTCGAAAGACTCAACGCCTCGATTTCTGCAGGGCTCATATGACCTGGGCGAAGGAGTGGAGACTGGTAGTCTTTTCAGACGAAAAAAAAATTTAATTTAAAGGGTCCAGATGGCTATGCTTTCTACTTTCATGATCTTCGAAAGGAAGAGCATACCTTAGATCGACTGCATAGCCGTGCTGGTGGTGTCATGGTATGGGGAGCCATTACTTACTATGGCACAATTGAATTGAAATTTCTCACTCCTCGTATGAATGCCACAGCATATAATGGTGTGTTAAAAAAAAGCTTTCCCTGCAATCAATATTTTCGGACCTTTGGAATGGAAGTTCCAGCAGGATAACGCCCCTATCCACACCTCCAAGCTCGTAAAGTCTTGGATTGAGCTTCAAAAAGTGCCCTTGCTAACCTGGGCCCCATATTCGCCCGACCTTAACATTATAGAAAATGTTTGGGGATGGTTAGCACGCAAATTATACGAGTCTGGACGGCAATATCCAACCGAATCGGAACTCATCGAAGGAATAAAAAGTGCATGGGAGACTATTTCACTGGATTATATAAAGAAATTATATGACTCCTTACCCAACAGGATGTACGAGTTCATAGTCAACCGTGGTGGCACAACTCATTATTAATTCTTTTACAAATAAGTTGTATATTTATCAAATTAAAATAAAAAAAATATTTGTGGATAGTTTCTGCCCATTTTCTTATGTTATTCGGCATTTTCAAGTGGGGATTCTAATCAAATGTCCGAAAAAAAAAATTGGATTTTTCATATTATATTCTTTAAAATTCTGTTAAAATGCTATTAATTCAGTTACCACCTTAACTTTAATTTCTTTTCGACTATAATGTTATAAGCTTTCATTGGTAAAAAATTAATTTCAAACGTTCTATTTTATTGGCTGATATTAAGCTCCAAAGACAAAAAGCATAGGGGGCGCTAATCGGTTGTCGGGCAGTGTATATTAGATGGTTTTAACTCTAATAAAAGGGTGGAGAAAGTATGATGCTATATTCGAGTAAAATTTGCAAAATCGTCGTTTTAACCTAGTTTCATACTAAACCAGCTTTAACATAGTACTAATTCAACTTAAACTTTTCGCATAGAACATCATATACGCTTGTTTTTTTGTGTAAGAAATATATGTGTTAAGTGTTTGTTATTAAGCTCTTTCCCGTTATAAAATACAATCTGCAAAACCTTTTTTTTTTGAGTACGTGTTTTATTTGTAAAGATTCTCTAAATGTTGGTGAAAGTGTGGAGGTCAAAGAACGAGGGATTCGTACATTGCTTGTTTCGGGATGCCGAGTTGTTGCTTCGTTGACCACTATCCCTAGGGCGCCGATGAAGCACCAGTGAAACACTTGTAACTGGTTGAAATCTGATTTTTATTAAGAACGATTTGGACACTAGATTGATTTGGCCTGGTGGCGTTGTTACAATTTATAGTTGTTCTTTGACTAGCAATCCTAGTTGCAACTCTTCTTGATAATTTATAGTTGTTCCTTTTTATTCGATTAAATGAATGAAACTTTATACACCGGTTGAATGTAATTCCTCGCGTGATGCTGTCTGAAGTGAGAATGCCGCCACACCAGAATGACAGCAGTCAGTCACGCTGTGGTGATAATTCAAGGCGGCTGCGTTCAGCCGATGCTGGTGACTTCCGAGTTTACACGTATCGCTACGTCACTCCCTCGCCAGTTGGGTGCAAGGATTGCTAACAACGATATCTGCTTGGGCGTAGGATAGTACGCCCTGTTCACGTTTTTTGACCGGGTTCTGCGGACGTGCGGTTTTGAGCTTCATAAAAGGAAACTTTTTTTACTACCGTTGGTGGTGGCTTACTCTGATCAGTCACATATCCGGCTTCTGTTTCCGTAAAGCACGGTTTCAAACTGTCGATTCCGATGGTAGATTCTTTGCCGTTAATGAGAATTCTAAAAGTTTTAGCGTCGCGGCTGAGAACAACAAATGGCCCGTCATAGGGCTGCTGCAGAGTTCTTTAAAAACGAAAGGTCTGTAATTACAGAGACGTGTAGGCGCGGATGAACGAACGGTTTCAAAATGACGGTATAATTCCTTGATGAACTCGGATTGCGGAACGATTACATTGTTAGCAACGAGAAAGTCCGAAGTTAACCGAATGTTTTGCCCGAACACTAATTCAGCGGCGCTAGCTTCGAATGCGTTCGCGTTCGCGACTGTCTCTGCTGTAATGTCGGGAATCGGAATTGCTTACGGCCATCTGAGGTACCTGTCAATTGCAGTGAGCAAGTAGCGAAAACCTTCAGAAGGTGCAAGAGGTCCAACTAGGTCGACATGAATTTCATCGAATCGCTTGGAGACTGGAGGAAAATTTCCTATCGAACTACGGACGTGTTTTGAAATGTTTGACTTTTGACAGGCTATACAAGCTCTTGCCCAAATGCGACAATCTTTATTTATTTCTGGCCAGACAAACTTTCTAGTCATTGCTTTGACCGTTGGTCGTACACCTTGATGAGCTAACCCATGAATGGTTTCGAAAACCGATTTTCGAAAAGGCTGCGGTATGAATAGGCGAGGCACTTGGCATGAAGTGTCACATGCAATTGATTGCGTTGAACCGGCATACGTGAGATTTTCGAAACGCAAAGATGAATCCTAAGAGCGCAAATCACGCAGCTCTTGGTCACTGGCCTGGGCTTTAGCGATGATCTGATAGTCTATCTGCGTCGGCAACGATATCTCTTTGAGTCGCGAAAGTGTGTCGGCAACTACATTTTCTGATCCGGGAATATATTTTATGTCCGTTGAAAACTGACCGATCAAGTCGAGATGCCTAAGCTGACGAGGTGAAGCTTTGGATGGCTTTTGACGAAAAGCAAAAGTTAGAGGCTTGTGATCGGTGAAGATTGTAAACGGTCGCGCTTCCAGAAAGTGTCGAAAGTGCTTGATGGACAGATAAACAGCTAACAATTCTCGATCATAAGTGCTGTAGCCGTTTTGAGCACGATTGAGTTTAACTGAGAAAAAGGAAAGTGGTTGCCAGACCGTTTTGTCATTTTCCTTCCTTTTGCCTTAAAATAGCTCGGTTAATGGAAACAGAATAAAAGCTGCCTTGGGAATAAATCGCCGGTAGAAGTTCAACATTCCTAAGAACCTCCTTAGCTCGGACACATTTTTCGGAAGCTTGCAATTTGCGACTGTGTCTATTCTGTGTTTATTACCAGGCCGTATTTCTCTAGGCGCTGAAAAAGGATTTTGAGGTGACAGAGATGTTCTTCCAAATTCTTGGAAGCGACTAAGATTTCGTCAATTTATGTGAAACAGAACGGAAGGATGGAGTGCGTGAAGCGCTGAAAAGTTTGGGATGCATTCCTCAAACCAAATGTCATCCTAGTAAATTCGAAAAGTCCGAATGGAGTGGTGATTGCCGTTTTGGGAATGAATGATATGGGATGAAAATATTTTCTCTTGACGCGATATTGTGTTGCTTAATTAATTGATGAATGTTTTCGTCAATTGAGCCATGAGCTAAAACCGATAGCGTTTGCGTTGCGCCTCGCTTGAGCTTGCCTAACGAGAGTGAATTGGACTGAGGGTCAACAAGCCGAATGTTTTTTAAATCCACTAAAAGTCCGTAATTTCTTAGAAAATCTGCGCCTGAAATAGGTTTTCTTACGTTTGCGTAAATGAAAACCCAAGAAAAAATTCGACGTAAACCTAGGTTTAATACGAGTCGTACGCGACCGTACGTTGATACTGCGGAGCCATTGGCGGCAAAAAGATGACCTGCTTTGGGATGGCGTCTATTGATTGCCGCGGTCGCGGGAACAACCGAAACGTCCGCCCCGGAATCGACTAAAAAGTTCAATTGGTTTGCTGAGTCTTGAATGAATAAGCGGCAATTTGAAAATGTAATGCCCGATTCGCAAGCCGCTAGCGATTGGGCAATCAGTTTTCCGAAAGACTACAATTTAGGTTTCTGAAACTACACGGCGGCTCGCATTTTGAGAGTTGATGATACCAACATAATTGCTGATTGGCTCGATTGCGATTAAAATTCGGTCGCGGAGACGATGACCTTTCTCTTCTGGGACGTTGACTAAACTGTGGACGCAGGGCTGCCACTTCGAGTCGCAGTTCCTCAAAAGGCGAAATTTCTTTCTTAGCGGACGCACTAATGCTGTTGGCATTGGCTAATGAAAAGACTTCATTAGAATTCGGAAAAAGACTTACGATTTTGTCTGCTGTTTGACCGAGAACATCCAACTTTTCTGTCGAGCACGACAAAATAGCTTGGCCTGTCGCTGGCAGGCGTTGCAGCCATAGACTTCTTAAGACCGACTCTGGAAATGGGTTACCAGCTAGCGCACGCATGTCTCTTAAATGTTCACTGGATTTCTTATCACTCGACGCGGTGTCGTGTAATAATTTTTGCAACCGAACGTCCTCTGATTCGATGAGCCGAGCAAGAATCGTTGTTTTCAAATGATCATACAGACCGCTTACGGGCGGGTTCAATATTATATCCCTACACAAATTAACCGTACGCGTATCTAGCAAACCGAGTGCCGTGAAATATTTCGAGCTGTCCGACCTGATATTAGCGACCGCGAACTGCCCTTCCAAGATTTTAAACCACACGTCCGGATTTTCCGGGCAAAAAGGCAAATTTTTTAGGGTCAAAGCACTTACTTGAGCGACTGGAGGTTCTCCTCCACTCCCTGCACCACTAGCGAAGCCTGATGAGTCTCGGTTGTTAGCTGCACCATGCTGGGAGCCCGCATATTCATTCGGTGAATCCGGCATTCCGGTTTCGGAGAGCTTGCGAACTGTAAGTATGAAAAATAAAAAAAAAATTACTGATTCGACAAAAAAAATCGAAATCCTAAATGAACGGATGATTTATTAGAAGAGTTACAAAAAGGTTAGTTAATTTTTTATAAAAGTTAAAAAAAAAACAATGATTGGAAGAATGAAAATTGAGCGAGATGCGCTATAAAATTTAATAAAAAAAAATCAAACTTGCAGCGAGAAACGCTACAATTCGTGTAAAGAAGAAAAATGATATTTATTGCTGTTGGTTGCCTGTTGATTGATGACAAAATGGCTTCTTTGTGTAGGTCTGCCTTGGTAACATCGAATGATATAGCTTGAACCAATTCAGTTGGCCAACGGCCGGTTGCGCAGAGAGAGGATTTAAGAGAACAAAAATGGTGCACAAGCTATTTAATGAGTAAACATTTTTCCTTAAATCTTACAGTGCCTAACTCAACTTTGCTTTGACAAATAGTTTAGGGATTATTGTTTATTTCTATGTTTTATGGTTTGTGGCTTAGCAACAGAAAGGTTCCGGGGGCGTTATGTTTATATTTATTCTATGGTGTTAGTGTTTATTTGATATATGTATTTATAATTTTTTGATCTGTGGGGTTTTGGGATTAATTGTATATTAGTGTTAATTATTTAGATTAGTGTTTACAAGTTTGAATAATTTTTACCTACGAGTTTTTAAGAATTTATTTTACCTTAAAATAATTATTATAAATTTGTACTTCAGAGATAAGTATGAAACATAATAATAAAATAAAAATAATATAAATAAGAATAATATAATTTAAATAATAAATGTTTATTTACATATATGTACTTAGTTTTAAGAACTAATGTCGCTTTCATAGTCGGTTGAAGAATCGTCACCTCGATTAATTATAATTGAATCCGAAATTGTGTCCCACGTCAGGTCGTGAGAAAAGTATTCTTCCTCAGTTCTTATGGCTTTTTCACACACTTTTCGCCAGTCTTCAGCCGTTATTTTTGAAAATTCCTCCTCTGCTAATTTTTGAACATCCAATAAATTGAATGTTGTGTTTCGTGAACCTACTCTTGCCTTGACAGTTGCCCAAATATTTTCAATGGGATTGAGATCTGGATGATAGGGTGGTAAACGTAGAACCTCATGGTGGTAAACGTAGAACCTCATGCCGTGAATGATATCGTCAATCTTATGCTTTGGGTTGTGTGTAGCTCGGTGTCCTTTTATTAGCTCATACAGTTCAAGTTTCAACATATGTATAGTATGCGGAATATTCTTTTCGTTTAGCCATTGTATCATCTCGGATTTCTTGCTAGCAGAAGTAATTTGATTTTCTTCTAATTTATTGTGGTACGAGGCGTTGTCCATTACAATAACTGAAGGTTCCTCCAAGTTATTCAAAAATTGTTCTTGGATCCATTTGCAGAAATTTTCGAAGTTCATGTCGTCGTGATAGTCTCCCGTTTTCGTTCCAGATTTGAATAAAAGTAAGGAGTTTTTCACGAAACCTTTGTCACCACCTGCATGCGCCATTATCAACCTCTTTCCCTTTGAAATTGGCGTCTTCAACCCACTGCTACTGTCATCAGTCCAAGCCCGTGGCCTTGTATGTGAGCTATGAATATAGCTTTCGTCCAAATAAATGATATCATATCCTCTTGTTCTGTATTCCCGGATTTTTCTCAGATACTTCACTCGCATGAGTTTAATATCATTTCTTTCACAGAGAAGTTTCCGGTTGTTTTGAGTTTTTTTGTAGCTAAATCCGTTTCTTCTTAGAATCCTGTTGAGAGACGTAATACTTAAGTTAAACTCCAGATCTTCCTGTACTCGTTGTCTCAACATTTTTAAGGATATCATCATTTTTTCCTCCTGGTGGAAGTTGTGCATTATACGCCGAATAGCTGCGATGTCAAATTCGTCTAGTCCAGTTTTCCACTTCGTATGCTGCACTTTTTTATTTGGTGACTGTACAACTCCTGTCTCTTCGTATTCCTTAATAATCCTTCTGATTGAACGTTTAGAAATTCCAGTAGTTTCCACTGCTTGCGTTGTTGCGTAACTCACAGGATTTTCAAGAAACGACTTCTTTGCTTCTTCCAGTTTGTCATTATATATCTTAACAACTATCTTACGCGCCTGGCTTCCAATAGGTTTTCCTTTTCTGAATGGATCCATTACAATTTCTTTAAAATGTATTTCAATGTATTATTCTTGGTTGTTTTTTTTAAACTGAATTGCAAACCAAAGCAAATATCATTTAAATACGTTAATTCCCTCTGATGCAAAAATTGTTCAAACTCGTAAACACTAATCTAACTAATTAACACTAATCTACAATTAATCCCAACCCCACAGGTCAAAAAAAAAATATATCAAATATACACTAACGCCATAAAATAAATATAAACACAACGCCCCCGGAACCTTTCTGTTACTAAGCCACAAATCATAAAACATAGAAATAAACAATAATCCCTAAGCTTTTTGTCATTAATCCTATGTCGCAGCTCGCAGGTAGTTTTTTTTGTCTGACCCAATTGCATTTTGCAAAAGACTTATTTTTTTATTATAGGTGCACTGAAATTTGTCCCAGTAATAAAAACAAAAATTATTAATTTTATTTTTTCGAAGTAAAGTTTGAACCTAAAAATCTTTTCCTTTTATCTCACCAGAGATGAAATAGTTTTTTAGACATCAAGCTATGAAAGAAAAGTAAACCATGATCATATCTTATTCAAAGAAAGTCCATCACTGGAAATTCATTTCTATTTTACTCTGAGCGAAGCTATAAACAAAACTCACCCTCCTAAGTGCTTCAGTATGATCGCAGCAGCGTCATTGACAACAACGCCGGCATGTACATCTTTTTTTTCTTTTTTTCAGTGATTTTTCTGTCTCTTAAAGAATTAAAGAGTAGAGCAAAGAAATTTAAAGAGACCTGCGCAGTAGAATTGCCAACTGAATTGGTTCAAGCTATACTTCTTGTCGCGCTCACACACTGTTGTTGGCACATTCTGAGGCCGAATAGATTTTCGTTTTGCTTGCTATTGCCTATGCTAAAACTGAAGTTGCTATGAACACTCGCATGCACGTTTTGGTATGCTGCCGTGGTGTTCCTCTACTTCAACGTATGACGGCGACGAGTTTTTCTTCACCCTTGTCGCTTGTGACGCTGCCTTGGGCGATGTGCGCAGAAAATTATAGTGCTGTTGCTGTTGCTGAGCAAAACCTAACGGTGTGTCGATACCTGCAGTGGTGAATTTGCAATTTGCACGTGGTTGCAATTTTGCAATGATGTTCCGAAAGAGTGCTGACTGGTGCTGCTTCGGTGGTGCTGTGACGACGTAGATCACGTCGGGGTCACCAGTTTGGGGATGCCGAGTTGTTGCTTCGTTGACCACTATCCCTACGGCGCCGATGAAGCACCAGTGAAACACTTGTAACTGGTGCTTCATCTGATTTTCATTAAGAACGATTTGGACACTAGATTGATTTGGCCTGGTGGCGTTGTTACAATTTATAGTTGTTCTTTGACTAGCAATCCTAGTTGCAACTCTTCTTGATAATTTATAGTTGTTCTTTTTTATTCGATTAAAAGAATGAAACTTTATACACCGGTTGAATGGCCATCTGAGGTACCTGTCAATTGCAGTGAGCAAGTAGCGAAAACCTTCAGAAGGTGCAAGAGGTCCAACTAGGTCGACATGAATTTCATCGAATCGCTTGGAGACTGGAGGAAAATTTCCTATCGAACTACGGACGTGTTTTGAAATGTTTGACTTTTGACAGGCTATACAAGCTCTTGCCCAAATGCGACAATCTTTATTTATTTCTGGCCAGACAAACTTTCTAGTCATTGCTTTGACCGTTGGTCGTACACCTTGATGAGCTAACCCATGAATGGTTTCGAAAACCGATTTTCGAAAAGGCTGCGGTATGAATAGGCGAGGCACTTGGCATGAAGTGTCACATGCAATTGATTGCGTTGAACCGGCATACGTGAGATTTTCGAAACGCAAAGATGAATCCTAAGAGCGCAAATCACGCAGCTCTTGGTCACTGGCCTGGGCTTTAGCGATGATCTGATAGTCTATCTGCGTCGGCAACGATATCTCTTTGAGTCGCGAAAGTGTGTCGGCAACTACATTTTCTGATCCGGGAATATATTTTATGTCCGTTGAAAACTGACCGATCAAGTCGAGATGCCTAAGCTGACGAGGTGAAGCTTTGGATGGCTTTTGACGAAAAGCAAAAGTTAGAGGCTTGTGATCGGTGAAGATTGTAAACGGTCGCGCTTCCAGAAAGTGTCGAAAGTGCTTGATGGACAGATAAACAGCTAACAATTCTCGATCATAAGTGCTGTAGCCGTTTTGAGCACGATTGAGTTTAACTGAGAAAAAGGAAAGTGGTTGCCAGACCGTTTTGTCATTTTCCTTCCTTTTGCCTTAAAATAGCTCGGTTAATGGAAACAGAATAAAAGCTGCCTTGGGAATAAATCGCCGGTAGAAGTTCAACATTCCTAAGAACCTCCTTAGCTCGGACACATTTTTCGGAAGCTTGCAATTTGCGACTGTGTCTATTCTGTGTTTATTACCAGGCCGTATTTCTCTAGGCGCTGAAAAAGGATTTTGAGGTGACAGAGATGTTCTTCCAAATTCTTGGAAGCGACTAAGATTTCGTCAATTTATGTGAAACAGAACGGAAGGATGGAGTGCGTGAAGCGCTGAAAAGTTTGGGATGCATTCCTCAAACCAAATGTCATCCTAGTAAATTCGAAAAGTCCGAATGGAGTGGTGATTGCCGTTTTGGGAATGAATGATATGGGATGAAAATATTTTCTCTTGACGCGATATTGTGTTGCTTAATTAATTGATGAATGTTTTCGTCAATTGAGCCATGAGCTAAAACCGATAGCGTTTGCGTTGCGCCTCGCTTGAGCTTGCCTAACGAGAGTGAATTGGACTGAGGGTCAACAAGCCGAATGTTTTTTAAATCCACTAAAAGTCCGTAATTTCTTAGAAAATCTGCGCCTGAAATAGGTTTTCTTACGTTTGCGTAAATGAAAACCCAAGAAAAAATTCGACGTAAACCTAGGTTTAATACGAGTCGTACGCGACCGTACGTTGATACTGCGGAGCCATTGGCGGCAAAAAGATGACCTGCTTTGGGATGGCGTCTATTGATTGCCGCGGTCGCGGGAACAACCGAAACGTCCGCCCCGGAATCGACTAAAAAGTTCAATTGGTTTGCTGAGTCTTGAATGAATAAGCGGCAATTTGAAAATGTAATGCCCGATTCGCAAGCCGCTAGCGATTGGGCAATCAGTTTTCCGAAAGACTACAATTTAGGTTTCTGAAACTACACGGCGGCTCGCATTTTGAGAGTTGATGATACCAACATAATTGCTGATTGGCTCGATTGCGATTAAAATTCGGTCGCGGAGACGATGACCTTTCTCTTCTGGGACGTTGACTAAACTGTGGACGCAGGGCTGCCACTTCGAGTCGCAGTTCCTCAAAAGGCGAAATTTCTTTCTTAGCGGACGCACTAATGCTGTTGGCATTGGCTAATGAAAAGACTTCATTAGAATTCGGAAAAAGACTTACGATTTTGTCTGCTGTTTGACCGAGAACATCCAACTTTTCTGTCGAGCACGACAAAATAGCTTGGCCTGTCGCTGGCAGGCGTTGCAGCCATAGACTTCTTAAGACCGACTCTGGAAATGGGTTACCAGCTAGCGCACGCATGTCTCTTAAATGTTCACTGGATTTCTTATCACTCGACGCGGTGTCGTGTAATAATTTTTGCAACCGAACGTCCTCTGATTCGATGAGCCGAGCAAGAATCGTTGTTTTCAAATGATCATACAGACCGCTTACGGGCGGGTTCAATATTATATCCCTACACAAATTAACCGTACGCGTATCTAGCAAACCGAGTGCCGTGAAATATTTCGAGCTGTCCGACCTGATATTAGCGACCGCGAACTGCCCTTCCAAGATTTTAAACCACACGTCCGGATTTTCCGGGCAAAAAGGCAAATTTTTTAGGGTCAAAGCACTTACTTGAGCGACTGGAGGTTCTCCTCCACTCCCTGCACCACTAGCGAAGCCTGATGAGTCTCGGTTGTTAGCTGCACCATGCTGGGAGCCCGCATATTCATTCGGTGAATCCGGCATTCCGGTTTCGGAGAGCTTGCGAACTGTAAGTATGAAAAATAAAAAAAAAATTACTGATTCGACAAAAAAAATCGAAATCCTAAATGAACGGATGATTTATTAGAAGAGTTACAAAAAGGTTAGTTAATTTTTTATAAAAGTTAAAAAAAAAACAATGATTGGAAGAATGAAAATTGAGCGAGATGCGCTATAAAATTTAATAAAAAAAAATCAAACTTGCAGCGAGAAACGCTACAATTCGTGTAAAGAAGAAAAATGATATTTATTGCTGTTGGTTGCCTGTTGATTGATGACAAAATGGCTTCTTTGTGTAGGTCTGCCTTGGTAACATCGAATGATATAGCTTGAACCAATTCAGTTGGCCAACGGCCGGTTGCGCAGAGAGAGGATTTAAGAGAACAAAAATGGTGCACAAGCTATTTAATGAGTAAACATTTTTCCTTAAATCTTACAGTGCCTAACTCAACTTTGCTTTGACAAATAGTTTAGGGATTATTGTTTATTTCTATGTTTTATGGTTTGTGGCTTAGCAACAGAAAGGTTCCGGGGGCGTTATGTTTATATTTATTCTATGGTGTTAGTGTTTATTTGATATATGTATTTATAATTTTTTGATCTGTGGGGTTTTGGGATTAATTGTATATTAGTGTTAATTATTTAGATTAGTGTTTACAAGTTTGAATAATTTTTACCTACGAGTTTTTAAGAATTTATTTTACCTTAAAATAATTATTATAAATTTGTACTTCAGAGATAAGTATGAAACATAATAATAAAATAAAAATAATATAAATAAGAATAATATAATTTAAATAATAAATGTTTATTTACATATATGTACTTAGTTTTAAGAACTAATGTCGCTTTCATAGTCGGTTGAAGAATCGTCACCTCGATTAATTATAATTGAATCCGAAATTGTGTCCCACGTCAGGTCGTGAGAAAAGTATTCTTCCTCAGTTCTTATGGCTTTTTCACACACTTTTCGCCAGTCTTCAGCCGTTATTTTTGAAAATTCCTCCTCTGCTAATTTTTGAACATCCAATAAATTGAATGTTGTGTTTCGTGAACCTACTCTTGCCTTGACAGTTGCCCAAATATTTTCAATGGGATTGAGATCTGGATGATAGGGTGGTAAACGTAGAACCTCATGGTGGTAAACGTAGAACCTCATGCCGTGAATGATATCGTCAATCTTATGCTTTGGGTTGTGTGTAGCTCGGTGTCCTTTTATTAGCTCATACAGTTCAAGTTTCAACATATGTATAGTATGCGGAATATTCTTTTCGTTTAGCCATTGTATCATCTCGGATTTCTTGCTAGCAGAAGTAATTTGATTTTCTTCTAATTTATTGTGGTACGAGGCGTTGTCCATTACAATAACTGAAGGTTCCTCCAAGTTATTCAAAAATTGTTCTTGGATCCATTTGCAGAAATTTTCGAAGTTCATGTCGTCGTGATAGTCTCCCGTTTTCGTTCCAGATTTGAATAAAAGTAAGGAGTTTTTCACGAAACCTTTGTCACCACCTGCATGCGCCATTATCAACCTCTTTCCCTTTGAAATTGGCGTCTTCAACCCACTGCTACTGTCATCAGTCCAAGCCCGTGGCCTTGTATGTGAGCTATGAATATAGCTTTCGTCCAAATAAATGATATCATATCCTCTTGTTCTGTATTCCCGGATTTTTCTCAGATACTTCACTCGCATGAGTTTAATATCATTTCTTTCACAGAGAAGTTTCCGGTTGTTTTGAGTTTTTTTGTAGCTAAATCCGTTTCTTCTTAGAATCCTGTTGAGAGACGTAATACTTAAGTTAAACTCCAGATCTTCCTGTACTCGTTGTCTCAACATTTTTAAGGATATCATCATTTTTTCCTCCTGGTGGAAGTTGTGCATTATACGCCGAATAGCTGCGATGTCAAATTCGTCTAGTCCAGTTTTCCACTTCGTATGCTGCACTTTTTTATTTGGTGACTGTACAACTCCTGTCTCTTCGTATTCCTTAATAATCCTTCTGATTGAACGTTTAGAAATTCCAGTAGTTTCCACTGCTTGCGTTGTTGCGTAACTCACAGGATTTTCAAGAAACGACTTCTTTGCTTCTTCCAGTTTGTCATTATATATCTTAACAACTATCTTACGCGCCTGGCTTCCAATAGGTTTTCCTTTTCTGAATGGATCCATTACAATTTCTTTAAAATGTATTTCAATGTATTATTCTTGGTTGTTTTTTTTAAACTGAATTGCAAACCAAAGCAAATATCATTTAAATACGTTAATTCCCTCTGATGCAAAAATTGTTCAAACTCGTAAACACTAATCTAACTAATTAACACTAATCTACAATTAATCCCAACCCCACAGGTCAAAAAAAAAATATATCAAATATACACTAACGCCATAAAATAAATATAAACACAACGCCCCCGGAACCTTTCTGTTACTAAGCCACAAATCATAAAACATAGAAATAAACAATAATCCCTAAGCTTTTTGTCATTAATCCTATGTCGCAGCTCGCAGGTAGTTTTTTTTGTCTGACCCAATTGCATTTTGCAAAAGACTTATTTTTTTATTATAGGTGCACTGAAATTTGTCCCAGTAATAAAAACAAAAATTATTAATTTTATTTTTTCGAAGTAAAGTTTGAACCTAAAAATCTTTTCCTTTTATCTCACCAGAGATGAAATAGTTTTTTAGACATCAAGCTATGAAAGAAAAGTAAACCATGATCATATCTTATTCAAAGAAAGTCCATCACTGGAAATTCATTTCTATTTTACTCTGAGCGAAGCTATAAACAAAACTCACCCTCCTAAGTGCTTCAGTATGATCGCAGCAGCGTCATTGACAACAACGCCGGCATGTACATCTTTTTTTTCTTTTTTTCAGTGATTTTTCTGTCTCTTAAAGAATTAAAGAGTAGAGCAAAGAAATTTAAAGAGACCTGCGCAGTAGAATTGCCAACTGAATTGGTTCAAGCTATACTTCTTGTCGCGCTCACACACTGTTGTTGGCACATTCTGAGGCCGAATAGATTTTCGTTTTGCTTGCTATTGCCTATGCTAAAACTGAAGTTGCTATGAACACTCGCATGCACGTTTTGGTATGCTGCCGTGGTGTTCCTCTACTTCAACGTATGACGGCGACGAGTTTTTCTTCACCCTTGTCGCTTGTGACGCTGCCTTGGGCGATGTGCGCAGAAAATTATAGTGCTGTTGCTGTTGCTGAGCAAAACCTAACGGTGTGTCGATACCTGCAGTGGTGAATTTGCAATTTGCACGTGGTTGCAATTTTGCAATGATGTTCCGAAAGAGTGCTGACTGGTGCTGCTTCGGTGGTGCTGTGACGACGTAGATCACGTCGGGGTCACCAGTTTGGGGATGCCGAGTTGTTGCTTCGTTGACCACTATCCCTACGGCGCCGATGAAGCACCAGTGAAACACTTGTAACTGGTGCTTCATCTGATTTTCATTAAGAACGATTTGGACACTAGATTGATTTGGCCTGGTGGCGTTGTTACAATTTATAGTTGTTCTTTGACTAGCAATCCTAGTTGCAACTCTTCTTGATAATTTATAGTTGTTCTTTTTTATTCGATTAAAAGAATGAAACTTTATACACCGGTTGAATGTAATTCCTCGCGTGATGCTGTCTGAAGTGAGAATGCCACCACACCAGAATGACAGCAGTCAGTCACGGTGTGGTGATAATTTAAGGCGGCTGCGTTCAGCCGATGCTGGTGACTTCCGAGTTTACACGTATCGCTACACTTGCCAGAAGTGTTAAACGAGGGCATGAAGACAACAAAGCAATTTTGCAAAACGTAGCTACGGTAATAATTCACCAAAGCTGCAGAAAAAGCTACTCTAAAAGCCTTAGGGAGACAGCTCGTCGCCAAAGTACAGTCCCAGTCGCCATGAATAGTCCGGTGAGTTTTGATTTGCAAAATAATTGCTGTTTTATTGAGGCCGAAAAAAATGTGAGATCGCCGGGGCGAAACGCCAATTTTTGTGGACTAAAGGCCAAAAGAAAGCTATTTTGAATCAATAATGCAACAAGTCCAGTAATAATGATAAGTCTTCTACTTGGCTGATGTATTTCAGTAGTATATAGAATTTGTATTATTAAAACCTTCATATAGAATCAGTGCCAGGCCACGGGGAAAATCTTCCAACGTTAATGATTTCAATTTTAATCTTGGTTGGGTATAGTTCAAATCGGATTTTTTTTTCAAAAAATCGATGTAAGATGAACTGAATTTAACAAAAATTGCGTATTGACAAGATCCTCACAGTCATCTGATGAGTCCATGTGAGATCGCCGGGACGAAACGCCGATTTTTGTGGACTAAAGGCATAAAAAAAGCTATTTTGAATCAATAATTCAACAAGTCCATTAATAGTGCTAATTTATAGTGGCTGATTTATTTCAGTAGTATATAGAATTTGTATTAAAAGCCAAAAAAAAAGCTATTTTGAATCAATAATTCAACAAGTCCATTAATAGTGCAAAGCCTTCTACTTGGCTGATTTATTTCAGTAGTATAAATAATTTGTATTATAAAAACCTTCATATAGAATCAATGCCACGGGTAAAATCTTCCAACTTTAATGATTACAATTTTAATCTTGGTTGGGTATAGTTCACATCGGATGAACTGAATTTAACAAAAATTGCGTATTGACAAGGTCCTCTCAGTCAACTGATGAGTACATGTGAGATCGCCGGGACGAAACGCCAATTTTTGCGGACTAAAGGCCAAACAAAAGCTATTTTGAATCAATAATTCAACAAGTCCATTAATAGTGCTAAGTCTTCTACTTGGCTGATTTATTTCAGTAGTATATAGAATTTGTATTATAAAAACCTTCATATAGAATCAATGCCAGGCTACGGGCAAAATCTTCCAACCTTAATGATTACAATTTTAATATTGGTTGGGTATAGTTAACATTGGATTTTTGTCAAAAAATCGATGTAAGATGAACTGAATTTAACAAAAATTGCCTATTGACAAGGTCCTCACAGTCATCTGATGAGTCCATGTGAGATCGCCGGGACGAAACGCCAATTTTTGCGGACTAGAGGCCAAAAAAAAAGCTATTTTGAATCAATGATTCAACAAGTCCATTAATAGTGCTAAGTCTTCTACTTGGCTGATTTATTTCAGTAGTATAAATAATTTGTATTATAAAAACCTTCATATAGAATCAATGCCACGAGCAAAATATTCCAACTTTAATGATTACAATTTTAATCTTGGTTGGGTATAGTTCACATCGGATGAACTGAATTTAACAAAAATTGCGTATTAACAAGGTCCTCACAGACAACTGATGAGTACATGTGAGATCGCCGGCCGGGGCGAAACGCCGATTTTTGTGGACTAAAGGCATAAAAAAGCTATTTTGAATCAATAACTCAACAAGTCCATTAATAGTGCTAAGTCTTCTACTTGGCTGATTTATTTCAGTAGTATATAGAATTTGTATTATAAAAACCTTCATATAGAATCAATGCCAGGCCACTGGTAAAATCTTCCAACGTTAATGATTAAAATTTTAATCTTGGTTGGGTATAGTTCACATTGGATTTTTGTCAAAAAATCGATGTAAGATGAACTGAATTTAACAAAAATTGCGTATTGACAAGGTCCTCACAGTCATCTGATGAGTCCATGTGAGATCGCCGGGACGAAACGCCAATTTTTGCGGACTAAAGGCCAAACAAAAGCTATTTTGAATCAATAATTCAACAAGTCCATTAATAGTGCTAAGTCTTCTACTTGGCTGATTTATTTCAGTAGTATATAGAATTTGTATTATAAAAACCTTCATATAGAATCAATGCCAGGCTACGGGCAAAATCTTCCAACCTTAATGATTACAATTTTAATATTGGTTGGGTATAGTTAACATTGGATTTTTGTCAAAAAATCGATGTAAGATGAACTGAATTTAACAAAAATTGCCTATTGACAAGGTCCTCACAGTCATCTGATGAGTCCATGTGAGATCGCCGGGACGAAACGCCAATTTTTGCGGACTAGAGGCCAAAAAAAAAGCTATTTTGAATCAATAATTCAACAAGTCCATTAATAGTGCTAAGTCTTCTACTTGGCTGATTTATTTCAGTAGTATAAATAATTTGTATTATAAAAACCTTCATATAGAATCAATGCCACGAGCAAAATATTCCAACTTTAATGATTACAATTTTAATCTTGGTTGGGTATAGTTCACATCGGATGAACTGAATTTAACAAAAATTGCGTATTAACAAGGTCCTCACAGTCAACTGATGAGTACATGTGAGATCGCCGGCCGGGGCGAAACGCCGATTTTTGTGGACTAAAGGCATAAAAAAGCTATTTTGAATCAATAACTCAACAAGTCCATTAATAGTGCTAAGTCTTCTACTTGGCTGATTTATTTCAGTGGCATATAGAATTTGTATTATAAAAACCTTCATATAGAATCAATGAAAGGTCACGGGCAAAATCTTCTAACGTTAATGATTACAATTTTAATATTAGTTTTTGTGGACTAAAGCCCAAAAAAAAAGGTATTTTGATTCAAGTCGAGAATCTTTTAAGAAGCACATATTGCTTATATCTAATTCGTAATGTGGAGGTATTAAGTTATTCTTTTAGATAAATTTTATTTTGGTTGCTCCACTAATTAATTATTTGGTTTTTTCTCTTTTCCAATAAAAAAATTGGTATTCCGTAGTCTGTAAGATTATATATTATTTGTATAAATCTGCTTGATGAAATAAAAATAAATAAATAAATCGTTTAGACATTTGTTTTTTTTTTCGCCGCTTGTTGTTTCTTCGTTCGTTGTCCATTCATATATGTATATTGAATTAAAATATGGAAAAGTAATATAAATATTTTAATAATATTACTGGGGTGATTTATATTTTATGAATTATATTTTTTTTTAAGATATTTTAAGGTAATTCCCAAGAAATCAAATCAGAAGACAGAGTCAAAATCTGCTTCTGCTGCCTACAACATAGATTTAAGAAATTTAATGCATTAAATAAATAAAGAAGAATAAATACAAATATGAATAAGTTGTAGTTTAATGTTTTAAGGACGGATTTGTAAGTAAAATATTTGGCCCCAACTTTTGTCAAAGGGACCTCAAAAAAATTCGAAATGGCCCTCTCTGCTTTTTCCTTCGCGGCAACGCTGGTTGAATTTCATTTTTTGTGTTGGGAATAATTCTGTTTCTACGTACTACCTAGAGTGAAATATTGAAAAAGGAGTAGATTTGGGCTTTTGTTTGTAAAATTGAAGTAGTTTGAAACAGAAATTTTTAGAATGAAGTAGATTTCACTATTATGCTGATGATGCGAAGTAGGAAGTAGATTATAACATATTTTGAAAAAAAAAAGTATAATCTATTTCAATTGAAGTAAAGTGGTGTCACTGATGCTAAGTTAGCGGAATTCACTCTCTGTTTTAACAACTTTTTATGAATAGAAAGAGTGAATCCCGCTGCATGGTGAATATACCTAGGTTTATGGTGAGCTGGCTGTGTGGTGGGATGATGGCAATGGTAACGGCATTTTTTATTTGCATACATTAGCCGTGTTTTTTTGGAAAAGTTATCCGTAGTACAGTAGGATTTTATATGAATAACAACATCCGCAGTAGGATCATTGCCGATAACATCCGCAGTAGGATCACTGCCGATAAAAAGAGAAGTGAAATCCTGCTGCGGATAGAGATTTGACGTTTATTCGAGTATCGTCAGTGATCTTACTGCGGATGTTGTATTTGTTTTTCATATAAAATCCTACTGTACTACGGATAACTTTTCCAAAAAAACACGCCTATTATTTATTTATTTCATATCAACTCTGTACATTTACAGCCTTATTTACTAACTCGTTTTAGCGACGGAGTAAAGTTACTTCGACTTTACAACGTGTAAAGTTATTTTATCTAATCTTCTTCTTATCTAATCTTCTTAGCTCGAAAGCCGCTTATACATATATCCGAGCAGTTAATCTGCACGATTTTTAAGTATTATTTTAAGTATTATCTGAGCTCTTCAGCCGATAATGAGAGTCGTGTTTCAAAAAACTAGACTGATTTTATTTTCTAAATTTTCTTGTATTTATACTTACAACTAATTTTACAAAAAATCATTTTTATACATATTCTTGTTCTACTTCTTTATTGATTTATTTTGCCTATGACCTACACTACACTGTCCCACATGACGTAAGAATTAAATGTCCACTTGACAAAATACACCTTAGGTTGTATTTCCTCATAGGTATTCCGAATGCTCAGTCAATGTGTCGCATATGATTGCAGTCATAAGCAAAAATCGATCTATGCACTTGGCGCATAGTGACCGAACATGCTTAGTGTGTACAACGATCAGTTCAATGCATGATGGTATCGCTTGGTGACGGTTGATGATTAAACACAATTACATGTAGGTCGATATGCGTCGAGTTCATGAATGTTTATATTATTATTGTTTTGATTTTCATTTTTATTGTTTAGATTTATTAATTGTTTTAGTTTTTGTTTTTATTGTTTACATTTATTAATTGTTTTGGTTTTTGGGTGTTACACACAACAAACGGCTCTAATCCTGAAAACCTTATTTATAATGAAAATGCACGAGGAATAGCGGTGGAATAAGCTAAAACTGGTTCAAAGGAGGCTTAAGGCCGTTTTAGTATCTAAATGTCATTTTGAGATAACATCTTAAGAAATTTACAAAAAGGAGTGTACGCAATTTTTTTTCGTTTGTTATTATTTGCATTAATAAACAATTTATATTTTCCAAACGCTCTAACAGTTGTACGGTATTGGGGACGCAATGTGGTTGGTACATCCATATATTGGATTTGAACTTTATACAATCAATTTTAAATGTATCCAATTTCCAATATGCATACAATGATAATAAAATGAATAATAATGGAAATCAGCTGGGGTTTGCTTTACGTGTATAATAACCAGAGTTTTAGATTGGTGACTTTGTTCCCAGTATATTTTACAAAAGGAAGGCGTAGCTAAAACGGCTTAGAAAATATATTATAAATAAGGATTTGTTTGACGTGGTGTAAACCCGAATTAAGTGATTCTGCTCGGTTTAACTATTCCGAGGTTAAACTCAGTATTAGTGAAAAATAATAAATAAGGCTGTTAAGCTTTAGGCTTTTGATCATAAACAGGATTTACTAAAGGTCTAACAAAAATATGTTTCTTAACTTCTAACGACAATAAGTATTTTAATCTAGAGAGTAAAGGATAGGATAAAGGAATACAGTTGGGAAGAAAAAGCGGTTGTATTCAAAAAGCTGTTTTTTAAATTGACCCATTACAATTATTATTCGCATGCTGCGAGGGAGCTAATTCCATGGGCGAATAGCATGTACAAAGAACTGACGACTGCTTATTAAATACATGTATCTAGGAGCTATTAGCAATGAAGACCTTTGAGAACGTGCGAGCTTAAGTTTGCCAAAGAGATAATTCGGTGTTTTGCTTTGGATAATTTTGAACAAAGCAATAAGTGTTCTATATTCGATTAGGACTTTGCTGAGGCCAATACGGGATCGTTTAGATCAGTTTAATGTTCTTCTTCTTCTTCTTCCTTTGCTTCGGCGCTGTTATGATCTCGATGTCGAGGGGATCATAACTCTCCCACGTATCTGCTTCACACTAGTGATCCGCCTGTGGGGTTCGCCGGGTTGACCTCAGAAATCGGCGGCAAGCCTCCCGGTTTTGTATTGTTCCATTTCTGAGGCCAACTGAATGCTGGTATTTTTGCATTTGTTTGTACCAGGAGTGTTTAGGCCTACCTTTCTTTTTATTCCGAATTGGAACGTTGTATGATATTGCCTTTTTGACGGGGTTCTCAGGATCTCTCCTTTGAACATGGCAATACCAACTGAGTCGGTCGTGTTCAATTTTTTGGGAAATGGTATTCTTAACATGAAGGCTTCCTCGGATCTTCGTACTTCTAATTCGATCAAGCTTTGTAACTCCTGCTGTCATACGAAGCATCTTCATCTCAGCTGCCGTTAGCTTACTCTCATACTTTTTGTACATTGTCCAACATTGTGAACCGTATGTGAGTGCTGGACGCACAACTGAAGTGTAGAGCTTTCCTTTCAGCTTAGGGAGCATTTTTCGGTCACAGAAGATAGCAGAATTTTCCCGCCACTTCATCCACCCTACGCTTACGCGATGATTGATATCGTCATCACAAGTAGCTTCGTTATTTATCATAGACCCCAGATATTTAAACTTTTCACACTTGGGAAGCACTACTCCATTCAAATAAATGTCTGGAATAGGCCTGTGTGGATCAGAAAATGGGCAGCATAGGTATTCAGTCTTTTTCGCGCTTATGCGGTACCCACTTCCTTCTAGAACATCCACCCATACGTCAAGTGCTCGTTGTAGGGATATCGGGTCTTCACTTATGATGGCTCCATTGTCAGCAAAGAATAACTGATGCACTTTTGGATCCGTCACTTTGCCTTCAAGCAGGTAATCAAGAACTGTAATAAAGAGCAGGGGACTCAAGACACTTCCCTGGTGTACACCTACTGTGATTTCGAATTCTTCGGTGACTCCAGCTGCGCATCTTACTTTAGTAACTGCTCCATCATACATGTCCATAATTATCCGCACATAGGTTTCTGGAACTCCTCGTTGCCTGAGGGCCACCCATATTAGATCTCGTGGTTGCCGATCGAATGCTTTTTCAAAATCAACCAATACGACATGCAAATCCTCCAAAGAATCCCGATGTTTTTCCATAATTATTCTTATACTCTGGATTGCATCCGTGGTTGACTTACCCCCGACAAACCCGCACTGGTCATCAGATAGCCTAATTATTTTTCGCAGTCGGCTACCCAAGACTCGCTCAACGATCTTCATGGTGTGTGACATCATCAGATCAGTTTAATGTTGTTTGTACGAAAATATTCCTTAAACTTGACACTCACGAAATGCTGGCCGTTATCGGCTGTAGATAGATAGATAGATAGATAAGTTTTATTCATGAGAAACAAATTTTTTATACAATGTATTGAGTATTGAACATGAATAAATTAAGACATGACAAAGTTTGTCGTGTGTCTGTATTATACAATATTATGAGATATAATTCATTTTTAATTTATAAACATTAATTTGCTTTTAAACTGATACATTTTCGCAAATATTTGTAATATTACTAATTTTAAAACAATTTTCGTGGACTTTGAGTTTAGTTAAAATAGAATGACTTTTAGTTTAGTTAAAACGGAATGACTTTTAGTTTAGTTAAAACGGAGTTACTTTTAGTTTAGTTAAAAAAAAAAATTATAATTTTAATTAAAACTAAAACATACATTATTGCATAGTTAATTAAAAACTTTCGGTGATTATCCTTGTCCTATAAGCAAAGGCCTTACTATAATAGTTGAATAGAAGCTGCCAGTCGAAACCATTTAGATAACTCTTTACTTCCTCTATGAGTAGAACGTTTTTACCAAAGTAGTGACGCCTTATTTCTTTGAGCACGGGACAAACTCCAATAAAATGAAGGATGTCTTCCCTCTCTTGCAGATTACATAAACTACAGTTACCCGTCGTTCGATGTGGAGTAAAGTTTAGTTTGATAAGTTCGCCTCTAATTTTGAAGATGGTCCCTATGTTGTAGCACGAGAAACAGCTTTTAAAATAGTTATTTTCATTAAGATTGTAGTTGATTATTGAATAATACTTTCGCTCTGTTGAACTGCGAGCTTTTTCGATATAGGCATATCTTTCATTTTCATCAGTCAGCTGGATTATTTCATAAAAGATCTTTTTCCATTGATTTGAATTAGCTTCTGACAAGTTAATCGTTATTCCACAGTTTCCGGCAAGTTTAACCCAATTTTTGACGAAGAGAGTTTTCTTTTGCAGTGCATTCTTAAGAATCTTCTTCGGAAGTCTTGATTCTTCCATATTTACCACACTTAATAAGTAATCTGCATATAGTTTAAGAGCAGAAATAAACATTGTTGGCAACCCCGACTCCAGGTAATACATATATTTTGGCGTGTTTAATGGAAGGTAAAAGATTTTCCTTAGAAAGAACCGCATCAGGCTTTCCGTTTCCTCGTGTCGTTCTATCCCCCAAACTTGTGCACCATAAAACATAATAGACTTGGCTGTAGCATTAAATACACTATATTTGGAGCTGATAGTTATTAAATTGTTGCTGAAAATTTTTTTCCAATTTTAGCATATTTCTGATTTCGCCTTATCTACTTTATTTTTTAGATGGTTTTCCATTTTTAAACTGAACGACAATTCCATTCCGAGATAGGTATATTTTTTTACTACTTCTAGCTTACGTTCGCCATATTTCCAATTTTCACCGCTTGCAATTCTTCCGCACCCTTTTTGGAAAATCATAACCTTTGATTTTTCAACATTTACCTCCAGACCCCATATTAAGCAATACTGATAGAGCTTATTTATCATCAGTTGCAGTGAAGATGGTGATTCGGCAAGAATAACTATGTCATCCGCGTACATGATAACCTTTACCTTTGTGTTGTCAATACCAACCCCACATGTAAGCCACTCCACAAGGTCATCGAGAAAGAGTGCGAACAATAAAGGGTTGAGGTTGCAGCCTTGTTTGACACCTCGGTTTGCAATCAGTCTTTCTGATTGGTCTTTACCATTGCCTATATTTGCTGTTGTTTGCTGATAAAGTTTTACTAGTGCACGTACGAATTTTGTAGATATTCCTAAATTGTACAGCTTGTAGAACATGGCATTACGATTTATCATGTCAAATGCAGCCCTAAAATCGACAAAGAAAGTATACAGCTTTATATTTTGGTCTATTTTCATTTGCGCTATGGAAGTTAAGATGAAAATGTTATCGACAGTAGAGTAACCAGAGCGGAAACCAGCTTGAAACTCGCTGAGTTTTTCGTTCACGGAAACCCACTCGTCGAGTCTTTTGTATAATAATGTTGTATAAGCTTTTAGCGCCGAGTTCTGTAATTGAAAGAGGTAATCCAAATCAATCGAAAATACTTTTTAGGCTTTTTTTGGCCTCCGAAGAATAAATCTTCTTCTTAATTTCTACCTCTATAAAGCGACTATAGTAGTCGAAAATTAAAAAAAATCGGCCTGATGATAAGGGAACACATAAATGGATTGCCAGATATTGCCATGGGCCTAATGGTAGTTCGGTTCTTTTGAGCGCTACCAAGGCGCTGGTTAGTTAAAATGCAGAACCTTTACATTATTTCGTAACTACCTCAAATTGCGCAACCAAACTGTATTTTCTCATTTAAGCTTTGAGGAATAATAATCCGTATGCTGCGCAGTAATACTCGTATTTCACCAACAAAAGATAGTTCTTATTTTGATAGTCTGAAGCTGATACATCATTTTTCCATTTATATTCACCAATTGCTTTTTTCATTGCATGTATTTATGTGTCGGTAGTGGAATGTATCACGATTTCATTAAGTTTGATTGCGTTAGGTTCTGCGTATGACATTACTGTCTGAATCCTTTAGTACCATTACTTTCATCCACTTTTATATTTACTTCCTTCATTAAACGAGAAAGAAGATCAGCAATGTTGGAATTTACCTGTTTATAAATAACTTTAAATTTGTATGACTTAAGGCGAATGACCCATCTTTCTATATGTGCGCATGGTTTCGATTTTGGTCCAAAACAGTTTTCCAAAGCCTTATTATCAGTTCTCAAATCGAAATTTCGCCCAAACAAAAAATAGTGGAACCGTTCAACAGCCCAAACTAATGCTAAAACCTCTTATTCCTTTTTGGCATAGTTCTGTTTAGGTGAATTCAAACTTTGACTTGCATATGATATGATTCTTGCCTCATTGCTCTTTTTCTGAAGCAAGACATCCTCTAAAACAACTGGACTGGCATCAGCTATAACTTGCGTTGGACACTTTATGTCATAGTACCACAGATAATTATATACAGATGTCGCAGGCCCATAGAGAAAACTGACATATGAAAATGAAAATCTTCATTTGAAAGAGCTTTTAAAAAAGCTGTTTTTAATTTATTATTTTAAGATATGTGAGAAATGCTTTTTCTCTTTAAAATGTGTGCTCTCTGAACTCACGAATAAAATCTATTTCGTCTGTTGCTCTTGCGTATGAAACTCCGTATCTGTATTCTTCGTTTTTTTTTTAATACCGCAAGACCTTTTTTTTCATACATTTGTTACACAAGAACACAAGATACCTACATTTTTCATAGAGGAATCTTGGTGTGGTAAGCACAACCTTCGGGTTCGGTAGCTGTAACACGAATACAATAATTAGCTCTCCATCACATCGTTGTCATTGACACTTCTCCACATCCCTCCTTTTTTCTCCAGCCGTAACTTCAAGTTTGAAGAAGTTTGTAATTGTTTCGGAGAAGAACATTGCTGCTTATCTTGGGCTGTGGATTCCGGTAAAACAACTGTAGCATCAGATGGCACAACTGAATCTACTATAGGAACTGAACTTTCTTCTGTATCCGATAATGGAATCTTCTTCAAGTGACTAACGTTTCTTCTGAACGTACGATCGTTGCTCTTAACAACAACATCACTGCCCTTCCTCTCAATTACCTCGTATATTTCTGGCTCGAACTGGGGGGCTAGCTTGTGGGGAAAAACGACATTTTTAAGGACCACTTTATCTCCCACATTAACATCGCAAGATTTTGCACCTCGAACAATATCAGCTCTCTGCTTACCCTTTTCTTTGTTAATAGAGTCTAGATCCCTTGCTTCCGAATCTAGAACATCATTAGGAACGTCTTGTATAGATGGAATTTTATCTCTGATCACTCTGTTGAACAGCAGTTCTGATGGAGCCTTCCCCGTTGTACCATGAGGTGTAACGTTGTACATAAGAATGAATTTAAGAATTTCTTTTTTATAATCCAAACCCTTCGTATTAGCAATTTGTAGTCTCTTTAAGATTGAGCGATTTAAGTTTTCATTTGCCTGGGGCCAATTGAGTGGAGAAGTTATGAGTTTTATGTTATTGTTTTCGCAGTAATGCTTAAACTCCTGACTCACAAACTGGCGGCCATTGTCGGCCTTTATAGATTCCGGGTATCCAAGTCTTGAGAATAATTCTTCCAGTATCTCGATAATAGCACTTGAGGTGATTTTTCTTTTGAACTTTAACTCATGGTACCGTGAATAGTACTCTATGACAGCAAAAACGAAATCATTGTTCGGTAGTGGTCCTAGCAAATCCATGGCTAGGCAAATCCAAGGTCTTTCAGGGAATCGGAACTGGATTTATAGGTCGTGAGACAAGTAAGCAATCATAGCATTTTTTCACGCACTTTTCAACATCTCGATCGATAAGAGGCCACCATACTTTTGAACGGACTCTGCGTTTCATTACGGTCTCACCCGGATGACCTTCATGGGAAAGTTCTAAAACCTTGGATCTCAATGGACACGGGATAACCAACTTTACTCCTCGCAAAAGCATATTACCTACAGTGCTTAGCTCCAATCGAAATGGAAAAAAACGGTTGTTGGTATTTGTATTCCAATTTCCTGTCTTGACACTATGCATAGCTTCCACCAACTCAGGATCCAAGTTAGAATTTTCCAAAATTTCAAAAATTGTTAATGCTTTTGGGACTGTCTCTTCAATGATGGTACAAATATTCTGTTCTAAGTTACATAGCCTGGAGAATGAATCTGCAATGTTGAATTTCCCCTGTTGGTATATGATTCGAAATTTGAAGGACTGTAAACGCAAAACCCAACGTTCGATACGAGTTGGGGGCTTAGATGACGGTTTGAAGATGGTTTCAAGTGGCTTATGGTCCGTAACAAGCTCAAACTCAATACCAGCTAAGTAATAATAAAACTTCTCTACTCCCCACACCAACGCGATACTTTCTTTCTCCGTTTGCGAATATCGTCTTTCTACCTCAGACAGGCTCTTACTCGCAAAGGAAACAACTTGAGGCTCATTCCCCTCGAACTGCAACAAAACAGCTCCCAATGCTACCGGACTTGCGTCAGCTATGAGTCGAATTCTCTTCTTAGGATTGAAATACGATAATGTTGGAATTTTCGCCAGTTGTGTTTTGAGTTTTTGAAACGCATCATGTTGCTTGGGTCCCCAGATAAATTCCGCTTCAGTTTTAGTTAAACACCTCAAAGGTTCAGACAGATCACTCAGGTCCGGGATAAATTTCTCCAGGTAAGTCACAAGACCCAAAAAACTTCTTGTCTCTTCTTTGTTTATCGGAGCTCTGAAGCCTAAGACAGTGTCTATCTTATCGGGATCTGGTGATATGCCCTCGGGAGTCAAAATATGTCCCAAAAACTTAATTCTATTTGCTCTCCAGAGACATTTATCTTCGTTCAATAGAACATCGTTGGCCTTAAAGATCTCAAGGACCATCTTCAGACTATCGTCATGTTCTTTCTCTGACAATCCAAACACAACAACATATCGTCTATGAAAATAAGAACATTCTTGCATGGCGCTAGCAATTTTTCCATTTCTCTTTGAAATAATTCAAGGGCTGCATTTACTCCGAATAATAATCGCTTGTACCTATATATTCCACTAGACGTTATGAAACCTGTTATACCACGACTCTGTTCATTTAATTCACATTGGTGGAAGGCATTTTTCATGTCCAACCTTGAAAAGATCCTTGCTCCTTTAAGTTTTGTCATGAATGAATCGAAAGTTGGCAAAGGATAGTTTGCTCTTAAAATCGCGGCGCTGGCTCGCCTCATGTCAACACAGAGTCTTATGTCACCATTTTCTTTAAAAACTATTACCACGGGCGATATCCATGAACTAGGGCCCGAAATTGGTTCAATTATGTCTAAATCTATTGCTTCTTGAATCTTTAACCTGACCTTTTCTTCAAGAGCAGACGGGATTCTTCTCATCGGTTGCTGAACAGGAGGAATTGCTTCATTTATGGACAGGGAGATCGACACACCTTTAATTTTTGAAAAAGGTTTTGGCTTAACGGACTGTATTTGGTTGACTTCAAGTCCCAATTTTAAAACACGCAACTTAATAGCCGTGTCTTTGCCCAAAAGTGATTGACTTCCGTTCTCAATTACATAGAACGAAGAAATCACATCAAAATCATCTCTAACTCCTATTGTGGCTTCAAAAAACACTCTTTATTTTGAGTAAATCTTGACCAGCGTACGCCCTAAACTGATTCTCCGACTTGCTGCGAATATTCCATATAATAGCATTTTTATCATTTAATGTTTCCCAATCTTTCTCACTCAGAAGGTTGAATCGAGAACCCGAGTCTATAATCATCGTGATAAAAGTTCCCCCAATTCGACACTTGATCAATTCGTCTGAAGATCTTACAGAGTCCGGCGTGGTGTGGTCACTTTCTGAGACTTTAAAGCAACCGTGTTCTACAAAGTCTCCAGAATTATTTTCCATTACTTCGTCATTTGAATTCTCGACAAAGCGAATCTTAGAAACTCCCAGACGGCGCCTTTTTGCCTCAAACCCATTGTTTGTTTCTTGCGATCGCTTGATGTTTTGTGTTCTACACTTGACAGCAAAATGACCAATACGCTTACACCTATTACACGACGAATTTTTAGCTGGACAATTGGGGCTGTTCCCATAATGACCCTTGGCCCCGCATCTAAAGCATTCACCACGACGAACAGTATCCACTGTCTTTGAACTGATCTTGTTTACACTAGCATTCATTGACGTAGAAGGAACCATAGCCTCAGACTCACATTTAACTTGTTCGTACGCATGACACAAATCCAAAACCTCTTGCAAAGATCGTTCTTTTTCTAATAATCTTTTTTTCAGATCATTACCCGCCCATACGTCTATAATTTTATCCTTTAAGTTTATTTCAAAAATTTCGTCTTTTGTTTTGCCGAAGTCACATTTGGAAGCTTGATTTCTCAGTTTTAACACGAACTTGTCAAAATTTTCATCCCTGTCTGGCTTTAAAGAACGAAACAAATGGCGTTCGAAAATGGCATTTCTTTTTGGCGAAAAATAGTTGTTCAATTTTTCAATAAACACTTTAAAAATATCATTTCCTCCCCCCTCTGCTTCTTCAACGAGCGCTCCTAGTAGATTGAAAATTACCTCTTGCAACTGAGGACCACACAGGTGTAGTAGTTTGTTTCTTTTCTTTCTAGGTTCGCTTATTTCCTCTGATTCCAAATATAGATTGAATGCTCTCAACCACTTCTGCCATTCCGACCTGATGAGAGACTTCTCTATCACTTCACACAAGAAAGGAGCGATTCCAGATGTGTTCATTGCTTCCAAATGGTTGTCCAAAATCGCAATTTCATGCCTTTCTATGGATACTCAACGCAACTGAATGCAAATTCTTTCTATGTATAAAACAATAATCATATATACCTTCTTTTTTTTTTTTTTTTCTTCCTTTTTTTCCAATTTTAACTCTTCTTTTTTTTCTTGTTTTCCGCAATTTAATGCTTGAAACTATTTTGAAAATAATAATAAATTAGTAATTTTTACTTTGTAGCGCAATTGAATGCAAGTTCTGTTTTTTTCCAAATTATACCTTTTTCTTATTTTATTCTTTAATTTCCTTTTTTTTTCGCAATTAAATGCTTAAACTTACATCAGAACTTTTCCCAGTTTCGCAATTTAATGCTACACATACACAGATGGATGTCTGAAAACAAGCGGTAAACGCAATCAAATGCTAAGATTATTTTGTTTTGCTTTCTTTTTTTTTTCTCACCTCCTCTTGTTTGTTTTGTTGTTTTTTTTCCAGTTAATATATATTTTTCTATTTATTGTTTTCTTTTCTTCGCAATTTTATGCTTAACTGTTCGTTTAACTTGTTTCGACCTGTAGACGATTGTAAATATGTATACTCAAGTTCATTTTTCTTTCTTTCTCTTTTTTTTTTTGTTTTTGTTAATTCCTCACCTCGTCGCCAAATGTGGTAGGCACAACCTTCGGGTTCGGTAGCTGTAACACGAATGCAATAATTAGCTCTCCATCACATCGTTTTCATTGACAGGTCTCCACACTTGGCAAGAAAAAATTGTATTTTGTGTGTTTATCTTGGAATCTAACACCCCGACTCCACAGGAGATAAATTCTATCAGGATGCTCATCATGATATGAAATCTCTAATGGAGACGCGATATTTCCTCTTATGATGGGATGTCAGCGATCTATATCAGCGGTCTTGTCTTGATATTGATGTCTGATATGAAATTTGACAGATGGTTTTTTTTTCGTACTTTTGTCTCATTATTTCGTGTCTTCTCATTTGGTTGGTTCTTGTCAAGTACTCCGTCGGCCAATATTTTTTTTTTATTTTGTAAGTAAATACATTAATGTGTCATGTTATTCATTTGTTCGTGCGTTAAGTTATGTTTGGTGTTATTTATTTATACTTTAGATAGATGCGCATTTTTTTCTTTGCAAATATATATAATTTTTGTTAGTTTTACGTTTTGCTAATTTCTGTTGTCCGCACAAAACACATCCCGTGCAGTAGGGATGTAAATGAAAAATCATGACATAATTTGCCCAGCGAAGCAATAAGAAAATGTAGAGATAGAGATATCAGACATTGAGTTGGAGAGACAGATATCTTGTGGAGTCGGGGTGTAAGGCAATTTTACTTAGATATTAGGAAATTAGGAACTTATATAGGTATTTCAAAGCCTTTGGATGGATTTGTGAAAGTTATTCTCTATCTTTTTAGGTAGGTATTTGTTCTTTGCAATTCCAATACAAATTATTCTAATTTCGTTGCTCAATTTTGTCTATCAGAGCCAAACAGGCACAGTAAGTACTGTTTGTTACTCCTAGTCCTAGTTGCTACATATATGTACATAGATACATACATATGTATGTATGTACGTATTTTGCATTCAGGTTCATGAGGTTATGATGACAGCCGCAGGCAGGAAGGTTTTATTTGATTTAGTGCGATCTTTTGATGATGGCGAGAATAACGTGGTTGACTTTTTTGGGTTTAATAAAAATAAAAACAATCTGAAAAAAAATAATTAAATTAAAACTTCAAATTGAAATATGGCGACAAAGAAGAAGAAAATAAAATTCTAAGAAATTGTGGATACAGATTTTTTTACGGTTTAGGTAAGTATATGTAGGTATTTATTTTATACAAATAAAATTATCATTTTCCGTGATTTTCCACCAAAAATACCACCTACCTAATCAAGAGTTTATATGATAGGTTGTAGGTATGTATGTTTGTATGAAAAAATGCAACCAGAAGAATAACTGAAGAGTTCAAAGGTTGAAGGTCTAAAGTGAAATTTTTTGAAATTTGGTTTTGTTCTTACAGATGCAAGTCTTATATGGAAACTTGAATTTCTGACTCATTTGTACTCTTCTATCGCCTATAGAATCATATTTAGCCAAAGATGAAGATGTTATGTGCAACCACTTTGGTAAAAAAGTTATTGGTAATAAACTTTAAATGCTTGTAACTCAAATATTTAAAAATCTCACTTAACACCTTCATCCTTTCAGCGCTTACTGTAGATAGGTACGAGTACGAGAATATACATTGTACATCCTACGTATAGTACATACAATTTTTCAAAAACGTATGCCTAGGAATTCATTGCGTTTGTGAAAATTTATTAAAAGGTGACAATTTTCTAGTTATCAATTAGATACAAACATATCTTTACTGTAGCAGAAGTTAATTTATAAATGTTACGAATTGTCAAATGAAACAATTTATACCTACTACAAATTTCAAAATTATTTCATTTCAGTATAAATAAGAAAACGTAGTATGTATGTATGTATGTACATATGAAGGTAAATAAGAACGGTTTTTCTGTTTTCTATTTTTTTTGTAAGTGAAAAATAATGATAGTTTTAATAATGAAAAAAGGAGCATTTTTTAGCTTCTCTCCTGTTAGCCTATTCCATATAAAATATCTGAAGCATTTATACTGTTAATTACGTATTTGCTTAGTTCACCCAGCCTTCATCCCATTTTACATTTATTATTTTTACAATTCATTTTTAGTTTTTCATAGATACTGTTTAATTCTTAATTTTTTCAAGCATTCACTAAGTTCTGTAGCTTCTTATTTTTATATTAAGGTTTTAAGTTTTTCTAATGTTCTTGTCATTTACAAATTTTTGAGAGAAAAATAATTATCAAGAAGTTGAATGTATATCAAGTCTGTGGGTACGGCATTCATTCTGATAGCCAAACCAATTTGAAAAATATTTTTGCATTTTTTGTTTAAATATATTAATACAAAATCTTAAGCATTTTAGACATTTTAGTAAGTTACTAAGTTAAAAAATAGGATTTCGCTAATTTTAAACGATTTTATCATCTTACTATCTCTAAACATTTTACTTAAGTTAAAATAACAAACTGTTTACTTTAACTTTTAGTAATTTACTAAATTAATATGAAATCTGTCATTTTCCTCAAAAACAATCTCTTGGCAATTTTATTTGGAAGAGTTAAATTGTGTTTTTTTATTTCGATTTGTGAGTTAATGGTTTTTAAAAGTAAATAAAATAATATAAAATGTTTCTGGAAGACGAAGATTTTGATATACATACATATGTATATGATTGAAGACCCAGCTTTATGGAGAATTTTACTCCAGATATAGGTTTGACAAGATAGCAGATCGGTTTTTAGTTGAAAAACTTAAAGATCCAAGATCGAATTACAATCCGTAGGCTTCCGATTGCACCAGAATTTCAAGTACCTACTATTTACATTACACTTTTTTGGAAGAAGATCTTCCAATCCAAAGTGGCGAAATAATAAAAAAACATTTCGAAAAAAAGTTGTAAAAAATAAACAAATAACAAAATAAATTTAAGGTTGTCCTTTTGACTTTTGAGTTTCCGACATTTCAAACTATTAGGTCCGTTCCCCAGATAAAGTCTAGTTTGGTTTGTTAATTTTAACGAACTATCATGATTTCAATGTGTTCAGATGCACGGTTTTTAATAGAAGGGAATTATTGAATTAGTCTATTACTAGTTAGTAAAATGAAAAAAAAAAGGTTTAAAAATTTCGAAGAGCTAGTAAATTACTAAACGTTTAACAAATTGCTAACTAATAAAATGCTAAACCCTTAATATGTTGTTTAAAATGTTGCTCCTATGTTTTTATCATCACGTGTGAACGCTTGTTTCCTATTAATAAATCATATAATCTTTTTATTAATCTAAAACAATTTTCTGTTGGGCTTGCATAGGTATTCAGCTAAATGTTGTGAAAATTTGTGTAAAAGCTGAAATAATTCTTTTCTAATAACAACCGATTCATTTATTGTCTGTACAGCCATTCCGACATTAATTTTTTGAAAATCTGTTTATACTCGTACTATGTGTCAGCTTGTAAGCTTTGGACATAATTTTTTTATTTTTTTATTGTTGAAGATAAATTCGATTACCTTTCAGCTAAAAATTCCATCAGGTGTTTTTTAAAATAAAAAGAAACTTCAATCAACGAAGGTATATGAAATAAGGAAAATTGAAAAATAAATATATTTTTGCAAAACCTATCTATACTAAATGTTTGTTTAAAAGGCATAGAATATTTTCATAGAATCAAGAGTGTTTTTATTCCAATATTCGCAGAAATATAGATCTCTTATACAACCTACTTAATTAAGGAAAAAATTCTTTTAATTACTAGTCTTATTCGACTAATATGTGAAATTCAACCGAATAAAAAAAATCAAAAAAAAAAAAATATATGTATTTTGTCTAGGGTATAGTTAAAGATATCTATAAAACTCGTCTTTGAAAATTGTAATTTCTGAAAAGCACAATCAATTGTTATTTTGGTGCTATCATTTATTTTTTTAATTTTATTTGTACAATAATTTCTGCTGGCCCAGAAAAAAATTATTTTAACCAACCTTCCACATAAAATTAATTATTATATTTCAATAGTTATTGGTATGTAATTCTTATTTTAAATTTTCGGACTAGCCGCGTATATAAAAGATATTTAGCAAGTGCAATATGGAATACTGCAACCACCCCGAACGTTTCTCTACAAATTTCACTGAGCGTGGTCTCGGTATAGAAGGCAGCTAATCCGAAAATTTAAAAGTTCTTATTTCGCTATAAAATAGTTCATAAAAAAAGATTCATTTTAATTTTGACACATAATAATTGATGGTGGTGTTTAAAAAGTGAATACAAAAATATAAGTTTAAATTTTCAATGATGAGGTTTAAAAACAACCTACTTAAATTCATTTGTATGTGTGTATGTACATATACATAATGTATAGTCTAAAGTCGAATTATATATTCTTTTAATATCAAGAGTTAAAAATACCGTTTATTTTTCTATGTATTTTATAAAAGACACAAGCACATTATAACTAAGGAAGACAAAGTTCAAAGGAATCGTTAATTTTCTTTAGGGGTATTCCATGACAAAATTAACATGATAGCTAATTATGAAAATAAAAATATTATATTAACTTTTAGACCAATTAAAAGATAATTGGTAAGAATAGTGTTATGTGTTATATGAATGTTTTGATTTAGCTGTTTAAATACGATACATTAGATTTTGATATCTTTAAATAAAACTGTAGGTATAATTAATACTTTATAATAACATTAAAACATTTCTGTGTTAATTTATTTTAACTTTAGAAAACTCTTTCCTTGCTAAGAAATATGTATGAAGACAATAATTATTTTTATTTATTTTTTATTCGTTATTCTAATAGAAGCTATGAACGTTGTGAAATTAATTCGCAGTAAAAATATACCCTGTTTAGAAATTAGGCGCAAAATTTTAAAAAGTTCTCGTTAAAGCACTAAAACCGGCTGTACTTAACGCAGTCGTTTAGCTTGAAGACTTTGCTAACTTACATATTCATAATTTTAAACACGTTAGACAACTCTTCTAACTAATGTGGGTTTTACAACAGAACCTAAGCTAATTTACGGTAAACAGCCCTTAATTTGATAGATACATAACTCAAACACAAAAACAAAAAAACTTTAAACCAAATAATTTTTCGCCGAAAAAAGGACACTTTATGCGAGTACGAGTATACTACCTCGGTACAGACTTTGATTGTTTCTAAGTTATTTACATTATTTTAGATGGAAATGAAGTACATTTATAGGCTAATTAATATCATACAAATTCAGTTTTGTTGTTTCAAGGTGCAAATTCATTTGGCTATACTCGTCTCGGCATGCATATACATAACATAATTATGTACACTTGTATGTTGATCGTAGAGCCCTTTTGTACGAGTGTTTCCAATTTCTAATATTTATCGATTGAGTCTATTTACAAAGTACATCTTTTAAAAAATCCAATAAAACTTCAGTAAACATTTTTACTTCGATTTGCTTTGGTATGAAATGACTATTGTCAATATGTATAAAGTACACTTTCAAAACAAAAACTAGCTATTAGCTGCTGTTAAAGTTAGAGGAGCTCTTTAACGTTAAAGTATAGTTTATGTCCTTTAAAATTGACAAAAAGTCAGTTCTCGTTTTATATACAATATTTAGAGTCGACTCCCATTCTAAAATTGATTTAGAGCAGGTTTTAAATGTTTAAAATTTTGCGCCTGTCTTTTATTTGTCTCACTGGTAACAAAAAAAAACCCTGACTGTTTTCAAAATACATAAAGGTGGTGTTTTTTTCCATTTCAGCAAAAATGAATTAGTAATAATATTATTAGTTCTAAGGAAGTCCATGTAAAATTTATAAAAACAAAATTGAACAGCCTCCACTCTTGACTGTGGAATTACGCTGTAGGAAATTTCATAAAAATTTTCTGCACAAAAAACTGAAATTCATTCACCCGTGCGCGGTGTGGCCTCTGTATTGTCAAACTTATAGAAAAACACATGCACATTCTCCATAGAATACCGACCTACATGCGGATGCGGCTACTCTATGGATGTACACACACAAACAAACAATATCAACATGACGAACAGGTTTAAAGTACTTACAAAAAAAAATAAAGATTATAAATTAATATAATACAAATGATGGAGATATTACTCGAATATGTTCTATTTACCTAATGCCTTACCTTTTGCCTTTTTTCTAAACAAAAATAGGATACCCCAATAGGAAATTTATTTTTTTGGTAGATACATATGTACATATATTCCAGATGAATAAAGGTAGCCGCATTGTCTGCCAGTATTATCTTTCTCGCGCATAATAAGAAAAGTCCTTAAACAGAAGAGAAAATATTATATTGTTCTCTTTTTAAATTCAGAAAAGCTTTATTACGGCGACTATAAAATTCTCTTCTTCCTATGAAACCTTCTTAAGAAAACTTTTGTCTGCTGGAAAAAATTTTCGATGACAGAATTTTGTATGGAGGTGAGATATCTGTATATAATTATCTGTGATAGTACCTAAAGGATAATTCATTTGACAAACTCCCTTTCAATTTTCAAAAGCATTTTGTTGTTCGGTGCCCCATTCAAGCCTTATATCTTTCCTAGTAAGTCGCTACATGACTCACTTATCGTTGCTAAGTTGGGAATAGATTTAGATTAGATTAGATTTTATTTTCATTATTTCTTAACATATTAATAAATTACAAAATCAAAATTAGCATGGCAATGCCGTCTGCCAGGTTGACAAGATAAAATTAATATAATATAAAGCTCATTGGTTTTACGATTATGTTAAAAGCAAGAAATTATTAAACAAAAAAAAAAAAAAAATATCTAATGTACATATATTTTACAACTAAAATAAATATTTAACTTCGATGTGTTTTTAGAAGCTTTCGCAGAGTATTCTGTCCCGATATGATTTTGCCACTTTGCAATACGTAAAAAGTTTTTCCACCGTCATCTCGTTTAAAAGACTTATCATTTCCTCTTCCGTAAGGTAATTAGATCCGAGGAAGAATCTCCTACTTTCTACCAGTACAGGGCATTTTCCTAAGAAGTGAAAAACATCTTCTCTTTCTCTTTGGTTGCATAAACTACATTGTCCAGGACGATCCTCCCTATGCGGAATATAGTTAAGATGCATGAGCTCCCCTTTGGGAATAAATTTGATGACATAATTGACAAGAAAAGACCTAAAAGCTTTGTACTTCTTCAGCATCGTAAGGTTGAATAAATTTTCTAACTACTTCTAATTTGTCATTCAGTGGTTTGATTCCCAAAGATCATCGAAACAAAAATTACAACTACATACTTATATTCATTCCTCCTGAAACAAAACCCAATAATTCGATGCATCTAAGTATCATGGACCTTTCCAGAATTCATATTCTCCCGTACTCTAAACATCGTGGAAGGCTTTATTTAAGAGGAGAAGGGGGGATTTTTAATAGGACACAGAAAATGCTGTCTGTGGTCAACGTCAACAAAACCCCATTAATATTGTAACAGAACAATTCCCGGAAAAATGCATCAAATTAGGAATGGGAATCAGCGCGAAGCATTTCGCTGACAAATTAGTTTATAGCAATAGCATAAAACTCAATTTTTATATTTTAGCTTAAGTTTGAATTCAAACAAACTTAATTTTATATTCAAAGAATCAAAAGAAATATAAGTTAAGTTATATGAACAAAAAATATATTACGTATTGACAGTTCATTTTTAAGTTGAGATATGAATATTTGTTTAAGGCCGTTTAAAGCTCCAAGTCCAATTAAAATCTAATGTGATATGTCTTAAATATGGCTGATTTACAAATATCATATTATTTTAGAATTTTTATTGTGGAAATACTTTTCTAGTTTAATTTAGATTCACCTGGATAAAACGCGAATATTAAAAAAAAAGTCATATTGGGAATAGTTTTAGCACGATATTTGTTCTTATCAACTACATAATTAAAAGGTTTAAAATGATGCTCTCCCTAATTTTAAGTTAAGTTACATAAGTCTTTGCAAAAGCAAATAATTAAGGTATATTTAATTTACCTATAAATTGGTAGAATCAATGAATCCCTTTCCTTGTACCCTTAAGATTCACGATCAACTGTAGATCACTTGAGTTATGGTATCGCACAAGTTGGAATCCTAAATGGTCAGACTACTTCGGATATCCATTATAAATTAGTACTATTTACTTAATTAAACTTTATCAATTTTTTTCTGTTTTTTTTTTTTCAGAATATCATGTACAACATTAAAGCTTAGCTTGCCTAATTTTTGGCCGGACTGGATCCCTCATAAAATTGATAAGGCAATAGGCGAAATAATTTTGGATCTTTGGTGATTTTAATTAAAGTAAGCGTGGTTAGTATTGTTGTTTTCTTTAAAAAAATGGATGTTTCTACGATATTTTGAGACTTTTAATTAAATAAAATTTAAGTATCATACAGAAATTATTTTAAATATCTTATTTCTTCGAATTTAAGTCAAACGAAATTTCTTTATTTAAAATCCCGAATATTTGCTAAGCTAGTCAGGCACAGGCGCCTCACCAAATTTCAATTTTCTAGCATAAGCGGTTCCTGAGATATAAGGCCTCAAAAATCATCAAAATTATGGAGCACTTCCCGACATGGTAGAATCTTGTAATTTTGCATTACGGTAGGTCTTGTCACGCACAGAGAAAAAAAAAAACGAAAATTTGAGGTTTTCCATTCAGGGGGCGTGGTATCCGCCCACTTTATCCGAATTGGTGTTGGTTGAATGGAGCACTTCCGACTGCTGTTAAACGATGAAATTTGGTAAAACGGTAGGGCTTAAACTGCATACAAAAAATATAAAATTTGAGGTTTTCCATTCAGGGGCGTGGTATCCGCCCACTTCCTCAGAACTGATATAAATTATATATGGCACACTTCCGATTACAGTAGAACAATTAAATTTGGTAGAACGGTAGGGCTTAAATTGCATATAAAGAACCTAAAATAAAAATTGAGGTTTTCCATTCAGGTGGCGTGGTATCCGCCCACTTTCTGAGAAAATGTTTAATTTATATGGAGCACTTCCGATTGCTGTAGAATGATGAAATTTGGTAGAGCGGTATAACTGTCCGCAATGGGACAATTTGTATTTTGATGAGTCGACGTTGATGCCCTCTATAATTCGGCCAAAATTCGAAATTAAAAAAAAAAAAAAGTTGTTTTTGTACTCTTGGCGCATGCATTAATTATTTAAAAAAAATATGTTTTTACCTAATAAGGTTTCCGAGAAAAAAAATCCCAAAAATTGTGCGTTTTTTGGCGTTCTAGACTGTACTAGTTCCTTAATGTACATTCAAAGCGAAAAATAGAAAATCTAAGATTTTTCATTCGCCAAGTTCTTACTTCATGAAGGTTTAATACCGAATATTTAAAGTAGAATAATGCTACAATAGCTACAATGTAATAGAGAAATTTTATTATTTAATGATTACTGACTAAAATTTGATGGGCTTACTTGGCAAGTTTTTTTGTATTCCCAATTCGAAAGTTTTTAAAAACTTGACCAGTGAACCCATCAAATTTTAGTTAGTAATTATTAAATAATAAAATTACATTGTAGCTGTTTCACTATTACTCTACTTTAAATATTCAGTATTAAACCTTCATGAAGTAAGAACTTGGCGTACTTTTAGATCTCAGTACTTTTCACGGCTGACTTTTACACAAATAAGAACTTGGCTCTTTTTTTAACATTTATGTTTTTGGTCTGATTAAGAACTACGACGTTCGCCTATGAAAACAATTCTGCCAACGCCAACGTCAAAAAGTGAATATGTAATATCATTGAACGTCATTAATAAGTGAAACATCAAATTAAATCAAAAATATTTGTTGATGGCGAATTGGTCTCTATTAAAAAAATAAAATAAAAAAATAAAATAAAAAAATAAAATAAAAAAAAAAAAAAATATATAAAATATAAAAGATAGCTCCAACCACTTCATGTTCCAGGTTATTTGTAAGAAATAAATCATTAATTATTTTTCAGTAAAACCTATTGTTCTTTTTAGATTAATAAATGGCCACGGATAGAGAAAAAAGTTTCTCTTGTGCCTACGTTTGATTTTGGATCGTTCATAGTCATTACTTCTCTTGCTATTGGGCTGGTCCATCTTGTGGGGATGTCGCAGCTGACGGCGCTTGGGTTAACGTTTTCGGCGACTAATTTAACTTCGACATGTCATTGCGCGGATGGCTTGCCAGCTGAGCTATTCAAGGCAGATGGGGATGACTTGGTAGGGAGCATGCACCAACTCATCTTAAAAATATGGTCGGATGAAAGTATGCCCAATGAATGGAACCTCGGCATAGTGTGCCCCATCCACAAGAAAGGAGATGCTCTGACGTGTGCCAATTACAGAGGTATAAGTCTCCTCAACGTCGCATACAAAATCCTGTCGTCTGTACTGTGTGAGCGCCTAAAACCGTTTGTCAACGAGCTGATCGGCCATTATCAGTGTCGTTTTAGGCCCGGCAAATCTACTCTGGATCAGATGTTCACACTTCGACAGACTTTGGAAAAAACCCAGGAGTTCCAAATCGATACACACCACCATTTTATTAATTTCAAAGTCGCGTATGATAGCGTGGACAGGGGACAACTATATAGAGCCATGTCTCATCTCGGAATCCCTGCCAAGCTCGTGTAATGGTAAGACGAGGCAGTCTCTAGTTCTTGCGAACGAAAATTTATTTCTTAGCAAAAAGGCCGCTTATGTCTCCGAGCATCAAAATGCACGATTTTAAAAATTGATTGAGTCGTGGTTAAGGTTTTAACTGGACTGATTTTATTTTCTAAATTTTCTTCTATTTATACTTACAACTAGTTTTACAAAATATCATTTTCATAGTGACCGAATATGCTTAGTGTGTAATACGATCAGTTCAATGCACGATGGATCGATTGGTGACGGCTGATGACTAAACACAATTACATGTCGATATGCGTCGAGATCATGAATGTTTACATTTATTAATTGTTTTGGTTTTTGTTTTTATTGTTTACATTTATTAATTGTTTTGGTTTTTGGGTGTTACACACAACACTCGTCCGCTTGTGCAAGATGACGATGGAGAAATCTTGCTGCTCCGTCAAGGTCGGTAAGAACACCACCGAACCCTTCGATGTCGAGAAAGGTCTGAGGCAAGGCGATGCGCTATTATGCAACCTATTTATCATCGCTCTTGAAGCAATTCTACGAAACTCAAACGTCATTGATATTGATATTGATATCATTGGGAGGACGAAGCGAGCTGTTACCGGTGCGTTTGCAAGTATTGAACTGGAGGCGGCGAAAATGGGCTGTTAATGAGGATGTTGAATGTTGCACCCTCATTGATGACATCCACCCGCACTGAACTTGGCCAGTATCTAATTTCCAAACACCTACACACAAATTATACCATTTAATGTAACTTACATGAAGGTTATATGGAGGGCGAAATATAGATCTTCACTGGAAGTTTTTAACCGAAAGTTTTGGATGTGTTTTATTTTATTGAGATTGCGATTTTTAGATTTTGAGATTTTTAAAGAGTTTACCCATTTTTAAAAATGGCTAAATTAGCTATAAACATTTTGGTCCTTCCACGCCTATTAAAAGCGAACCATAAACTTTTAAATTTATTTAAAAACATTTAAAAGAAAAAGAGTGTGTGCCGACATCTTGTAGTTCTTTTGTTAATTTATTAAAAAGTATAATTTGAATTCAAATTCAAATACAAAACATTTTAAACATTTTTCAAACCATAATTCAATTGCAAAATAAAAGTTTAAAAACAATACATTTGAATATTTAACAAAATATACATTTAAATTAAATTAAAAATACCAGCGTTGACATCTACTGGCAAGAAGACAGCAAGTGTAGCAAGCCGACGGGCCGCCCAGTACACTGAAAGAAAAACACAGTGAGTACATTTCACAAATTTGTTTATACAATATATTAATATACAAATAAGTTACAATGAATGCTACAAAGCTAGTAAGAACCACCAGCATGCAAATTTCGAAAGATTTCGAAAATTTCAAAAAGACAAAAGACCCCACTCGTAGAACGAAAAACTATGTTTCCACACGCCTCGACACTCTCGAAAGCAATTGGGTGAACATAAACAATCAATATCAAATAGCAGTTTGCAGCGATGATATTAAGGAGGAGGTTTTATCTACGACGGAAGGGCTTTATAATGAAGCAAACGAAGTCTATACACTTTATAGATCTATGCTTTTAGATGAGTGGACAAGTTTGCAGTGGCAGCTCAAGAGAATCCATTTACTTCGGCTCCGGTGCAACAGTTGGTTCATCAAAAGCCGCATGATGTTCGACTGCCGAAAATTCATCCGCCGACATTCACAGGCGAATACCAGAATTGGCGTTCCTTTCATGACCAATTCGTTTCTTTGGTTCATAATAATGCTTCACTGACTAAAATAGAAAAACTACATTATTTAAAGTCCAGTTGTAAAGAAGGTACAAGCATATTACTCGAACACATTAGTGTAGATGATGCAAGCTATGATAAAGCCTGGGAGTTGTTAAAGTCAAGGTATGATTTTAAACGAATACTTGTAAATAACGAGCTCAAGTTATTTTATGAGTTGCCAGTCGTTCAGGAAGAGAATTCCAAAGGCATTCGTGAATTATTGGATAACTCCACCAAAATTTTACATGCGCTAACAAACCTTGATTTACCAGTCCAACATTGGGACGCAATAATTATCTTTTTGCTGTTGAAAAAGGTGCCAGCTACGCTACAATCAAAATGGGAAACTACACTAGGAACTAAGAAAGAGATTCCCACTTTTAAGGAATTCTCTGATTTTCTAGAAACAAGGTTCCGAACATTAGGGATGGTTGATCAACAGCAAAATGTGAAACCATCATCAACTAACAAAAAACAACAAAAGAACGTTTTTCATGTCAATACGGAGACGACAGAAAATTTCACATGTAAGGTGTGCCATAGGGGTGCACATTCATTGCGAACATGTTCCAAATTTTTGAAAATGGACGTCAATGCAAGACAACGAGTGGTCAAACAATTTGGAAACTGTTTCAATTGCTTAGCTTACAGCCATCGCACCAATAGTTGCCCAAGTAATAAAACATGCCATTTTTGTCAAAGACCACACAATTCGCTTCTTCATTTTGTCAACGCACACAACTCAAATTTAAACAACACAAATCATCAACCTTATTCCTTTAATCAACAAAACTCATATAAGCAACAGTCTTTTGTTCAAGCAAACCAATTTCCACACAGTTCAAATAACTCTAATTCATTTTCAAACAACAATAATGCAATCTCTCGATCTCAAGCGCCATCACACTCACTCACAAATACACAACAAAATAATAATCAAACCTCTTTCAGTCACTCCAATGCAAATAATCAAAACCGATCACAAACACATCATGTATCAACGGAGTTCAACCCAAATGCGCAATCTTTTCAACCCTATGACATACCGGCTTCAACAGAATCAAACTGTTTTCATCTAAACCAATTTAGAAATACCCAAATTCTACTTGCGACGGCGATTATAAATGTCAAGTCAGCACAAGGAAATTTAATAAAATTAAGAGCGTTAATTGATCCTGGATCACAAGCAACGTTTATCACAGAATCTTCAGCTCAACTTCTGGATCTGAAAAAACATCCCACATCCTTCGACGTTTCGGTCTTAGGTCAGAACAAGACCGGAACGTGCCAAAACTATTTGGAATTGAATTTGGGATCAAATTACTCAGATTTCGTTACGTCGACAAGAGGTTATATTAACAAAACTCTGACAGGCCTTCTGCCCAGCCAAGAAGTAATTACAACGAAGTGAAAACATATTCAAGGTTTAAAATTAGCCGATCCTACGTTTCATCGACCTTCTCACATCGACATTTTGCTGGGCAATGATGTATACAGCGAAATAATTTTGAACGAGGTTATTCGAGGTGAAGAAGAAATTGCTCCAATAGCTCAAAAAACAGAATTCGGTTGGATAATTTTAGGAAAAGTTCCTCTTGAAAGACGTCGTTCTATACAAGTTTATACACAGTTTGCCGACATAGACACAGAAATGCGAAAATTTTGGGAAATAGAAGAATCCCCATATGAAAAAGCCGAAGCAGAGGAAGATGTCGCGTGCGAGAAGCACTTTTTACAACACGTCAAAAGGTTGCCGGGAGGGCGCTTTGAAGTTTCGTTGCCCTTCAAAGAAAATGAACGTCCAAAACTTACTTCTACACAACAAACTGCGTTAAGGATGTTCTACAAGCAAGAAAAGAAGTTATTAAGCAACCCAACGCTACACAAAGAATATAACAAATGCTTATTGGAATATCTAGACCTCAATCAAATGGAAGAAGTTAACATAAATCATGACAACACATTCAATTCACCGTATCATTATGTGGTACCTCACCATGCTGTCATAAAGGATTCCAGTACGACAAGAAAGCTGCGTGTAGTCTTCAATGCCGCATTTCAAACCTCGGATGGAAGTTCGTTGAACGATCATCTTTTGACAGGACCTAAAACACAAACAGATATAATAGCAATTGTTTTAAGGTGGAGAACATACAAAATTACCTTTACATCCGACATTGAAAAGATGTACAGGCAAATCAAGTTCATAAAGATGACGCGTACTACCAGCTGCTTTATTGGCGTGACGATCCAACAACACCAATTAAACTTTATAAAGTTAAAGTTTTGATGTTTGGTACTGCCCCAGCACCATATTTGGCAATCCGGACTCTCAAGAAGCTTGCCTCTGACGAAGAATCGACATATCCACTAGCCGCCAAAATGATCCGTGAAGATATGTATATCGATGATTTGGTATCAGGGGCAGACTCAGTAGATGAAGCTAAAGAAAAGTATCGTCAAATTTCAATGCTATTATCATCTGCTGGGTTTCATCTTCACAAATGGATGAGCAACGATGAAGAATTTCTTCAGTCCATTCCGGAAGAAGATAGTGAAACCAGTGTATCGTTGATGTTTGGATCTTTGGATCACACGAAGACCCTCGGACTCAGTTGGTTCCCTTCTACTGATTTCTTTTCATTTAAGAAGATCGCCATCGATAATATCGTTACGAAACGTACGATACTTTCAACTATTGCTCGCCTCTTTGATCCGCTAGGATGGATAGCACCCTGTATCATCAAAGCGAAGATTATCATGCAGCAGTTGTGGTTGAGAGGTCTCTCATGGGATGAAACCATTCCAGTGGAACTGCATCAAGAATGGCTCTCTTTCCAAGAAGACTTAGAGATTTTAGAGGACATTCGCCTTCCGAGATGGGTAAATACACAAAGTAGCATCAAACAGCTCGAACTCCATGGATTCAGCGATGCATCTACCAAGGCATATGGAGCCGTAGTCTATCTTCGAGTTTTGGATAGCAACGACTGCATACACACACATTTGCTCATTTCCAAAACAAAGATTGCTCCAGTTAACACGGTGTCGTTGCCAATATTGGAGCTTTGCGGAGTCGTCTGTTGGCAAAGCTGCTCAATTACATCCAATCAAATCTTCCAGTCAAAGCGATCCCAATATTTGCTTGGACTGATTCCACCATCACTCTATGTTGGATAACGGGATTGCCGTCGAGATGGAAGACGTTCATCGCCAATCGAGTTACGGAAGTCCATCTAAAGTGAAGACCAATACCCTATGGTGGAATGGACCGAGCTTTCTTCGGGGAAATGGGATTTCTCATTACCTATACAACCCACTCAATTAGAAACCGATGAAGAAAAGAAAGAAATCAAAATTCATGTCGCCATCGAAGATGCTAATGGAATTTAAAAGTTATTGGAAATCATTCAAAGCTCATCAAAGTGTTAAGAATTATAGCCCTTGTGAACAGATTCACCTACAACGTAAGGAAAGATAAAGTTTTTAGGTTGACGTCAGTTCTGTCACCCATAGAACTCGATACTGCGTCACGCACATGCCTTAGAAATGTTCAACAATTCATGTTTCCGGACGTCATCAACGAACTTAAGAATTCTAAAAGAACTAAACTCAACAAATCCCTCAACCTATTCATTGATCGATGTGGTATAATAAGAATCGGTGGGAGACTTCAAAATGCAACTCTTTCCTATGACCAAAAGCATCCCATCGTGTTGAAACCAGATCATAATTTCTCAAAACTGATTATTGAAGACGCCCATGAGAAAACGCTACACGGTGGAATATACCAAGTAATTGCTAATATCCGAAACCAGTTTTGGATCTTCAATATGAAAAGGACTGTGAAAAAATACTTGAGCAGATGTTTTATTTGTTTTAAAAATCAACCCAAACCAATGCAACAACTAATGGGAAGCCTCCCTGCACCAAGAGTCAATGTGCCGCGACCTTTTACTCACACTGGTGTTGACTATGCTGTACCTATTGAAGTAAAGGCTTGGAAAGGACGATGTTCCAAGAAGTTCAAAGTATACTTCGCCATTTTTATTTGTCTGTCAACAAAGGAAATTCACCTTGAAGTTGTGACAGATTTAACAACTCAATCCTTTGTTGCCGCATTCCGAAGATTTACATCTCGCAGAGGAATATGTTCCAACATTTATAGCGACTGCGGTACCAACTTTAAGGGTGCTAACGTGGAACTTCAAAAGATGTTAAAGGCTGCAAAATACGACTAGTTGGCACTAATTGGAATTTCATTCCTTCAGCTTCTCCTCACTTTGGTGGCCTATGGGAAGCCGGAGTGAAGTCTGTGAAATACCATTTAAAACGTGTTGCCCGAAACCAAGCTCTGACCTTCGAGGAGCTCAGTACGCTTCTAGCGCAAATAGAAGCTTGTCTTAATTCGAGACCCCTCTGCCCAGTCACAGATAGCTTGGATGATTGAAAATTGAAAACCAACCTAAAATCGGAGATTTGGTTTTGTTACGGGACGAAAGACTTCCGCCGTCAAAATGGTCCATGGCAAGAATCATTGAAACTTATCCAGGACAAGATGATTTAATTCGTGTAGTTAAAGTTCGAACTCAAAACAACGAATTTAAAAGGCCCATCACAAAAATCTGTCCACTACCATCCAACACCACCGATTCAGAAGACTCAGTGATTTAAATTATACATCAAATTTTCAAATAAAACTAAATAAAACTTCATTAAAGCCCAACATAAATTTCAAAAAAAAATAATAATAACACAATCAACAACTCAATTACATGAAGGTTAGGTTAGGTTGGAGTGGCTGTCTAGTTGTTGTTGACTCACTTAGACCTCAAGGATCCGTTGTGATACCACTAAAGAAGTAACTCATGGGAGAGTAATGAATTTAAACAAACCATTTCGTGCTTTTAATAAAGTTAGATAGACATTTTGTGTCGATCGTTGCCAGGTCACTGGTATTATCGAAGAAGGGATTACCGAGATAGTTATTCCTTCTATTGGAGAGTGCTGGACATGTACATAGAAGGTGTTGGACTGTTTCCTCTTCCTCCTCGTCCATGCAGCTTCTACGGAAGTCATTTGTGTAGACTCCTAGCCTCAAAGCATGTCTACCTATGAGGCAGTGTCCTGTTATAACTCCGATTGTAGAGCTTATATTTTGTCTGCTCAGGGATATCAAGTCTTTTGACCGTTTAAGGTCTATCCTTGGCCATATTTGTTTGGTTGCCAGGCAGGTGGTACCCTGTGACCATCTAGCATTCTAGAGCATGTTGTTTGAGAAGATATTTGCATGTAGCAAGTGGTGTTCCTATGTTATGTTTTTGTCTAACAGTAGGCAGAAGTGTTCCGTTTTTGGCGAGCTCATCGGCTTTGCAATTTCCCGGAATGTCTCTGTGGCCCGGAACCCAAATGAGGTGAATATTAAACTGTTCTGTCATCTCAATGAGAGATGTTCGACAATCGTGGACTGTTAGAGAGTTTGTGGAGACAGACGCGAGAGATTTGAGAGCGGCTTGGCTGTCTGAGAAGATTCGTATATCCTTGCATGATATAACGTTTTCTTTGAGCCAGGATAGTGCCTCTTTAATCGCCATTACTTCTGCCTGGAACACACTACATTGATTGCGAAGTCTATATGAAAGACTGAGATTCAGTTGTTTCGAATAGATACCATTTCCAACGCCGTGATCGGTTTTTGAACCGTCTGTATAGAAGTGTATCGCATTGTCTTCCAGGAGTCTCTCTTCTTCCCAAGACGATCTTGAAGGGATGGAAACAAGGAAGCTGTTATCGAATACCATTTTTGGGGTGGTATAGTCTAAGCGATCTGGGATAGATCTGAAATTGTTTAAGATGGTAGTATGACCAGTATTGTTACTGATCCATTGAGAGGTGGCTCTAAGCCTTACGCATGAGTTGGCTGCCACCATTTTGGAGAAGATGTCAAGAGGTGTTAGGTTTAAAAGCACTTCCAGGGCTGCGGTTGGTGTTGAGCGAAGTGCTCCTGTGATGCACATACCTGCTGACCGCTGGACTTTGATGAGTTTTCCTAGATTTACCATCTTGTCAAGTGCGGTCCACCATACGACAACTCCATAAATGAGTATCGGTCTGATTACCGAGGTGTGTAGCCAGTGGGTTATTTTTGGGGAGAAGCCCCATTTTGAACCTATAGCCTTTTTACAAGTAAAGAGCGCTACGGTAGCCTTTTTTACTCTTTCATCAATATTTGCCTTCCAATTTAATTTTTTGTCTAAAATGAGGCCTAAATATTTGGCTTGGTCGGAAAAGCTTAATGGTATTCCTTTAATCTTGGGTGGGTTAATCTGAGGAATTTTGTACCTTCTCGTAAAGAGTACTAATTCTGTTTTATGTGGATTGACGTCCAAGCCACATTGCTTAGCCCACTTTGTTAGCCTATTTAAGGCATTTTGTAGGAGTTCTGAGAGAACTTGGGGGTGTTTCCCAGATATAGATATTGCAACGTCGTCTGCATAAGCAATCACCTTGAAACCCTCTGCTTCCATTGATGTTAGAAGTTCGTTTACTACCATGTTCCATAAGAGAGGCGAAAGGACCCCACCTTGGGGGGTACCTCGATTCACCGATCTGGTGGTAGTAAAACTTCTCATGCTGAAAGTTATTGTCCTGCTTTTGAGCATGAGACTTATAAGTTCTATGAGAGATTTCTCTAATTTCAGCTTGTTCATTGCTGTTGTGATCGCCTGGTAGCTGACGTTGTTGAAAGCTCCTTCGATATCTAGGAAAGCTACTAGGTTGTATTCTTTGTATTTGAGGGAATATTCAATACCACGTACTAGCGAATGAAGTGCTGTTTCTACTGATTTTCCCTTAGAGTACGCATGTTGAGCTGTGGAAATGAGACATGGTTTTAAGTTATGTCTGATGTGAATTTCAATCAATCTTCCCAAGGTTTTAAGAAGGAAGGATGATAGGCTGATTGGTCGTAGATCTTTAGGGTTAACGTGAGAGGGTTTCCCTGCTTTAGGAATGAAGACTACTTTCGCCATTCTCCAGGCTTTAGGAATATATCTCAACCTTACGCAGCTCGTCAGAATGATTTCCAATGGTGGAATGATCATGTCAGAGCATTTTTGTAATTCGGCCGGAATGATTCCGTCTGGTCCTGGAGATTTATATGGATCAAAGCTATCTACAGCCCATTGCAGTTTTTCCCGCGTTATTAGATTAACTGTGTCGCTTGTAGCAGTTTGAGACTCTGATGTTAAGTCGTAAAGTATGTTAGAGCTACCAGGAAAGTGGGTGTCTAATAACAGATTAAGAGATTCTTCATCTGTGGTAGTCCACGTGCCCGCTTCTGTCGTTAAAGCACTGGGTATAGATGGACTTTTTGAGAGAATTTTCCTGAGTCTTGAGGCTTCTGAAGTATTGTCTATTTTTCCACAGAAGTTTCTCCAAGAAGACCTCTTGCTCTTCCTTAATTCTTTCTTATATTGCTTTAGAGCTTGTTTATATAAGTCCCAATCAGAGGGGGATCTAGTGTATTTAGATCTATTGAAGAGTTTGCGACAGCTCTTCCTGAGTGGTTCTAGATCTTTGTGCCACCAGTGAGGTTTCTTTTTACCCTTTACTATGGTAATAGGGCATGAAGTCCTCATTGATTCGTTGAGGGCTTCGGTGAGATGATTTACCGAGAGGTCTAGTTCATCTTTGGTGGAGGAGCTTTTAAGAAGGTTGTGGTCTAGCAGTTGTGCAAGTACCTCCCTATATCGTTCCCAGTCAGTGTTTCGGTGATTACGAAATCCCGTAGATATAATTGCCACATCACTGAGATCAAACTGAATGTATCTGTGATCAGAGTAGGAATTCTCATTTGAGACATGCCAGTTTGAAATCAGGTTATGGATCGAGTCAGAGGTAAGTGTAATATCAAGTACCTCTTTCCTGTTCTTGGTTACAAATGTAGGTTCATTACCAATATTATTAATGAGTAGATTAGTACTTAGTATGTAATCAAATAAGGACTCACCTCTCTCATTTATATCAGAGCTACCCCATACCGTGTGATGGGCATTAGCGTCCATTCCAATTAGGAGCCCCACTTTCTTCGATTGCGCGTCCGCAATTGCCTTCCTTAAGGTCTCTCCTGTAACTGGGCTGTCGTGGCCAAGGTAGGAGGATATGAGCCAGTAGGTGGCTTTATCCGTTGTTATAACAGCGGTGGTAGTGTCCTTGTCGCTGTAATTGGGGAGTAAAAATACATGTAAGTCTTTTTTTACTAATATGCATGACCTTGGTTCACCTTTCTCCGATGCATACAACAGATTATAACCAGGAGTCCTGAGGCCTCTGATGATGGATTTTGAGACCCACGGCTCCTGTATCAAGACAACGTCTTCTTTGTTCTTATGCAGTCGGATTACCAGGTTGTTCGTGGCCATGATGGCGTGATGGAGATTAATCTGAACTAATCGCAGCATTGCTACTTTTAGCCAGATCAACCTCCACCACTGTTTTATCGGCGTTTTCATCGTCTGAGGAGGAATGAAGTAGGGTTTCCTCACTCAGAGTGATGCCTAAGGTGGAGTCTTCAGTACCCATGTCGGAATTGCAGTCGACTATACAATTACATGAAAGAATCAAATCAATATTACTCAAACATTCATCCAAAACACTCACTCAAAATCAAACAATATAATAAATTCATTAATTTGTGATTCAAAATTCACTCATTATGGTTGCGCATATATTTCAACACATTCAATTTAATAAAATTCAAAACACACTCATAAAACATTTGAAGCATACTCATAAACATTCAAAACACACTCATAAAACATTTAAATCATACTCATTAAACAATCAAATCATACTCATAAAACATTTATAATGCATTCATACACACCCATTACATACCACTCATTCATTCATAAAATCAAACATACATTCCATTTAAAGAAATATGAACTCACAAGAATATAATAAACTCATCACTCAACATAAAAAAAAAAAAAAAAAAAATGAAGCAGTCCAAATCAAAATTCGAAAATGCAGATTAACTATGTGAGAAGTTACCAATGAGTACCTTTTCCGGAAAGTACACTCAATTGGAAGCAGATGGCTGATTTGCTTTAAATTTGCAATCAACTAACGTGCTGATGCAATGAATATTCACTTCTCCTGTATGTCTAATCGTGCTAAGGAATTCCTTATCTTTGGAAATACCAGCCATATAGCAATCTTTCGGTTCAATTAAAAGTTTGATTCCAGAATTATCAACATCGATCGCCATGAGATGGGATGTTGTCCTTTGGCAAAGGAGAATATTCTCATTGTTTTTGCGAAGGATCCAGGCCGCATTTAAAGAAGAGTCGAGCTAGAAGAATTTATCAAACCCTTTGAGAATTCTTTGATTTCTTCACAATTTATTTCAAACTAGCGTAAAATACCCGGCGGGTTCTTGCAGAGAAAATTTCTTTCGCACAGAAAGTCCTATGTAATAACAACTAATTATCCTAGAAAGTTTATTTCCGATACTAATAAATTCGGAGAGAATCTCTAGAGCATCATTCACCTATCCTAAGTTTAGTAAACGAGAAATATTCCGAGGAAAATTTATTCGCGAAAGCCCTTTACAGTTACATGATTTATCAAACCACAAATTGTTGGGGTAAATTTTTGTATATTTCATCCAAAATGAATATTTTTACGTACCATGCACACGTAGAATAGGTGAACTAAACATATTTAGTATTGATTACTATTTGTAAACATTGAAAAAGAATAAATTTATTGAAGCATATGCACCATTAACATATGTATGTTAAGCGCTTCAAACTTTTTTTTAGAGCATATTTTTATTTGCCGTAGTTATCACTATCTGTTGTTTCTTCATTTTGGGCTTCTTTAGTCACTTTATTTTAATTTATGTTTTTCATTTTCATAAAATTGATTGAAAAAAGTACTTGCCTTCAGATTCTAAATCGATTTTAATAATATTTCTGAAAAGACTCCGTAATTATAGAAGAATTCCATTTTTGTTTCGTTCAAAAAAAAATGTTGTCTCTACATTTAAAATAAAATTGCTTGAAACCACTAATACTTTCAAGAAATATGCATTTGGAATAACTTTATTTTTGCTGTCGATTTCATTTTTTTAAATATACATACCTAAGCATGCGATTTTAAATTATTGGCCATTAAATACTTTAAAAATGTATTTTATTAACTTCGTTAAGTAATTAATTTTATTGAATTTTTAAATAAATTTTAAATTAATTTTTATTGAAGCATATGTTCATATGTATGTATTTAATTAATAACATATTTTATTAAAACTAATATTTCAAAGCATTTTTTTGCCCTAGACATCACTATCTGTTTCGTCGGTTATTACTTCATTTTTATTATTTTTTCATTTTTATCGTTTTTATTTGTATGTTCTTTTTCCTGGGATAAAGCGAAAATGTCATCTTCAAAACTTAACAAAAGAGCAGCTCGAGAGTTCCATCAACTCAGCCCGCGAATAACTACAAAGAGTGAAAAAAGTGTAAACAAAGTGTAAAGGACGAATGCCAGTCAAATTCAAAGAAAATAGAGCAAACAAAGTGTAAGCAAAGAGTAAAAGAAAATGATAAAAAATTCACAACAATCAGTTTCTGTCTATTTTCTGTTTAATATAATCATATGCAACTGCGCGCACATTCAACTAAATATTTGAGTTGTTTTTTAGCTAGTTTTTTCCTTCATATGTTCTTGATTGCATGGGAAGTGTTGCACAATTCACATATTTCGGGTGAAACAAAACATTTTTTTCAACCAAAGAAGAAAATAGTACTACTTGAAGATACCCTGTTAAGATATCATAAAGACGTTTTAGTGAAAACGTCCACAGAATATCTTCTAGATGTATTCGAAAGATTAAAATGAAAAACTTTTTCAGCATTTTAAAATTACTCCTTTTAAAAGGTTTTAAAGGGGGTATATAGAGAGTCAATATAATGACATTTGTCATGAATATCTTTAAGATGTTTAAAAGATGTTTTATTAATAGTATAACAGAAAGAACACTTTTAAAGAGTGAATTAGGAGATTATAAAGTGAAATGGTATTAAAAAGATTGAACTAATAGCTTGTTAAGACCTGATGCATTTATTGAAGTACTCTCCAAGAGTTTATGTGTTGCTTGGGTATGTTATCGGGTTTTACCAACGATAAAAATAAACATTATAATATTTCTGGAAGCACCCTTTAGCCAAAGAGCATTAAATTTGTCTGAACGCAGTCAAAACTTCCCCTTGCCACCATTGCAAATAGTTGCACATGTGTAAGTAGCTACATCTGTCCGAATTGAAACAAATACATGCTGAACTGAAATGGAACAAAAATAAACGGTTCAAGCCTGAACTGAAATGAATGAATGAATGTTTTATTGAGTCTTTAAGTATCATTTACAAAGTCGTTTCATCTTATTCTATCTTTAACAAAGGTACAAAAGTGGCTGTAACGTATGGCCTTCTTTAACAATCTTACTTTATTTAGGGTTAAGCCTCGTGGCATGTCAATTTTTATATGATAATATAGTTTTGTTCTGCTCGTGCTCAAGAGCGTTATACATTTGCGTGAAACGGAAGTTTCGTTGACTATATACATATTTACAATTTTAATAAACTAATGCTAACTTAATGACTAAAGAACTAAAAACTAAAAAAGGCGAGAACGCTCTTTAAGTTATAAAATACAATTAGTTCACTAGAGGAGTGATAGGTTGAAAAGGTTTCAGATATGAGCGATAGCTCTATACTGCTTACATGTATACATTTAGGATGAGTGAAAAAATTATACGATTACACTAATATCACATAAAAGGGATAATGAGTTGAGAACGATGGTTCTATATTTATACATACACTGCGCGTCATCAGGTTAGCACACCTCCTCGCATAAGTGATTCTGGCCAAACTAAATGAGCTGCCATTTTAAAATTATTGTTTCTTATGGAAGATTCAATTCTCAGTGAAATAAGACAAAATGTGTTGTTTTCCCATGTTTGGGCATTTTTTAAATAATTTTTTTATCTAAAATAACAAAAAAATAACAATTTAAATAAGGTCATCAGGTTAGCACATATTATTTTTTTTTCATTTTAGTTAGGCTTTTAAGCCATGAAATTGTTTCTAAACTTAAACATTAAGTAATTCAAACATTTTTTAATAAATTTAAAAAGGTGTTGATCCTCCCTTGTTGACAATGACTTGTTAGATTCGATTGGGAAGCGAATCGTACAGTTTTCCAATGTAGTCCAAGGAAATGGCTGACCAGGCACGCTTGATGCCTTCAATTAATTCTTCTTTATTTTAATACTGTTTTCCGGATTCGTAAACCTTCCGAGCCAGCCATCCCCACACGTTTTCTATGATATTTATGTCGGGTGAGTAAGGCGGCAACTGCAATAAAGTTGAGTTTTAGCCCTGAATCCATGACTTTACCACCCGGCCAGTGTGGATCCGAGCATTGTCATGTTGAAAATGCCATGGAAGGCTACCAAACAAATTTTCAAAATGGGAAAAAGCATTTTCAAGCACGTTTTTGTAATTGTTTGCTTTCATAGTTGATTTTAAAAACTGTAACTCGCACGTTCCATAGTAGGAAATGGCTCCCCAAACCATCACACCCCCCACCCGACTATGAAGGCGACCATACTGGTGTTCCTCCTTGCGAAGATCATGGAAATAATAATTGTAGCCGTCTGGACCCTCCAAATTTTTTTTGATCCAAAAAGACAACGTAGTGCCAATCAGAATTCCATGTCATGTGCGCCCGTGCAAAATTCAAGGATATTTCCTTTCGAGCCATGTTAAGTGGGGGTTTTTTCTTCAACTGTAACCTTTATAAATGCGGAGCACTCCTTATCACTCTTTAAATGGTAGATAAACTCGCTTTAACACCAACATTTGCCCTGATTTTTGAAGCCGAGTTATGAGAGTTAGATGCTTCTCTCACAATAGCTCTCTTAACAGCATTCGAAATTATTTTATTATTATCACCTTTGTTATTTTTAACATATCCCGACTTATTGCACAGAAATGCGGATATCACTTTTCGACTTCTACCGATCTTTTTGGCTATTGCACTTATTGACAGCTTCAACTACTCATAAGCTTCAATTTTCGATTTCTCTTCAACAGTTAGTGATTTACCTTTACCCATATTATTTGGAATAGATTACTTGAGCAGCAAAAAAAATTTGGTTCTTATACGAGTTGAACTTATGAAGAAAAACTAAAATTAATTTTCATGTGCTAACCTGATGACGCAAAAAAAAAGCACACTTTTCAATTGAAAATTAACAAAAAAGCAAACACCGTAAAACGGGGTCTTTTCTTTGCATGCTCTTTTTGCCAGTTAGAGTGTATACAAGGATGAGAAAAATAGAGCACAAGAAAGTAGCTGCATATTAACAACAACCACCCGAACATCAGTTTTATTAAGCTTAAAGGAGGTGTGCTAACCTGATGACGCGCAGTGTATGTAATATGAATATACAATTAGGACGTAGGAAGAAAATATATATAATACAAGTATAAATTACAGACTATAGGTTATCACAGAATGACTTTGTACTGGGATTTTGATTTCAAAGGTAACTTGTTATAACTTATGCTATGGGTGCGAGTACCGCGCTCCTATTAAGTAGAAAACGTGAACTGGGTTATTTTTAGGGTTATACCTAGTTAATCGTTACGAAGAGTTAGATTTGAAAGTGATCAAGTTGGAAATTGAAGTATTAATAAAAAAGGTTTGATTTAGGTTAGCCACGGTTTTGGTTTTGGGTGACAGTGAGATAAAACTGTGGTGGTGTTATCTCACTTGGTTCTAGAGTTAGTGAGGAGGCTCCAATAGGCGAAAGGTAGGTGACATCGTCCCAAGAGGACCCACTCTGAGAATCGAGGATTTCATCGATTAAGCTGTTGTCAGCGCAGATTAGCTTGGATATAGTACTCTTCATGAGTAAGATGGCATATCTGAGAAACGGGATGGTGTTAGTTTCTTTGTAAAGATATGAATTTGAATATCTTTTAGTTCGGTTTTCAAAGTTAATGTCGGCACATAGTCTTAATATTTTTCTTTCCAATATTTCCAGCTCTGTGGCTATAGTAGGGGAGATGGTAAACCAAATTGGGAAGGCATACGACATTATTGGCCTCACCAGTGTTTTGTAAAAGAGTAATTTTGTCTTTTTATTTAGGTTTTTATGTCGGAAGTGAAACATGAGCATATTTGATATTTTTTTGCTTTTCTCCAGAATAATTCTGGCATGATTATTAAACTTGAATAAGTTGTTAAAGTTAACTCCAAGATATTTCATACTGTTTTTGGGTTGAATGGTTGTGTTGTTGATGGTGATTTTAATGTTTTTGCTTTCTCTTACAACTCCCACAGGGCCTTTGCCACTTGCGTTTCTGAAACAAATCATTTCAGTTTTTTGGAAGTTAATATTGATGCCCCAATTCCTATAAAACTCATTAATCAGAAGAATATGTTTTTCTAGGGTTTTAGTCGCTATGATTGGAAATTCGTGACTTGAGTAAACTATCGTGTCGTCTGCGTATAGCAGCCCAATAGAGGTGAGGTTGTTTTCTGTAAATTGGTGAGGGAAGTCGTGCAGGAAAATATTAAACAGTTGTGGGCCCAATATCTAGCCTTGCGGAACTCCACTGTTACACCCCCGAGATTGAGATTTAGTACCTTGTATTTGGATATACTAGAAGGTTCTGTTTGTGAGGAAGCTCTCTAGAATGTTCGTGATGAACCGCGGGAAGTTAAGTGAAACAATTTTGGCGATGAGCCCGTCTCTCCATACACAGTCGAACGCCTTTTCGACGTCAAGTGAGCATGCAACAGTACATAATTTATTCCTGAGTCCCAATACAATATCGTGACCAAGGCGGAAGCCAAACTGGTAATCCGAGATTGGATCGATTGGGCACTCAGATGGTAGCATCATTTTATCCAGAATTATTCTTTCCAATACTTTACCAATGTTTGAGAGTAACGAAATTGGTCTAAAGTTATTTAGGTCGTGACTATTTTGATTTTTTAAAATGGGGAGAATCCTAGCTTCCTTCCAACAATTCGGAAAATACCCGTTGTTGATACAGTTGTTGAACACGATAGTTAAAAAGTTAAAAGCAAAATTAGATAGTTTTTTTAAGACGAAATCAGTGATCTCGTCCGGCCCTGACGATTTTTTGGGTTTGGTTTTATTTATAATATTTATAACGTTTGCACTATTCGTGAACATTTCTAAGATAGGATTAAGCGAATTGTTTTCGGGACTAAAAAGAAAAATGTGTTCAGGTTTCGATTGTCTGACTTCCCTTGCGGATGATGTAGCTAAGTTGCTCAGGATCAGGTAAAATGATTTTCAAAAGCTGAAACGATGTCCGCTTCGTTTCTTATAGTAACGTTGTTAACCGAAACTTTGTTATACGTGTTTTTCTTTTTGTTCCCTAGCATCCTGAATACCTCTTTAAATGCATGGGGGCCCGGAACGATTTTTTCCAGACGGCCACTAATTTGTTTATTTAGCCATAGGTAAACTTTGTTCTTGATAATGGTGTTTAACAAGGAGATCCTTGTTGAAAGCTCTTTGTAGGGAGCAGAGATCCTGTTGAGATATCTGTGAAAGATGACTTTCAGTTTTTTTTGCCATTGGTGCTTTATGTTGTATAGATTTTCTATCTCGGGCGGGAGATTCCTGTATTTTCTAAATGAGTGAGTGTATCTGGACGAGTTGTACTCAAGACAGGTAAGAAGCGCGGTGTTAAACTCAGAGATGTGTCTGTCTATATCTGCATTAGACAGGCAGCAGCTTTGAGGAAGCAGAATATCTCTCAGCGCGAGATCAAGCTCAACTTTGAATGTGTTCCAATTGGTATTTTTGAAGGATCTGCTGTAGTGAGGCTCTTTAAGGCAAGTGTCCATGTCAGCTATGTCTAGCTTAAGTAAAAGTGGACAATGTTCAGTGAAGGTGGGAAGTGTTTGTACGCTGAAGTTCGGATTTAGAAAATTTAGTAAGTGGCTAGAGATCAGGTAGTGATCCAGAAACGATTGGCCCCGAGGGAAGGTTGGGGTGTCTGATGTGATGTTTGTAAGCGAAGGTGTAGAGGATTGGTACCAGTTAATGAGGGTACCACCGTTAAGGTTCTGCCAGTTATCTCCCCATCTGGGGCTTTTGGCATTTAGGTCTCCTCCAATGATGGCACCATCATAGGAAGCAGCTAGTGTTTCAATTTTGTTGAGCTCGGCAGTTAGTAATGTCGGTGTGCTACTTGTGGGGAAGTAGACCGAGCCGAGAAGGAAGTGCTTAGTTGTATTATCACATTTCAGTTTGATGGCAATAAAGATGGTGGGAATGAGTGAAGAATGGAAATTCACTATTTCGTAGAGAACGTTTTTCTTGACACATAGTGCCACTCCCTGGAGTTCGTCGTTTCTAAGGACGTTGTAGTCGTCAATAACAACTTTGTGTCGACTGTTAAGGTGGGTTTCTTGAATGAAAGCCACTGTGCATTTGCTAGCTTGGAGAATTTTTGTAAGTTCAATTTACCTAGCCTGGTTAATTAAGGACGAAATGTTGAAGTTTACAAATTTAATAATCATTATTGCGGACTGACGAGGAGCTGGTTGACCAGCTCAAGATAAGCTAATCGCTTACTAACGAGTGATTGGAAGTTTCCTAGATTTGACATAAATTTTTCTATTTTTGAGATTAGCTGATTCATCTCGATTCCAAAAAGATCTTTAGAAAGGTTTATGAAGTCGTTGAGGACGCTTGTGCCGGTTGCACCACCGGATGCAGTCGCGGAGGGAAGACTGCCAGTAGGGCCAGAACTCCGAACAGTACGCGATCCTGCAAGCTGATTGGCGTATGAAACCCCAGGGATTATAAAATTACCAGTCGATAAAGCTTTGGAGAAGGCTTTTCCTTCGCTTTGTTTTTCTTTGGCTTCTCGCAGTTTTAGTTTTCTGCTGGCCTCGAATCGCCTGTAGGACACACATCCCCTGAAGTTGGCTGGGTGGTTCTCACCACAATTGACACAAGTGGCTAGGCTTCCCTCTTGCTTAGTAACAGGGCAGTTGCCCGGCTCATGTGGGGCTGTGCACTTTACACACTTGTAGGTGCTGGCACAATTTTTCGCTAAGTGGCCGAACTTCTGGCACCGGCGGCATTGCAGTGCGCCTTTGTTGCCTCTGGGCTTTTCCCAGTGTACTTTCGTATTAAGAAGATATCTGATTTTCAGTAACTCCTCGGGACCCGTGCCCGGTTGGAGTCTGACTAGGAATAAATTGTAGCGGGTTTTGTTCGCTTTTGATCTTATGGTTTCGAAAACCGAGACTTTGTCAACGTTTGGAATTTTTGTTTTCAATTCGTTTAGAATTTCGGACTCAGAATAATCAAGAGTGAGTCCCCTCAAGACGACGTTAGTGGTTCGATCCTCCTTCAAAGTGAAGGAGTGCGCCCCAATATTGTTGGATCTCCTCAGGAGCTCCAGAATATCACGGTGTACTTGGCTATTGTCGACGAAAAGTCTACTTAAATTACCACGATTAATCACTTTGAAATTAAAAGGAACCGAGTTTTCGCGGAAGTCTTTAATAAATTTATTAATGTTCACGTTTTTTAAAAAGATAGAAGGGCAGTACTTACCCTTCGAGCGCAAGGGCTCCGTTCCGTTGGTGCTGTCGTCACGTGGTGTTTTTTCAGGTCCAACGCTGGCTTCTTTTCTCCTAACATTGGTTACGGTGTTAACTTGGGTATCATCTGTGTCTTGCTGCATTCGGTGATCGATTTGTGAGCCCCAATTGTTGGCTTGTGACGGGAGAACTTTCATTCCCAGACCCAGGATTGAAAATTGGTTGTTATTCTGCTGATTATTGCTCACAGGACTGCAGCTGCGGCTTTTGCTTGCACAGGTACGCTTCCTGCTAGGAGTGAGCCAAGTGTCGGCGTCGTCGACTTCTTCAGCATCCATTTCATTTTCAGGAGCATTCGGGGATAAGCTTGTGTTTGCGCTATTGCTTAATGCAAGGAGTTGGTGGGCTGCATCAAGCTTTCTTTTTCCTGGTTTTTTCCCTTTATCAAATTTGTACCTCATTTCGAGGTTCTGCTTCTTTCCTTCTCGCTGGTGAGACGTTTTGAGCACTTCGGGTTAGGAAAGTAATCCTGCTTTTTCGGAGTGATCACTGCACCATCCGACGTTAATTTTTATTTTAGGTTATAAATAAAGTTCGTTTTAATTACTGGCGACTGATATTTAATCAGAAAGGTTAGTTAAAATTGGAAAATTAAACTTTGCCACGTTTTAATTTTTGGTTAGGTATCCAATTTATTTAACACGTCTAGTCTGTGTCAGATGTAAAATCGAACTCCGCCTAAACTGAAATGAAACAACTATTCACTTTCCTGTTTTCTTTCACCAAATTTAAGGATCTGATAACACGACTCATTTTTTGCGGCCATATGGTTTTTCAAGTAACTGACTTTATCGAACATCGATATTGCGAAATTTTGATGCACAAAAAGATGTGCTCAATGTGTAAACTTGTGCTTTTTTGATATTTAAAAATTTTGATCGCAGAAAATCGTGCGCAAAAGCTTGCATATATAAATGCTGACTCTGTAAGCATCGATGATTTTATCACTTGAATGTGAATGTTAAACATAATTTCTGTAAAAATTAATATCATACAATATTGACGAAAGTAATATTGCAAGGCATTTTATGTGTAAACTAAAATCCACACGTTTTTTGAACGAAGTTTGTATGCACAAAAAGTCGTGTGAAATGTATTAACAGAAATCCGTGGCTTTATCGAACATCGATGTTGCAAAATTTTGATGCACAAAAAGTCGTGTACAATGTGTCAAGTAAGATCTGTGCTTTTTCGATTTGGCAAAATTTTGAACGGAGAAAATCGTGCGCAAAAACTTGCATATATCACTTGAATGTAAATGTTAGGATAGTCGCGCACTGGCAACTGTGATCGAAATCAAATAGTTTAATCACCAGTTGAAAGAGAACCGCGCACTGGCAACTCTTTACTCATGCTCACACTCTTGTCTCTCTTGCTCTTATAGAAAACAGCTCAACTGTTGCGAAGGCAATCGTTTAGTTTGTGTCAAAACACAAACTTTTTAGTTGCTCGAATCGAGTTGCTCTAAGTGCGCGGTGTCCCATATAAGCCCATATGTTTCATTTTAGCAACTAAACAGTTGCGAAACTAAAAATTGAATGTGCGCGCCTGGCCTTAAAACATAATTTCTGCGAAAATTAACATCATACAAAATTGACGAAAGTAATATTGCAAAGCATTTTATGTGTAAATTAAAATCCGCAGGTTTTTTGAACAAAGTTTGTATGCACACAAAGTCGTGTGAAATGTGTTAACAGAAGTCCGTGGCTTTATCGAACATCGATGTTGCAAAATTTTGATGCACAAAAAGTCGTGTTCAATGTGTCAACTAAGATCTGTGCTCTTTCGATTTGGCAAAATTTTCAACGTAGAAAATCGTGCGCAAAAACTTGCATATGTAAAAGCTGTTTTTCTGAGAATCGATGATTTTATGACTTGAATATGAATGTTGAAACATTATTTCTGCAAAAATTGACGAAAGCAATATTGCAAGGCATTTCCTTTGTAAACTTAAATCCACACGTTTCTTTAACGAATTTTTTTGCACACAAAGTCGTGTGGAATGTGTTAACAGAAATCCGTGACTTTATCTAACAACGATTTTGCGAACTGTTGATGCACAGAGAGTTAAAACTAAAATCCGTGCCTTTTTTAAATATTGATAGATACTACAAAATTTATATGCACGAAAAAATCATGCGCTAGAACTTGCGTGAATCCATGGCCGTGTAAACAGTTTCTTACTCCAATAGCCCAAGTAGGTGTTCAGCCTCAAAATATATAGAGGAATAAAATGAAATGAAATGCAGAATAGTTAGAAACGGCAGACAGTTCTCAATCTGCTGCTTTTAATTTTCTATTTTGGAAATATTTTTTGGAGGTAAGTGAAAGTAATTTAAATTTTAATATATTATTTATATTAGTTGTTTCATTTTCAGATGACCCTATGTTACTATCGACATACAAAGGTAAGTATATAAAATGTTTATAAAGTAATACTTTTGTTTGTTTGTCTGCTATTGGAGTATTTACAAACAAACTGACAAACAAACAAAAGTCTTACTTTATATAATAGTATAGATTGGGACCCATGGGATTCAGAAGTACCATCATAAGGGCAAGCATCAAGTGGCTGCTTCGTCATGAGAAATCTGTCACGAATTCGAATTGGATTATGGGTTCGAATAGTGTTAAATGTAATTCCAGACCATATGTGCACCGTGTCATTGGTGAAGCATGTGAAAATCTGATCACTTTGTGGAACATAAGCAACGAATTTAAGAGAATGTTTTGTCTGATTGAATTCAAGGCGATGCGATACTTCGAAGGTTTCGAGATTCAAAAGAATTGCTTCGTCATAGCAATGAACAACGGCAAGCAGAGGCTTTAGTGGAATTCCAGGGAAGGATATATTTGAGATTCCGTTGTTTGAATAGCGTTCCGAGTGAGTTATTATTGACTTATCTAAATAAACAGGGTTTAATTTGATATTGTTTCAATTCAATGAAACTAACTAACATCCAGCTAGAAAATACGACCGTGTTTGCCTGTTTGGTGGCAATAACATCGAAATTATGTTGATCAGGAATGTTGATAACCACAACCACAAGCCAACAGAGAAACAGAAACTACAAATTGTCAATTTGGAATTTGACAACCGGAAGTCAGGTGATTCCAGTCACTTTCCAATGTTTTGGAAGTTTGACTTAGGTACACGTTATCCCTGATTTATTGGAGATTGATAGTATTTACACGATTAAATTTTAAAATTTTACTTAAAGTAGCTAATTTAAATAAAACCACATTCGAGAATCATAGCTATTAAAAATATAATTTGTGTTTTATTATTTATTAATGAAATTTCTCTTTGCATGTGAGCTTGAAGGCATGTAAAGAAGATGCGACACTCGGCGAGTTTTAATGAAGTCGTTTACTTATCTGCAGCACAATTTCTGAAGACGAATCCAAACAAACTCATTTACTACGTTCATTGGCGGGGGAGAATGTTGAATGCTGCACCCTCATTGATGACATCCACCCGCACTGAACTTGGCCAGTACCTAATTTCCAAACACCTACACATAAATTATACCATTTTATGTAACTTACATGAAGGTTATATGGAGGGCGAAATATAGATCTTCACTGGAAGTTTTTAACCGAAAGTTTTGGATGTGTTTTATTTTATTGAGATTGCAATTTTTAGATTTTGAGATTTTTAAAGAGTTTACCCATTTTTAAAAAAGGCTAAATTAGCTATAAACAGAGGACAAGACGAAGTATATGCTATCATCGAGAAAGGAATCTCAACATCGTGGAGTCGGGCGAAACGTCACGATGGATAGGTATAACTTCGAAGTCGTCAAAGACTTTGTCTACCAGGGCTCCACTATATCATTGCAAAACGACATCAGTGCAGAGATCAAGCGAAGAATTACTCTTGCCAACCGCTTTTTCTTCGGGCTAAGAAGGCATTTGAGTAATAAAGCCCTATCTCAAAGAACCAAGGAGACCTTGTATAAGACCCTCATCATTTCAGTCCTGCTGTATGGGGCAGAAGCATGGACACTGTCTAAAACGGATGAAAATCTGCTTGTGTGCTTTGAAAGAAAAGTTCTTCGTTTGATCTTCGGTCCAGTCTGTAGCGATGGACTATGGAGGAGAAGGTTCAGCAACGAGCTGTACGGGCCTTACAGCGACGTTGACCTAGTCAAGAAGCTGAAAATATAACGGCTGAGATGGCTGGGACACGTGGAGCGTATGGACAGCGACGCACCAGCCCGTCGAATCTTCCAATCCACCCCTGATGGTCTGCACAGCAGAGGAAGACCCCACCTCAGGTGGCGCGCACAAGTGGAGAGTGACCTCAACCAACTTGGAGTGCGTAACTGGAGCAGCTAGCTAGCGACCGAGCTAGCTGAAGGGGCTTGTTGGTTGAGGCCTTAGTCCACCCTGGACTGTGAGCGCCATCTAAAGTAAGTAAGTATGTCATTGCAACACTTCAGGAGGATGCGTCCCAAATGTATTGCCCGACCCGAAGGGTTCACAGTATATTGAAAACAGAGTTAGCCATCGACAGCCTGTTCCAAAGGACACAAAGAAGAATGCCCACAAAGCTGTCCAGCAGTTGCTACTACATCTTTCTTGTTGGTCGCTTTTTTTTAAGTCAGGCCAAACCTTTGAAGATAATTTTTAATAATGCGTTTCTGGAATTATATTTGCTTACATTCTTTATGCCACCTTTTTTCCGATCACATTGTTTTTTTTTTGAAGATCCAAACTATTCCACACCCTTGGACATGGTATAAAAAGCATGCCATACGATTAAAGAATCTATGTATGTTATTATTTTTTGTTAAATAATTAATCAATATTTCTTTGAATTACCTCCTTTTATATTCAAAAATTTTATTTGTAAACAATTTCAAATCTCAAAAACAAAAACTGCGATTTTATTCAAAGTCATCAAGAATTATTAATTAATTATAATAGATCGACATTTCAATTCACCAAGTTTTTGGCATTTAGGGCGTACCTCCTAGGCAATTTGCAAACGTTAATGCCAAATAGTCACATTCGCCAAATTATTCTTACGACTCGCAAGTCATAATAGGGCTCGTAATTCCAAATGAATTCTGTATATTTCTTAATTTTATACCAATTTTTCAATAAAAATAGTGTAAAGTAATGGCTCAAGTCAAAAAGTTTAATTTATTATTTTATAAAAAAACATTAATTTGTTGAAAATAAGATATACATAAATTATAAATTATAGTACACATATGTACATAATGAATTATATAAAACAAATAATTTTAATCTTATTGTATCATAGAAATTATTGGTCCATTATGTTTCAGATTCAATTTTTTAAGTATATTGAAAAAAAAAACAACATCAACTGTTATTGAGTATTTTGTTATGTACTGCGCTGGTTGAAACCAGCACAGGAAGTCAAAGCAAAAAAAGGTTCAGTTCCTGTTAAAGTTGACCAAGCAACTGCATCCCAATCAAATGCTAAAGCACAACCTCCTGGATCGCAATCAAAAGCTAGAAAAAAAAGCTGCTCAGAAAAAAGCTATCGCTGAGGTTCAACCTAAAGCGGATTCTGCACAGAAAAAGCCCGAGAGCACTGCTCCCCAGAAAAAATATGTTGGAATTCCTGCAAAACTAAAAAAGAAACAGAAGAACAAAAACAAAAAAACATGCATCCGACCCTGAAGTTGAACCCACTCCGAAGATAGAAAAGATCAAGAAAATCAGAAAGCCCAAAGAGGCGTTGCAGGATAAGAAAAAAGCAAAGATTGCCTTCAGAAAGCAGAAACTGGCGACCAAAGGCGAACCCCAGAAAGAGAAGAAATCGAAAGCTGGTACCAAATTCCGTTTTGATCCGATTCCCTACGACGAGGACCAGTTCAAAGCAATTGTCAACAGCGAGAACATCAAGAATATGGAAGCCCTCAAAAACATAGTCGAAAAGGAAATGAAGACGAAAACGAAAAACTTTTCCACACATGCGGACACTTTCAGCTTAGATTCAGAAATCGGATCTGTTTTTTCTTTTTTTTTTATCAGTTAACAAGAACCGAGATTTTTAGTTTATTAAATTCTTAAAAACTAAATTTTTCGAAATTGACCCTTTTTCTTAAAAATCATTCCAAGGGATTTCTATTAAATTCAAACAAAATTACTCTATTTAGACTTACGACAACTTCTCATAATAAATAGATTACAACAAAAACTAAGCACTATCAATAATTGGTTCATTTACTTCTGTTGCTCATCGAGAAATTTTTGCAACAGTCCTGAATCAATTGGAATTTGCAATTGTTCGGAGCCATCTAGAGTCCTTTTACTCTTGACCAATTTGTGATCTAAAAATTCAGTTAGTTGTGCCCTTAATGCCAGATCTGAACTAACCAAAAATGCCTCTCTACAACTACAATAGAGATCCTTGAATGGCATTCCTAGGAAAATAATGAAAAGTTACAAAATACTTTTACCGAAGACGAGAGATTAAGCTCTTAAAAGTACCTTGATAATTGGGATTTGATTTATTCTTTAATTGATACTTCACAACGACCATGTAGATCCCTCTGGCGTTTTGTGTTAACGATGAGAAGACACTGCGCATAGATGATAAAGCCAGTTCTCCAGAATGCTGAACTAGCAATGAGTTTTCGAAGGCAGTTTCATCGCTATAAGGCAGCATCGTCGTCACATCCCACCACGAGAAGTTGTAATTACTGAGTTTTGTATGATTCCATATAGAAATAAATAGAGAAGCTGATATTGGTCGTCGGAAAAAGAAGGCAAGTCTAACCTACATAGGGGTGTGTTTATGAGATCAATGGACGCTAAGAGATGTATATTAGGTACCGTAGACAAACGGGAGAGAATCTTTTGCGCTTTGGGGTCCCTAACATAGTTCCATCGATATTGTCCACAATCAGGTACAAAAGCGTTTCCGGAATTAGTCCGAATTCCTCCTCGATGATATCGACAGCTTCGTGTGGATTAGCTGGGCTGGGAAAATAATTTTGATTACAAAAACGAAAAATTATTTTTATGCGTTGATAGGTACTTATATAATTAAATATAGAAAAAAAGAAATTTGATATAGGTATAGACCAGTTTTTAAAATTTATTCATATAAACTTTGTTAGCAAAAAATATAGAAAATCTTTAATACTTTTCATGTGTATATAAACAATTTCAGAAATTTATAAATATTCACATAAAGCTATTTTGAAAAAAAAACCAAATAAGTTTTTCGAGAAAAAAATAATTTTAGAAAATTTAATTAATTAAAAAAAAATTAGAATAAATAGAATAAAATTATTATTGACACATTATTTCAAAAAAATCAGATACCTTTTTTGGAAAAAATATTTTGTATGCATTTACATATTGCAGGGAGAGTACGATAACTTAGGCGCCAAAAATTGATAACGGATTTTTGTACAAGGGTCAAATACAAGCGTTTTTTACTATGGGAGGGGGGGGGTCTATCTCACCCCGTTTAGGAGGTAGGGGCGATTTTAGAAAAAATGACTTAAATTGAAAAAAAAAATATTAAAGAACAACGGCAACACTTACAATAAAATACTATACCGATTTTGAAAGCCAGAAGTCTGTTCTATAATCGTAAATTTAAATTAAATTATTTATGTCAATAGTTTTTGAAAAATTTGCATGCAAACTCAAAATTTTGTTAAAAAAAAATGAAAAAAAAAAGTTTAGACCAATTTTTTTCAAAATTGTAAAATGAAGTGCTTAATTGGCTTTTTGTGGTCAATGCTACTATTAATTCTGAATCGAACACAAAAAACCCAATGGTTTTGTCCCTTCTAGTTTTTGAGAAAATCGAAAATTACTAAAACTACTTTTTATGAAATTTTTGATTTTTGGTATTTAACTACGGTGATTTCATTTTAAGGATTAATGTTAATGTGGTTCATTTGTAGGTAAAGTACAGCAAATCATTTAGGGTTACCAAGAATGCACCAGAGGAGGTAGAATTGCATGGCATTTCGCGTCTCAGTCAGTCATTTTGTTAGTAAGTCAGGTGTTACTTAAAAATAGTCAAGTCAATTTTTCAATGTTCAATATATTAAAACAGTAAACACGGTATTTTGATCACAAAAAAAAAATTATAGCAAGCACCTCCCGAATCTCTACCCAATATTGAGGCCCATGGAAAAATGTGCCGATAGATGGGTTTATTGCTCTGAGATTAACTTTTATATGGATTGCACCAGAGAAACTTTTAAATCATTAGTTTTAAGCAAAATTTAAGTAACGTTATTTATTAAAATAAAAGATTAACTATGTAAATCATTTAAATGTAATTTGAATTTTATATACCCACCTACAAATTTGTAACTATATATTTACTTATGTATCTTAGTCTGTAAGAGTATAATATGCTCTGGTTGATGAATAAATAATAATAATAATATTGTATTCTTACAATTTTTGTCACCTTTTTGAGTTGGAGTTGAGGGGAGTTGACGCTTTAGTTGGAATTAGACCAATTTCTTCTAAGAACGCGATGCTTTTGAAATATTTTTTTTTGAAATATTGAAAAGTTATTTAATTTAGGATGAAGTAGTGGATGCTTAGTCGCCATTCTTTATTCCAAGAAAAAAATACTTCACTCTTACAAAGGTTGAATAACGAATGACCTTGGTAAACAATAACCTGTACCATATTAGCATTAAAAACAAACAATAAACATACATATTAATTTAGGAATTATATAAATTTGCTGCATTCATACAGTAGTACCTAGGTTATGTGAATTTTTCATAATGTATTAAATTTTCATGTCTGAACATTTTAAATGTGCAACTTTAGGCTACGTACATACATATATTTTGTAGACATTGGATATAGACCATAGGGTAAATTCAAAGTTTCTTTAAATCCAGATTCTGTAAATGCAAAAGAAACCTTGCATACACCCAACCTCGCACCTACCCCAAATCCTATAGTGTGCCCAGGCAGGGGGGTTGCATACATATCTCACTGTTTATGCGCTGTAATGCGTAAGCAAGCAAAAGAAGCAAATATCCCATAAAAAAGTAGTTTTCGTTATTTTCAATTTTCTCAAAAACTAGACGACATAAAATCATCTAGTTTTCAGTTTTTGAATAAGAATATATTAGAGCAACGTTTTATGTTTTTTTTTTCACCAAAATTTGAGTTTAAAACTCGTTTTTTCAAAAACTATGCATAGATTCTACTTGATTTAAAAATTATCTAATAGATCAGAGTATTGGCTTTAAAAAAAGGTATAATACTTAATTGTAAGTATTACCGTTATTTTTTAATATTTTTGTTTCCATTTTAGTACCTTTTTTATAAAATTGCCCCTCCCGCCCAAACGGGGGGAGATAGACCCCCCCCTCCCATAGTAAAAAATGCTTGTATTGAACTGTTCTACAAAAAACCGTTATAATTTCTTGGCGCCTAAGTTATCGTACTCTTGCCCATATTGCTTATAAGCAATTTTAGGGGGAGTACGATAATCTTGAGTACGATTTCTTGAGCAGCAGTACATAACTGTTAGTTGTTTACTCCAATTAATGTAAAATACAAAACTGTTGCTACAGGCGCCTGCCTGGCGACTGAACATACCCTAAGCGGAGCAACGGAGTTGCGTGAGCGGGTGTGAGCAAATTTTTAGTAGTTGGTCTTATTTCCGTTTGACAAAGTGAAATAAAGCCAAATGATTTTGAGAAATAAGACCAAGGCCTTATTTCACGGCACCTCAGTTTTCACTAAAGCTTTCTGGTGAGTGGTGGGCATCATTGTTAATGGCATTAAGAGAGAGCCGATATTATTTGGTCGCAATATCTGTTTAAGCTCGTACAGGCATCGTCTTGGGCTGACCAACGGGTAAGTGACAAATTTTTTAATATGACATTTTCGGAACCATTAAAAATGAATTAAGAATCTTTGCTCGCTCTGTTGATGCCGTAAAAAAACTTATATATGGGGCATTTCACGTGAAGCGGACAACGAAAAAAGTGATGGGTGTTGAAATTCATTCATCTTTGTGTTATTTATACTTCATTTGAATCTAAAAATACATTTAGAAGGATTTTTAATTTTGAGGTCTGGTACTCCAGTTATGGGCTTGTAAACTTTCGACAAGCAATGAGTAAGGGTTTTTAAGAAAAATGTTGATAAATTAAATGAAGCAATATAGAAATAATTTTAATAGTTGAATATATGGTAAAACAGATGTTCTTTTTATTTATGAAATCTAAACCGGAAATGGAATTTTTTGTATATAAATAAAACCGGAAGTTAACATTTCAAATCAAATTTTAGTAAACTTGGCCCATTTTTATATTTTTTTATTAAGTCTCAAAATAAAGCCCACATATTGGAGAAACTACATGCCAAGTTTCAGAGTGGGATATCCATACGTTTAGAAGATACATAATTTTTAGTGCGTGGACCTCGTGCAAAAAACAGATTTTTTATACCGTTCAAATATTCACTCCTAACAGATGGCTTCTCTTCATTCTATGAGAAGGCAAGAAAGCTAGACCAAAAGGGGCTTATCGCACGACACGAAGTTGCCACCTTAGCACTAAAAAATATGTAACTTCTAAATGAATGGAGATCCCATCTTCAAACTTGGTATTTGGAATCTTTATTATATAAAGAACAATAAGAGAAAAGAAAAAAAATATCAAAATGGTCTAAGCTACTTAAAATTAAAATTGAATCGCCAACATCCGGTTTTCTATAAGTATAAAAAATCTGTTTTTTTGCACGAGGTCTACGCACTAAAAATTATGTATCTTCTAAACGTATGGATATCCTACTCTGAAACTTGGCATGTAGTTTCTCTAATATGTGGGCTTTATTTTGAGACTTAATAAAAAAATATAAAAATGGGCCAAGTTTACTAACATTTGATTTGAAATGTTAACTTCCGGTTTTATTTATATACAAAAAATTCCATTTCCGGTTTAGATTTCATAAATAAAAAGAACATCTGTTTTACCATATATTCAACTATTAAAATTATTTTTATATTGCTTCATTTAATTTATCAAAATTTTTCTTAAAAACCCTTACTCATTGCTTGTCGAAAGTTTACAAGCCCATAACTGGAGTACCAGACCTCAAAATTAAAAATCCTTCTAAATGTATTTTTAGATTCAAATCAAGTATAAATAACACAAAGATGAATGAATTTCAACACCCATCACTTTTTTCGTTGTCCGTTTCACGTGAAATGCCCCATATGTTTTATAATAAGCCGAACAATCTTGCAGCTTGTGAGCGCATGGTACATATGTTGCATACTTACATTTTTCTTTAATTTTTGCTTGTAAGCCGTTATATTGCCCTGACATGTTATTTGCATTATCATAACATTGACATCTGCAATTTTTTATGTAAATTTTTAATGACTTAAAAGTATACATAATTGCTTGCAACATGTCTTCTGCTTTATGGCCTGTATTTGGCAGAAAGCACATAAATCGTTCTACGGGTTCTGCGTTCTCTTGAACATACCTTAAAATTAATGAAAGCTGGTCTACATTGCTTATGTCAGGAGTCGAATCAACTCTTTAGATCTTTGAAGCTGTTCCATAATCGTTTTTGTGGCTCTAGCTGACATAATTTTTATAATCTTTTCATAGGTGACAAAAGATAAATATGATGTGTTTCCTTTTCCTGGATTGCCAAAACTTTGTGTATGTTTTGAAAGAAATGGATCAAATTCCGATCATGAAATTCCCGTTATGTATAAATCCAAATTTATCTATCTCGCCACGAAAAGAAAGACCACGGGTTGCCAAGGATTTGACAGCTACGACGACTCTGAGCATCACATTACGCCAGTATTTTCTTTGATCTTCTAACTGGTAAAATAACTTGGAATCAATTCTGTTTTCGGCTTTGGAACGAGTTTTCATTTTGAGAACACAATTTTTGTGTCCCAAGCTTGATTCATGTGTATGGAATGTTTCATTTGCATGTTTCCAATCACAAAAGCCTTGACTCGAAGCAAGTTGACCTTTACCACTATCAAAAAGGCGACATGGTCCACAAGATACAGACCCAAGTGACTTTCAATAAATTACGTAAACTCGAAAAACATGTTTACCATTCTTCAATATTTTGCTTGAAACCATTTCTTGAGAAAAATCTATCAAAAAAAATCTAACCACAGAGCTGGATCGTTTTCCACCTCAAAAGAACTCGTCATAAGAGGAGAAAGTAAAGAAGCTGTATTTGAATTTATTGAGGGTATTGAGGAAGTCGCAACATCAGATATTGTATCTTGAATAATATTTTTATCTTGAATTGAATTTGTTTCATTAATTGATTTTGTAGTGACCTTATATCTAGGATCCGGCTTGATCGATTTTTATATTTTTTTTTTAATAAAAAAGGGACTCTTTGTAGATGGTTTAGAAAAAAAATTAAGATCCTTCCAGCAAAAGTTATTCTAGCCCATTTTTTTAGAGCTACATAGCAACAAGTGTTTTTTTTTTATTAATGTTTTCGTTTCATTGGAATTTGCTCCAAAGAATAGGTAGGTACATGTCTGTAAATATTTTTATCATGAATTTTCATTATAAAAAATCGTTTATAAAAAATAAGAATAGTAAATGGTGAAAAAAGTGAGTGACATGTTACAGTGAACTATCTCACAGCCGGACACTCACGGCACTGAAAAAATTGTCATGCTTGAAAACTCAAAAAATCGCATTTTTTAAATCTTTGTATTTTTTCTTTATCCTTCAAAAATATTGTAAATTAGACAATTGCTAGGTGCGGCTTGCGTGCGTTTTCTTGCGCCGCCCCTAGCAGCCTTGCCGCCCCAGGCTGTAGCCCCTTTAGCCCTAGTGTTAATACGCCCCTGAATAAAGTGCTATACGCATTTGAAGGCCAGAAGTTTGTTCTATAATCCTGCATTTAAATTAAATTACTTATGCCAATGGTTTTTGAGAAATTCGCATTTAAAGTCCAAATTTTGATAAAATAACGTGAAAAAAAAAGTTTAAACCGATTGTTTTCAAAATTTTGAAATGAAATTGTAAATTAGCTTATATGCGATCCATGTAACTATCAGTTCTTAATCGAACACAAAAAACCGCATGGTTCTATGTCTTCTAGTTTTTGAGAAAATCGAAAATTACCAAAACTACTTTTTTTGATTATTGGTGGTGACGGTGATTCCATTTTAAGGATTAATGTTAATAAACATAAACCGCAATTCATTTAGCGTTACCCAGAATGCACCACGAGGAGGTAGAATTGCATCTGGGTCAGTCATTTTGTCAGTTAGTCTGGAGTTAGTCAGTCATAGTTAGTTAAAAAAGATTAAAATGTATTAAAAAAATGTGTAAGTCTTGTCAATAAAGTCATCGTCCGTATACTATTACTGTCGAGTTCGTTGAGTTACTCGTTTATGGTGAGAAGCTGAGGATGTTTTGGCGGTAAAACACTTTCTGAAGGGTGGGAGGATCAATGTCTTTTAACTGTAAACCCTCACATATATCACCATCGGTATAACAAGGGTAAACTTTTTTTACATCTGATAAAAACTCTATTATTTGCGAACCCCAGTCGTCCTTATATTTCCTTTCTAGGCTGTATTTTCGATAGAAAAATAGTGCCATGTATTGGTGAAAATGGTCGGCGGTTTGTGTTGGTCTTAAAGATCGTTTATTGTATTTTATATGTATTTAGTGGACATTGGATAAATAGAATAAATTTGAATTTTTTTAAAATACAGATTCTGTGAATGCAAAAGAAACTTTGCATGCACCCAACCTCGCACCTACCCTAAATCCTATAGTGTGCCAAGCAGGGGGGTTGCAGGGGGCAGCATGCCTCCCCATACATACTTTACTGTTTATGTATTGTAATGTTTATTTATGTAAGCAAGCAAAAAATAACAAAAAATGTATAGAAAAGTAGTTTTAGTTATTTTTAATTTTTTCAAAAATTAGAAGACATAGAACCATGCGGTTTTTTGTATTCGATTAAGAACTGATAGTTACATGGAACACATATAAGCTTATTTACAATTTCATTTCACAATTTTGAAAACAATCGGTCTAAACTTTTTTTTCACGTTTTTATCAAAATTTGGACTTTAAATGCGAATTTCTCAAAAACCATTATCATAAGTAATTTAATTTAAATGGAGGATTATATTATATATATTATATGGCTTTCAAATGTAGTACAGCACTTTATTGTAAGTGTTGCCGTTGTTTTTTAATATTTTTTTTTTCAATTTAAATCATTTTTTCTAAAAGTGCCCCTTCCTCCTAAACGGTAAAAGATAGACCCCCCCTCCCATAGTAAAAAGTGCTTGTTTTTGACCCCTCTACAAAAACCCGTTACCAAATCTTGGCGGCCAAGTTATCGTACTCGTGCCAATTTTAGAAAATTTAAAAAAAATAGAAATTTGGTGTCAATGTTAAAAATTTATTGATAAACCCCACATGAAAATTTTTGTTTCAATAAAAATAAACTTTTTTTACAAAAAATAGTTTTTATCCATATACAGTCGACTCTCTCTAAGTCGAACTCCCTCTAAGTCGAAGTTCCCTCTAACTCGAACTTTTTAGCCGTATTTTTGCATTCCCCTCAATTGTCCATACAAAAACTATCCTCTAAGTCGAAGTTCCCTTTAACTCGAACACATTCTCTTGATTATTGACCTATTTTCTTTCCCTTTAAGTCGATTTTTTTTCTTTTGCCGAAAAAAAAAATAAAAAAAGAATCTCTCAAATCGCAACTCGTTATTGTTTGTAATTGCTTCCGCCTGCGCCGTCACCGTCATGTCAGTGTGCTTTATCTGCAGTTTAGAATATTATCAAAAACAAAAATCTCTTCCTAAAAAGATATTCATAAAAAAATTGCAAGGCAATAAAAAAAGCATTTGTTGGTTGGATTACATTCCATTCCAACTTCCAAACATTTTGTGCTTTATTCGAAAACTATATGACTGAAGTTCTCTTTAATTATCGTGGGTCTTAGTCCAGTCAAAGCGTCATTTGACCTTGCGCGCAGAGGCATGGTCTATTTTTTTTTCATGGATCGATAGGTGCTTATGAGAAAAGCTTAAAACCAAATTTGCACCACATGACAACTTTTTTTACCAAAGTTATTGGTAAAAATGTATTTTGTGTCATTTTTTGGTCATTTGCGAATATCTCGGCTTCACTATCTCGCACAAACAAAAATTAAACATGATTTTATTCCTTATAACATTATCTATTATGTTCTAAAAAAAAAAACATTTGTTTAAACAAATGAGAAAAAAGTTATAGTAAGTTAAACAAATTTTTTGTTGTTTAAAAGTCACTTTTTCGTGATTATTAAGAAAAAAGCTCATTTAACGATGAAATTTTTATTTTTTATTATTTAAGTTCTTGTAATTCCCTACAATTTAAAAAAAAAATCAACACTCTACGATGAATTAAAGCCGAGTAATAAATTATTGAACATGGGTAAGTCAGCGCACCCACGCATTTTATGATTTTATGTTTTAATTAATATCTCAGCCCCAGTATGTCGCAAAGTGAAAATAAAAAACTGTATTACTAATAACAATATTTTCTATCAACTTGCATTTAATTTAATATGTTTGAGCAAAAATATAAAAAGTTACCGTTGGTTTCAACGTTTTTTTTCTTGTTTTTAATACCTTTTTTCATAGTTATTGAGAAAAAACCTGTATTTCACGATAAATACTTTTGAGTTTTGGATTTTTGTTTTATAGTCCTTCTAATTTTCTTCAAATTAAAAAAAAAATTAGTCCATTACGACAAACGGGAGCCAAGATATTCATGATTTAAAAACTTAGGAAAGGTTACAATTTAGTATTTTAACCTTGTAGCTTGTAATTTTGGTGTCGCCAGCAACAAGACATATTGGTATGCTTCAAACACCCCACACATACTTACACATATTTGTTGCTTCTTGTTGCGGTTTTTTGTGTTCGATTAAAAACTGATAGATACATGGAACACATATAAGCTAACTTACAATTTCATTTCACAATTTTGAAAACAATCGGTCTAAACTTTTTTTTCACGTTATTTTATCAAAATTTGGACTTTAAATGCGAATTTCTCAAAAACCATTGACATGAGTAATTTAATTTAAATGCAGGATTATAGAACAATCATCTGGCTTTCAAACGCAGTATAGCACTTTATTGTAAGTGTTGCCGTTATTTTTTAATATTTTTTTTTTTCAATTTAAACCATTTTTTCTAAAAATGCCCCTACCTCCTAAACGGGGGGAGATAGACCCCCCCTCTCGTAGTAAAAAGTGCTTGACCCCTCTACAAAAACCCGTAATCAAATCTTGGCGGCCAAGTTATCGTACTTTCCCCCCAAATTGTTGTTGGAACATTAATCAATCAAGAGGCAAAATTCATAGATAATGTAATGAGATGACTAAACTTTTATTCTCAAAAAAGCGTTTGAAGGATTCGCATTAAATTAAAAAAAAAAACTAAAATGGGAGAATTTATGTGCAAAGGAAATGTTCAAGATCAGCTACGAACGAAGATGTTCTACACATTTTATTATATACATCTGATCCGCATATATCTAGTCTGGTAAAACCAAATTTGACGAGGCTAAAGAACTTTTAAACATACATTAATATCGATACATAACCTATTAATAAGATACTTTTGAATTACGTTTTTAGTTTTTTTTATCTTAAGGATAAAACACTTTCATATATCAAAAAGGGGCATGACAGTTCACGGGTTTTACTAAAAAAATAATACTTTTCATAAATTAATTTCTACATATAAAACTTAATCAAAAAAAGGCCTGCTTTTACTGAACTTTAAGCTGAAAACTAAAAAAAAGGGGCGTGAAAGTGGGCAGAAAAAATATGCATCTGATGTCTTGAGTTTAAAAAACCTCAAACAAAAATGTTCGGCTTCCTGGTCACTAAAGATAAGAAAATAACAAAAATCAAAAAAAATATGGGCGTGGTAGTTGGCGGATTTCACAAAAACTACTTTCAGATGTTTTCACCGGTAAAAGAAAAAAACTGTACAAATTTCATCCAAATTGTTGCAACAATTCTTGCTCCAATAAATTTTGACCATATAAATTAAACAAAATCTACAAATTTGTTATTTTATTTTATTTAAAAAAAATAAAATAATTTATTTCTATTTGAAACGTTTTAATATTTTAAATTCTTGGTTATACAAGTATAAGTGTGCAAAATTTCAAAAAAAAATATTGAGAAACGAAAAAGTTATGGATTTTTGAGATGGTTTGCACCATTTGGTCCCATAGTCCATTTGTAGATTTTGTTTAATTTATATGGGAAAAACTTGTTGGAGCAAGAATTATTGCAACAATTTGGATGAAATTTATACAGTTTTCTTCTTTTACCGGTGAAAACATTTGAAAGTAGTTTTTGTAAAATCCGCCCACTACCACGTCCATATTTTTCAGATTTTTGTTATTTTCTTATTTTAAGTGAACAGGAAGCCGAAAATTTGTATTTGAGGTTTTTTAAACTTAAGACATCGCATGTATATTTTTTCTGCCCACTTTCCCGCCTACTTTCACTCCCCTTTTTTTATTTTCAGCTTAAAGTTCATTAAGAGCAGGTATTTTTTAAATTAAGTTTTATATGAAGAAGTGAGTTTATGAAAAGTGTTATTTATTTTTAGTAAAATCCGTGTACTGCCACGCCCCTTTTTGATATATGAAAGTTTTTCGTCCTTAAGACAAAAAAAAAGGAATTCAAAAGTACACCTTATTACTAGGTATATTAATTAATGTCTAAAAGTTCTTAAGCATCGTCAAACAATGCTTGTGTTATTTATACCATGTACCTACATTTGTATTATATGCAACCATAAACCACACACCTCCCACCCTCAAATGCTTGGCATTTATTTTTATTTAATTATGATTTTTTTTTAATATAAATATGAGTAAGGAAGTTTAAAATTGGAAAACAAAAAATATTTTATTTTATATTTAGAATTTTAATAATATTGGAAATAAATGATAAGAATATATAAATTGTGTGGAAACATAGTCACTTATATGATGCTTATGAAAATGTGTTGCACATGTTTTAACAGTTATATTTTTTTAACTTTTGACAAAAAATAACATATTTTTTTGAAATTTTGAGCTAAGAGTAATAAAATAATGGTCTAAAACTTTTTGGAATACACATTTATGTGCATCAATAAAGGTTCCACATTTTTGCCAAATTTTAATTTTTTTCATCACTTAACAATAAAGTTATAAGAATACGAATTTTTATTCTAAAAACTTATGTTCTTTCTCATCATACGTTTTTTCTTCTTAAACAAAAATGCATGAAAATGAGAAAGTTTTTATTTTTTCTTCCAAATTTAGAATATTTTTAGAATACTAAGCAGCCATTAACTAAACGGAGGCAGCCGGAGCTAACAGAGAAAACTTTAATTGAAAACAAAAAAACGAAAAAGATACTGCACCTTACTTATTTTTTTTTATTAATTTACTGGTGAACATAATTAAAAAAAATATAACTGTTTTGTAAAGAAGAGGGCTTGGGCTTTTCAAAAAATACTTATACATTCTGTCCAGAAAAATACGAAATAATTGACTTCAAAAGGGGGGTTCACATGGAAGAACATGGTTGTACAACATTGTTCCATGGGAAAATAACTGTACACACTACTTTGCGTTCACATAGGATACTGATGTTGTCGAACATCATTATTTTTATATCTTAGAAGTGAACGGAAGCAGTATGGCGATACAAATTTTGGCAGCCGTAATTATGAACGATATTCTTGAAGAGGAAGAAAACACGAAACTTGCATTTTCTTCCACTTCTTTATATTTTGTTAGGAGTTTTATTCTTATAAAATTTATTCTTTATAAATTTCACTTTTTATTTTCCACAATTCTGGTAAATTTCTTATTATAAAGTTCAAAAAATCTTTTTAAAACTCATTATTTGGTATAGATGCCATTTTTCCGTTGAATGTTTTATGGCCGAGACAATTTACAGAATGAAAAAAAATATCAAAGTTGTCAACATCTGTTCACACAGGTTGGTTGGTTGCACGAACCACCCAGGTTTTCAAAATATTTTGAAAACCATGCAACATTGTTCGGTTTTGCGTTCATATGATAGAACATTGATGGTTATCGAACCATGTTGTACAAGATGTTCTTCCATGTGAACACCCCTAAACTCTCACTTCTAAAATTCTAAAAAATAAAAATATCGAAATGTCATTTTAACGGTAATTTTAGGTACCTAGAACAAAAGTAAGATACAAAAAATTTACTGTGTAAGGAAGACCCCTATTTCTAGTATATAATCCCATCATTAGATTTTTCAAATTACGAAGTTCACCAAAACCATTTTTGAGATGGATTTCATCATTTGGTCCCATAGTGCGCCGCTATAAATTCAGAAAATGACACCAGCGCTGAAATCAAACGGAGAGAGAATAACTCTTGCCAATCGTTGTTTCTTTGGACTAAGAAGGCAATTGAGTAGCAAAGTCCTCTCTCGAGCAACTAAAGTGTCCCTATATAAAACCCTCATCATCCCGGTGCTTGTCTATGGTGCAGAGACATGGACTTTGTCGAAAGTGGATAAGAGGAAAATTCTTCGCGTGATCTTCGGTCCCGTCTGCATAGACGGGGAGTGGAGGAGAAGATTATAACCACCAACTGTACGGGCTGTACAGCGAAACTGACCTAGTCAAACGAATCAAAGTCCAACGACTGAGATGGCTAGGTCATGTAAAGCGAATGGACCCGAATGCTCCGGCATTCTTGTCTTGTTGAAAGACAATGTCCGAAAGTCCTTTACCCCATTTTCTAACCGATGAGACAAGGCTATCATTTAATCATGCTTATTTTGACATTCTCATGAATAGTCTATTCGTTAGAATGTTTCTATTCCTTCGAATGAACTTTCTTAATTTTGAGATTCGAACGAATAACATTCATTTGCGAAAGATAGCATAAAATGAACTTCAAAAAAGATTCATTTTCATTGTCAGCTGCTTGACATTTACTATATTTCTATTTGAATTAATAATTTAAATTTCTTGGATAAAAATATAAAATAATAAATAAAAATATGGCATTTGTGTTGTTTATAAATTAAGATGGTGTTGAAGAAGTGCAGAGGAGAAGGATAGTGGATGCTTTCTTTCTTTCCGTATCAACGCGGGTGGTAAAAAAAAACCCTTTGCTACCTCCAGGTTTTCTTCCATTACTTTAATTAACTTTTCCTTTTGTTCGCGGTTTTTCCAGTTGGAATGCGACCTTTTAACATAAAACAACAAAAAAAAATAATAAAAGTAATTTATTTTCCATGAAATAATTAAAAATTTACGTGTTTTGTTTACTCGACAGAAAAATTCAAACGACACAAAAATGACATTTAATTCTATTCTTTCGAATGTCAAAATTGAATTAGCTTTCGCAAATGAATGAACTTTCTATGGATTGGGTGAACTTTCGATTTGTTCGATTAACATTCTAATCGCCGAGTCTCAAAATTAAATTTCAACGAATTCGACTCACTTTCTAACGAAAGAGAATGTCAAAATAAGCACCAATATTTGAACGTAGGTTTTCTTCCAGATGGTCGACTTTTTGCTGTAATATTTAGCATTTTTCTATATATGCTGATAGTACTCACGGAACATTTGAGTTTCATCGAGATTTCTCTATGAGTATTGTGTTCCTCCAATAGCTTTTTAATGTTTTCCTTCAAGATCCGGCTTATTTTCTTCATTTTTGAACCTTTGGATGTATTGTAAAAAAAATTACAAGATTTCAGAAAAGATTCAGTAAATAATGGTAAACTGAATGAAAATGCAAACGTTATTTACTAACCTTTTCTTTTTTATCTGTTTCACGAAAAAAAAAATTAATTATAAGATTGCTCCGCACTTCTTCATTGCAATAAAGAACTCACGAAACTGATCGAATGCTCCAACGCGTCACTAACCTAGTATTTGGTAACGGTGTTTATAATAAGCTGCAATTCTCATCAGTAAATCATTAGGCTTGAATAGTAAGCAAAATATGTATACCAATTGTCTGCAGTGGCTTACAGTAACTTTTTGTGAAACGTTTTGAGAGAAAATGGCTCACATTCGATCGGAAATGTGAGTTACTGTATATCTCTCTTTAACGGTTAAAATTCAAATTTATTATTATACTTTGTGGGTGTAGATACAAAACTGCAGATTCCTCACTGAACAACCACAATATTTGTTTTTTTTTTCGTTTTTAACTGCTGAATTAAAATTTCTCGTTCCATTTGTATAAGCTGTTTCTTTCATCAAATAGTAAAAATATTTGCGCAACTGTATAAATTATTTTTTGTTAGTACTTGTTTATATGTAGACTTCTCTTTTTGGTGGCCAATTAAATGTAGGAATTATTCACTTCTTAAAAAGTTTACTTTATCCCACTTCTGATAATATTACACACTATATGCATTGGGCTAACTCGTCAAGCGCCCTTGAAGGTCAGATACGAAAAGCGAAGTCAAGTCAATGCCTCTGCTTCACTTGACGAGCTGCATTGTGCAGTCCTACTCCAAACTGTTATACATTTGAGCAAGAGGTATTTCCCTGCTCAATAAATTATACTGATCTTAATGATGGTTTACATTAATAAAGAAAAGATTATCTTAAATTAATTTTTAAATGATAGGCTTACATTGGGCTTGCATATTTATAAAACATCAATGTAAAATAAAATAAAGACATAAAAGTTAGAAATAAACCAACGAAACGTCGAAAATGAATGAAATAGTTTTATTTGCATTCGGAAACAACGGATCTGTTAGCTTGTCATTTAAAAATTAATTTATTGTATTCAAAACACCAGATCACCAATTGCAACAAATTATTTAAAAATTATCTATTCCTTTCCTTATACAGATGTCAAACGAAACTATTCGGGTCAACGGTAAAGTATATAGCAGCGGAACTGTGATCTCCCCTCAAGCACTACCCCCAGTACTCTCTAAAGTCACCAGCAGAAGAACGATTGCCAACCTGTAATTCGTGCACCGTCTTAGTGCCGAAAATATCGAGATTATTTTTTTGCATAAGACCCTTAACTCTTCTATTTTTACAGAAAGTGAATAAACCTACAATTTAAAGTAACTAAATTAACCGGTGTTTTAATAGACCAGTTGTGGTCTTAAATATATTTGTTTAAATACCAAGGACAAGAAGTTCTTTACTTGTACTCGCTGTAATGAGTTTATAAATATGCCTGTAGTTAAATAAAAAGTGCCGTCGCACATAATGCAATTGAGTCAAGCGAATAATCTAGTAGCGCTGATCGAGTCATAGTAATTAGGTAAGGCTGGGTTTGGGCGTACACAATAAATAACATTTTTGTCTGTTCTGTTCATATTTTCATACTTTTGTGTCGAAAATCATTAGTAAAACACACAATATCTTCTTTTAAAGTAAAAAATAGAACACAATTCTGTTCTACAATTTGATTGTTTTTATTTTTTTGTAAATGCGATTTCCGGTGATCCTTTTTTAAAGTCTACAATCAGTCATATAAAACTATTTTTAGCTAACCCAGACATGTGTAAGAAAAAGTCACATTTTGGTGGCAATTAAAAGATTAAATACTGTTACTCGTGTTTTAAATACATACAATATATTGTCTAATATGAATAAGAACTGTTTAGATATTTGTTATTTATATGTACACTTTTGTGTATGATATAGATGAGAATGATGATTGAATGATCATACGGAAATGACGTTCGTTTTAAACTCTACTCTACCGCAAATCCACATGTTTCTTCTAAAGCTTGAGTGAATCGATCCGGTTGAAGAATATGTGCTTTTGGTTGGGAACATCAACGGAATGATGATTGATTAAGCATGCAGAAATGGTGTTTCGAATTCTACTCCACGGCAAATCCACATGTTTCTTCTACAGCTTGAGTTAATTTATCACATAACAGTTGATAATTTTCATAAGGCGGTAGATCGATACGGTTGAAACATGTGTGTGCTTTTGGTAAGTTTTGCGTGGGAACATCAGCGGTCAAATGTATTGTAAAGAGTCTAGGACCAACTGCGCCAGTAGAACCTTGTAACGCTCTAAATCCTTGCAATGGTACTCTTGATGATCCTGTAACAAACTGCAAAAGACGAGCACGCATTTCCGATGAATAAGATTCGACGACCTATAATTAGAAAATTAAATTTGTTTTATAATAAGGTTACAAATATATTGATTATTTTAAGGGGACACCAAATTAAAAAAAATATTTTATCACTAATTTTGTTCATTAGCTATAACCTGTAATCAACGCTGAAAATAATTCAAAAACAATACTGTATATTCTCAACACCGTTAAAATTTGAGAATAAGTAACAAACCGTCTAAAATATTTTACTGATTGTCATGAAAATATTCCTCGGACTATGAAAATGACAAGTTTGAGATAAAATGTAGACTAATTTAGCGAAAATATCTCAGTACAGGTAACGTTAGGGTACTGTTTCTATTAGGATAATAGTAATACAAAAATCTGATTGATGCAATGCGTTCTGAAAGAAGAGGCAAAATAAAACACAAAACTTCTTATTAAAATATAAAACTTTATTTTCATAGGAGATTTTTTTACGATCAAAGCCACACTATTTAATGAGACGTTAAAACTAATCTAATCACAATTCAAAATAAATATTTCCATATATTTTTATTTTCATTTTGAACTATAAAATCAACTATTGACCTATAGAATTCTTCAGAATCACGAAAATTATAGATCTCAGTATTAGGAGCTAGAATTAAATGCTCTTTTTTCGCCTATAAAATGTATATCTGTCAGCTTGAACTTAATAAGACAGTGGTTCATCCTATTTTTTTAAAAACTACCGTATTAATGTAAATTTTGCATCCATACTGTGTTTCACCAGTTCAAACCTCGTTAGCTAATTAAGCTGAACGATAGTTTAGATTTTAGAAAACCATCTTGAATATTAGTATATTTTTTGATAAGTTTGTTTGCCATTTTGACTGCTGCTTTTGCAGCACCATTTGATTGACTATCTTTGTTTATAAACTTTTTGGAGTGATGTGTCATGTTCCTTGCCATCTTTTCAAAAAATTAAAATATCGTCCACATGTGAGATACAACTATTAATCCCATATACAAAATATTCAGCAGCACAAAAAATACCAAAAGGTAATCTTTTAAAAATAAATCGTCCAAATGGGCAAATAAAACAAGTGAGGAACTGACATTCAAGGCTGAGTTTGATCTGATAAGATAATAGAAAAAAAGTATGCTCATTTGTTGTGTGACGTCACATTTATCTGTTTCTACATATCATTTAATCATCAAATATAGCTCAGGAAACTTAGACTGTCGTCTTGAAATAATTCCGACAATTCCATCAACATCGATAAGATCAAACCTTGTTATTCAATCACCACTTCCAACAGATGAACACCGTAGTCTCAGGCTACGACTGGGGCACACAGCACTCACCCACCAACATCTTCTAAACAAATCAAATCCATCAACATGCACTCACTGTCAAACAAAAATAGACAAAAAACATTTATTCTTGGGATAGGTCCATGCAAATCATTGACATCCAACACCAGCGCTTACAACTAACTCACCCACATCAACAGAAGATATCTTAAAAAACTTAGACCCAGAGAATATTATAAAAATATACAATTTTATAAAATTCCACAATATCCAAATCTAAATATCTACCACAAAATATTTTACTTTTCATATAATTACAGTTTACATTTATTTTTTTTTTTAACTTAAGAGTCAAAAGCTCCAAGCAGCTAGTGCTCATGTATAATTGAACATGTAAATTTTAATTTGATGTCAATAAATTATAATAATAATAATAATAAATAAAAAAAATAATAAAAACTAAAATAAAAGGCTTTTCTTAGAACAAAAGTAGTTTTTGTTATTTTTGATTTTCTCAAAAACTACAAAATATTTGGACATCCGGTTTTTTGTGTTTGATCAAAAATTAATAAGAGCATTGAATATTGAATACAAAAATAATACTTAATTACGTAAAATTTTGAAAAAAAAATTGTTTAAAAAAAATTTTTTCATTTTTTTTTTCAAAATTTTGATTTTGAAAATTAATTTTTCTAAAACTGTTCACTCGAACAACTTTATTTAAAAACAAAATTAAAGAATGTATTTCTGGCTTTTCAAAATGCTATAGCATTACTCTGTAGGTATCACCATTATTTTTTAATAATTTTTTTTTCTGTTTTAAGTGATTTTTTTCTTAAATTGCCCCTCCCGCCTAAACGGGGGGAAATAGACCCCCCCCTCCCAAACGATTTTTTTCTTGTCTAAGTCCAACCTACACGCTCTAGCTTTTTGTCACACCTTATGCCAATCACCCTGTATATATTTTTTTTAATCAGTATACATATAACACTTTCTATTTTTGTACACTCGAAATTGTCAAATTTCAGGCAGACGGCAAATACTTTTTGCCATGTTAATGTTCTTTTATTTCTTACGAGTATTATGTATATATCTCGAGTTTTGATCAAAAATAAAGAATTTATAATAATAATATAATAATAATAGTATATGTGGAGTCCATATTATTATTGCTAACAACAGCAAAATCTACGAGTACTATATCTTTTCTAGATTTGTTGTGTATTACAATGTCGAGCCTGTTGAACGCTACATTTGTGTCTCTCAAGATTGTACGGTCTCAGTAGATAAGGTAACCAGGACAATCTATAACAGAGTCTGTGATGTATTTATAATATGCAACGAAAGATGTTAGGATACCATATTTCCTTAAAAGTTCTTGGTGAAGGATTTTCCCGATGTTATCATGTCTGCGTTTGTACACATCACTTACAAGTACAGTACATCCAGCAAGAATATGTAGTATGGTTTCATGTTCAGTACCACAACGACGACAGTTATCGGATGAGAAGTTCTAATCATTCACTATAAACTTAAGATAATTTCTTGTAGGTAAAACTTGGTCCTGGATTGCTACCATAAATCCTACCATTTTCGGGAATAGAGTTCCAAACGTCAGCCAGGAGTTCGACGCTAGGACATCAATGTTAGATGCGTACATTTGGGTGTCTTCCATAGAGAGCAGTGGCGTGGCGTCCATATAACACGATTCCTATCGTCTTCCCTTTTAGATAATCCATAAACAACACAATTTACCAAATAAACATCGAATAAGTTTAAGTTATCAATTCTGCCTCTCGTTTGTATCTTATACTTTATCCAAACACATTCCACAATCCACAACCAACATTAATCAAGAGAGTCACAAAAATACTCTGACAGAAACTTTTCTATCACCGTCTTATTTATTTGTTTTATATCCCTTTCTTCCCCAAGCATTGTGTTTCGGATCCTCTTTGTTCAACATCCGCATTTATATTCAAAAAATAAGACGCTGCATTCCGTCTTATAAAATTTTCGATGTATACCAGTAGGAGTTGGAATTATTTGTATTTTATTCTGCCTTTAGCAATAAGCATTGCATTTCAGTAGGAAAATAATACATTGCAGGAGTTCAGGTGCTCGCCTTTTTTCAACATTGTGTAAGAAATAAGACGGTGTTCTTCGACTTATTTGTTTTTTTTTTTTTTAATATGTCATGTAAATATAAATATGGCATGTGGGTATTGTTGATTCTTGATTTTGAATTTGATGTTGATTTGCATGCTAATGTAAAATGCACGATTGATATTTTTGCAAATTTACTGTGATAATTTTGAATTATGAAATAAATCATGGTAGAATATATGGCAATTTGTCAGCAGTGTAAATTTAGCATATCGCTACTCTGGACAAATAAAATTTAGATTCAATTGGCATTCAATAAAAGACTGTGTTGCACAGGTTCAATAACTTCAAATAAATCTAGTGTTTTGAAAAGCCAATTTGAACTTAATTAAAAATAGTGAAAAGTTAGATGTTAAAGTGAAGAATTAATTCCTTTTATTACCCACTATAGTGATAAAAAAAATGTAGCTTCTTAATTTTAGTACAGTTCTAGATTTTGTCTTGGAAATGTCTTTGATAAATGTAGACTGCTGTTTAACAGATTACCTATCGGAGAAACCAAATAATTTTAGTAAGGATAGTTGATAGTTTATATTTTATCCTTTTTTCGTTTACACACCAGGGATTTCGATCCCAGATCGAAATTTTTTGTTTGGTGTGCGTGTTTCATGTATAAATGTAAATCCCTCCTTAAATATGGATTTAAAGATTTTGATCCCTGTCAAAGAAAAATAAATTTTTGTTGGGTGTTTAAGAACGAAAAATGTGGCGAAGGATCAAAATCTTCACACAGAAATTGATTTCTTATGTGTAAAGGAAATCAGCATATAAGTACCTATGACACTTTAATGGAATCCTATTTAGAGTAGTGTTATAGGGCAACGATATTCAAAATGACTTGATACATAGTATCGCGGCTCTTATTAAATCAAATCTGAAATTAAAACAGAAATCATAGAAGCTCGGTTCGTGTCGATTATGAACGACGAAACATCAGATTTGAGTCATAGGGGACAACTGAGTGCCATATTTCGGTTCTTGTCAGAGAATGGAATACAAGAAAGATATCTTGTCTTGAGTCTTAATGCAGATGAGTTGTCCCATCATATATTTTATATTCTTGACACATATGATTGCAAGGAAAAGTTAATAGACCATTCCTAGGAAGGTGCCGCAGTTATGTCAGACGAAGGGGGTGGTGTCTAAAAGGAGGTCCTTTTTTATTATGTTTCAAGCTCATTGTTGATCGAAATATTAATGTCTTGAAGTTTGAAAAATAAAGCTACACATTTTTTGCTAAGTCAATGTGGAATGCATTTGTAGATACCATATCTTTACTAGAAATGTTGTTTTTAAGGTTCTAAGATTTTTTTTTCATTTTTACAGGTGACAAAATTTTATAACGGGTTCCCATTTAAAATTATCCACGCCACGCCACTGATAGAGAGGTTTACTTTTTCAGTTGGTGATAAGAAATTGTTGAATAGACTGTGTTGGTTGGTCTAACTGGCTCGCATTTTTCATATTTGCAGGGGTGAAATTTTCATCTGAATGAAGGATAGCACTGTGAAGGTTTGAGGTTGATGCCTTTGCTGAGAAATAGCTAAAAAGTTTGTGGTTTTGCTTTTCGACTAGATTTCGTATAGAAATTAATCCTCCCCTACTTTATTTCTCGAAATAACCAATCGTTCGACAGCCTCTTTAGGGTGGTGTTGACGATATTTAGTCTTCACCGTTCTTACCTTCCTGACTAAACTATCTAAATCCGTAGTACTCCATTTTAATACGCCTGCAGAATATGTTATTATTGGGATAGCGTATGTGTTAATAACTGTCACCATATTTTTGGAATTCAACAAGGTCTTCAGCAGTTGTTCTAATCTATACTTAAACATTTAATGCAAACGGTTTTTAATAGACGTGTGGCTTATCATTCGTGACTGTTCCATTCCCAAGTATTTGTAAAACTCTCCTTCTTCCAGTAAGTTGAGAGATTGTCCAGTAGTAGTTATATACTCCAATCCTTTAGACATCTTTCCCCTTATGATTTGGGTAGTTAGCAGTGCTGGCATATAATTTGATATCATCCATGTACATAAAGTGAGCAATCCTAGCGGATTGGATACTGTTTTTAACCTCAAAACCATATTTAGTCTTATTTAGTAGCGACGAAAGTGGGTTGAGGGCAAGACAAAACCAGAGTGGACTTAGACTGTCTCCTTGGAAAATGCCTCTTTTGATTTGTATTAATCCAGATGTTGTGTTTTGGGCTCGCAGCTTCGTGCGCCATTTTGCCATAAAACTTTCGCAAAAAGTAACAAGTTGTGGATTAATTTTATACAATCTGAGAGCTTTTATCAACCAGCTATGCGGGACCAAATCAAAAGCCTTCTTGTAATCAATGAAAGCCGCAAACAAATTTCTTTGCCCGGCACACGCTTGACCAGTGATTACGGCAACAATAGCTAACTGTTCAGATTACCATCACGCAAATGTGTCACGTGTTCAAACTCTTTACTTATATTTTCGGTAGATTTTTTTAATAAAAATGGGCTCATCGATTTAAAGGTTATATCGTTGTCTTTTGCAGATATAATTATGAATCGTGGGTTTTTAAAGTTGGAAGAGGGAATTCATCGCAGAATATGGACGATCCTAATTTATGTTTTTTGGCTGGGTATGTTAAACTAGGAGGATCATCATCGTCTAGAATCGAAAATTGATTATCTTTTTTTCTCGACCCGTGGGCCATGGTTATGAAATTGAACAATTCACACTAGTTAAAATAAAAGAGATGGCACGAGCACGAGGTATGTATACCGAGGTAGATGGAAAAAAAGAAAAAGCGAACGGTATAAAACCGAATAGGTTTATTGGCACTAGGCAGAAAGAGGAAAGTAGAGACAATTGAAATCGATTTTATCGGCTCGAAGGTTAGTCGGTGACTTCGATTTTAATATATTGTACGTGGATATAGGTCACTTTGTTAACAAAGTGTTTTCCGGTGAAACCGGCACTGTTTATGTTAATTGTTTTCAAGATGAGTGTCTTTTGTAGAAGTAAATAGTCATCTGATTTTCAAATTAATGTTTTTTAGGCTTTTAATTTCAGAAAAAAATCATTTTCAAATTCAATAAATTAGTGTGTAATTTTAAATATATCCAAGTCATATAGAAAAACAGCGGTCAAAAAAATAGTAGCGCATTCAAAATCTACCTTTAAATATTACAAAAATTAAAGTTACGAGTAATATACTATTTCTACCATAAGTGATAGGCGAGTGTTTGAACGTTTAATTAATATTAAGTTGCATGTTCATTGTTAGAAATAACAGCAGCACAGCGACGTTGCATCGAATTAATAAGATTTTCACATATTTCTACAGGTATGGACCTCCAAGACTGCTGCTTCCCTCCAAGACTGCTGCAACTAGCAACATACTTTTTGACATCGCAACAAAATTTTTGTATAGGGTTGAGGTCTGGGGACTGCGCAGGCCACTCACATTACTACATTAACCCTCTTTTCTTGGAACCACTGCTTCGCAAGTTTACTTGTATGCTTTGGGTCGTTGTCTTGTTCAAAGACCCATTTCAGTGACATTTCATCTTCGGGCATATTGAAATGCAATGTGTTTTAGACTTTTTAAAAGCTTTTCTATAAAAAATTTCATTAAGAACCGTTATGTGGATAATGAGAAATTCAAAATTCGAAAAAATGGTTCTATGGTAGGTACAAGCTGTAATATCTTAATTTCAAAATTTTTTTTAATAAATTAAAGATCATAAAAATTAATTGAAAGAAAAAAATTTTTATCAAAATTCTAGGTGCCTTTTTCGAGAAAAATACGATTTTTGAAAACCATTTTTTTAAATTTTTTAACATTTGAATGGTGGGGTGCCGTGAAATAAGACCAAGTGAAATAAAGCCAACTTTCAAAAATAGGCCTTATTGCACTTTGATAAAGTGAAATAAGGCCAATTTTCGGTAGTTGGTCTTATTTCACTTTGACGAAGTGAAATAAGGCCAAATGATTTTCAGAAATAAGACCAAATTGGTCTTATTTCACTTTTTGAAAGCGTAATAAGAGCAACTGAATGTGGTAACGTGACATTATAGGCCAAGTGACATAAGACCAAATTTGAATACTTGACCTTATGTCACTGGGTTTTTTTGGGCAAAAGTACCTTGAGTGGCCCGCTTCGCGGGTTTTCAGGATTTTAACTCCCTTTTCGGGGCTCGCACCCGCTCACGTAACTCCGTTGCTCCGCTTAGGGTATGTTCAGTCGCCAAGCAGGCGCCTTTAGCAACAGTTAACTAATTATGTCCTGAATAAGCTTGAAGAAGGTTATCAGATAGATGTAATTTATACTGATTTTGCAAAGGCGTTTGATAGAGTTAATCATTCGATTTTATTATTTAGACTGAAAAGTATAGGCATTCATTCTAGATTGTTGTTGTGGCTTTCTTCCTACCAAACGAAACGTACGCAACTCGTGTCTATAGAGAATATTCATTCTTCTCCTATTTTAGTTACCTCTGGCGTACCGCAAGGTAGTCATCTTGGACCACTCTTGTTTTTAATTTTCATTAATGATATGATATGATATAATTTAAATTTTATCAAAAACTTCGAAAAATTTTCAACACTCGGAATCGTTTCAATATTCCAATTGAAGCAACTAGTTCAGAAATGACATCATGAATTATCGATCACTTTTAAGAAAATCATATCATTTTTCATGAAATTCTTTAAAATGGTAGATAAACCATCAGTACACACAAGCTTTTTTTTTGGAATAGCTGACTTGTACGCAGCCACTTTATCAACCTTTTCGTTACTTTTATATAATAATTTTCACTTAGAGACACATATTTGATTCAGAATTTTATTATGGTTTAAATTGAAGCACAAAATATTTAATAAACCACAACGATGTCATTTAAGACTATCGTCTTAAGCATGCTTCTCCAGAATGAGATCTCGTAAACAATCCACTCTTTCTTCGTTATATTTTAACAATACTGGAAAGGTCTCCTATATTAGATTAATATTCAAGACAACGATTCCAAAGCAGATGAACTAGGAGTTAATCCTCCAGATGTAAGAACTCTTTCAAACAATAACCTTGTGTTATTATCTTAATTTAAATGTGACAAATAATCAATGTAGCACATCGCATATTCCGGACTTCCGCCGAAACGCTTAAGACTTAATTCAAAGATCCTAAATGCAATATCCTTATATTTTGATAAGGAGGACATGAGGGCAGCAGTCACGAAAAATGATAAAGACTGCGAACGACCTTGCGGGCTTTTTTGAAAACAGCTCTTGCCGATTTGATTCCTTCAGCCCGACGATAGGATTTCATGTACCTAAGTATAAATATAATTAATGTTTATTATGAATATTTACAATCAAGGTCTACTTACAAGAGTAGGATCTATGTCGTGTATTGATAGAAATTTGTTGTACGACTGATAAAACTTGTCTTATTTCATTCGACCTTCTCCAAAATCGGCGTAGGCAAAGGACAATATAGCGTTCTTGTTCAAAACTTCACTTATGGAACACTCCAATATGTTGGCTCACTCATCTCCAAATGCTTTGGAAGTTTGTATATTCTATTTGTTATATTTAATGTGTTAATATTAAAATGAAACATTAAAAACATTGAAGTGATTTCGTCCGATGCCAACTTCAAATATCTAAACTAGAAAATTATGGATGCGAACTTGCTAATATGTATATTCGTACACTACACCCACGGATTTTAATTACATAGTTTATTTATTTGAGACATTCACAGCCTCTACGCGTAAAATATTTCGAAATAAGTGTTAAAGTTTGTCTTATAAACTAATTTTAACTTTTTGGCACGAAAAAAACGAGATATAAAATATTTGATTAAATTATTTATGTTTGACCAAGTTGAAATATATTGTTTTGTTGAAGAATCTGGTTCCTCTTCGGCTATTTTGGTCACTTGATGTTTAATGAAACTAGTTTGGTTTCATTTATTTTTCCCGACGTTTCGACAGGGGTTGCTGCCTTCTTCAGGGGATCCTTTATTGAAACAATAAATCACAAACACAGTTTAACAAATTTGTTTACAAAGAAAAAACAAAACTTCAAAGAACTTACATACAAAATAAAATAAAATAAATTATTTGTCTAGTTTTAAATTAAAAAACTTTGAAAACTTTGTTGTAAAAATAAACTTAATTGATTTTAAAATTTGAAAAGATTTAATAAAGTTGCAAATTAAAACAAGACTGATCTTCGCATTAGAAGTGCAACTTTATTAAATCTTTTCAAATTTTAAAATCAATTAAGTTTATTTTTACAACAAAGTTTTCAAAGTTTTTTAATTTAAAACTAGACAAATAATTTATTTTATTTTATTTTGTATGTAAGTTCTTTGAAGTTTTGTTTTTTCTTTGTAAACAAATTTGTTAAACTGTGTTTGTGATTTATTGTTTCAATAAAGGATCCCCTGAAGAAGGCAGCAACCCCTGTCGAAACGTCGGGAAAAATAAATGAAACCAAACTAGTTTCATTACACATCAAGTGACCAAAATAGCCGAAGAGGAACCAGATTCTTCAACAAAACAATATAAAATATTTGTTTTGATACAATTATGACAACTGTCATTCTGATATTAAAAAAAAAAAAAAAAAAAACTCAAATTTTGAGCTACTCACTTCTTTTTGTATTTAATTGCACCATTCACACGTATTCATGAATAGGGAACTTAAGAGAGTTTTCTCTTACTCACCTCAAAAAAAAATTTGCGGGTGTTTCAGGCAAGAGGCGTACCGGTCACAGGTCGGGACTCTAGGAAGTATATATTATACTCTATGCTATCGACCTTGGATCGTTCTTTACCACGCCGAGTTTACAAACCTTTTTGGTAAGACGAATTATGTTATTCAAAATATCGAGTCATTTTGTTTACAACTGTTCAGCAGACTATGTATACAAAAATTCTTCTCCCAGTCTACAAAAGATTAAAATAACTAGAAGTTGAAGGACATTTTTTTTTTTTTTTTTTATAATTTGCACACACTCAAGGCGTAATGACTATTCTTATAATGTTATGATGTAACTCAGGGTGAAATAAAGAAAGGCAAAGTATTGCACATTCTAGCAGTGCGGCTAAAGAAAAAAACTATTTTTGACATTACGTCCGAAGTAAGGCTCAAGGGCAAAAAAGGGTAAAGATGAAAAAATTGATATAATTTTAATTTAACTAACTTGCCAAAACCAGACTACTTGTCGGACATCTGGTGTACAATGTTTTAAGCGTGTGTTTTTTTTCCAATCGTTAACATCTATACTGCTTATTCCCCCAATTACTAACTCCAGTTCTCGTTCATCAAAAGGCCGCAACAATTGACTCGGAATCAGCTCGCAAAAACCTTTAAAAAAAAAGGAAACAAAATTTAAAAAAGCGTTGCGTTGAACTTTACCTTATTTTAACCTTTTTGTAATGCTAAAAATTGCTGTTCTATACCACGCATGAATCTGTAATTCACATACAATTTAACATATTCCCTTTTGTTTTCTTCTGTAACTGCAATGCTAGATCCCGATGGTTTTAGCTCATGTACTTTCAAAACACCAAAACTGTTGTTCTCAACACTAAATGTAGATTCAATAATTCCATTGATGTTGTTTTCACTAAAAAGAGATATTCGATAAACTTTTTTAAAGTTAAATAAAATTTCATACAGCATCCATGTAAGACTTCTATGTAGCTCTGGATCGACACCTTCGATATCGTTCAGCGTAATGGGTTTGTTGAGCAACTGTTTGTAGAAAGGTGTTGTAAATCCTCCATCCATACAATGACCGTGAAAGACAGCAATCCCCAGGATACGTCCAACAAAGTGAAAATATGACAAATGATCGGGATTAACGCCTGATAGAGAAACATTATATGTATCTTAAATTTAATACTTCGAAACAAAAAAAAATTATTCACCTGAGTCTGGATTAATTTGCAAAGTGTAATGATCGTCTCGGCTGTATTGAAACAGACCATACTGAGGATTCAGCATTTCTCTTGATAAAAGATACAGCCATTCCCTGGCTACGCCACCGTAGTCCAATCCCTCTTCACTTTTGAACTTAACCATGAGACGCTTTCGCATGTCTTTCGCTCGCATTTTCATAATCAGTCTATAACTCTCTTCGAAAATTTCTGTGCGTGTTATTTCTAGTCGACAATGTCCCGATTGTGGCTGAAGAGCCTGTAATTCATTTCGTAATGCTCGCATTTTGCCAACTAAATCACGACGATATTTTGGAAGAAGATCTGCACCTTCTAACAGACCTTGTGGAAGATCAGGCACTTGTTGGTGATATTGATGCGGTCTGAAGGGTTCCGATGTAGCTGCTGCTGTTGTTAAATTTCGATGAGTAGAATTCGAACTTGAGGCTCCAGAAACATTTGAAACTGAATTTGATATTGTATTTAAAGATCCATCGGTATAGCTATGAATTGGAACAGCCAATTGCCCCTCGCCTTAAAAATAAAAAAATAAATGAACGAAAAATAAGATAATTGATTGATGCATCGCTATGTAAGAAAGAAGTACTAACTACACAACTTTTATATATTAATGCATAAATTAATTTCGCATTGATTGACTTAAATATAAATCCAGTCATCGGAGGATATGAAACAGATTACTCGTTAGTTTAAACTTATCCTGAAAAGCTGACGAGTTTTAAAATTTGACTGAATGTTTCCGTTTTTTCTGTTCGCATATTGAGTTTAATGAGATAATCATACGATACCGTTGAAATTCCACTTCCGAGGGAGTTGGACGTGAATTTGAGAACGAGTATGAGAAGCTGAGAGTAGAGTCGTCGGCAAAACAATGAAGTGAATTAGACGTTTCAGACAAGAGATCATTTATAAAAATGAGGAAGAGTTGGAGATAGATCGGAACCCTGGGGAACACCAGAAGAAAAAGGCTTTTTTTCCAGGCGAAATTATCATTTACCTCATTTTTTTACCGTTAAGTCCAAACAAAGAGCCAATGACAACAAACGGCTGCACCATTTCAAAGTCATGTTAGGTGCAATTAAAATATAAAAATTAGAACCGAGGAAGACATAATTGTATATAGTTATTATTGGTTGATCATTATTATTAAATATGCGCAAGCTTACTTTAATATTACTTTATTAATTAGATTAAATGCTTAGGTAAGTTTACAATGTTACAATAGTTAGACGATGACGCGACGTTACGTCTTGATGACCACGAGCGAACTGATGTGATTGGAGATGTAGACATCACTGTATGCCAGGTCGCATACACAACACCCCTTAACATCCAGATGGGTTATAAAATTGTGGGGCCTGTCGTTTGCTTCCAATGGTGTTGATGAAGTTGCCGTTGATTCAGTAGCAGTTGGTAAAGTTATTTGCTCCGGTTCAGAAGACTGTGACCTGATTCGTCAATGGATGGGTCTTCTCTAGGGTCCTCGTGAACAGACATGCCGATTGGAGTTGGTGGCACTCGACTACGTAGCTGATCTTGATGACGTTTTACGACTCGGCAGTCGTTTAGACGGATACTGTAAGAAATGGGACCAGTTTGTTGAGACACCATTCCCTCAATCCATTTCGGCCCAGTGGCATAATTTCGAACCCAAACTGGACTACCTGCAATGAAACATTTAGAGTTAATGGGCTCACAGACCTTACCAAAAGTTATTTCTTGTGGTTGTATTTTATCAAAGTATGTTCTTAGCTCGCGGTTGAATAATAGCTCTGCGGGCGAACGATTGGTAAGAGCATGTGGGGTAGTATGCTGACTGAACACATATCTAGCCAGGCTCAGGTCAATATTTGTGTTGTGACCTATCTTCTTCAGATAGTTCTTTGTGCTTTGTACCATTCGCTCCGCTTGACCGTTCGTAGCCGGATGAAAAGGAGCAGATCGAATGTGTCGAATTAAGTTGTTTTCCATGAAGACTTTGAATTCATCAGAGGTAAAAGCTGTCCCATTGTCAGACGCCAGTTCATCAGGAATCCCATGGGTCGCGAAGAGCTGACGAAGGAACTTAATGGCGGACGCTGATGACGTTGAACTGACCACGGCGACCTCGAGCCACTTTGAGTAAGAGTCGACAACGAAAAAAAATGTTTTTCCTTGGAATGGCCCCGCAAAGTCGACATGCAGGCGGCACCATGGACGTTTAGCTGATTCCCAATGTTGTACTGTAGACTGTGGTTGCTCATTCCGATTCTGCTAACATTGTGGGCACCTCCTCACGACAAGTTCGATTTCGGCATCGATATTAGGCCACCAAACATAGCTGCGTGCCACTGCCTTCATTTTGACGATACCAGGGTGTGGTGCATGTAACGCATTTAAGATTGTTTCTCTGGCCGGAGGAGGAATAACAGCACGATTTCCCCAAACTATGACACCCTTATTAGCAGAGAGTTCATCTCTTCTGCAATAATATGGGTATAAATCACTTGAACGGTTGATTTTAGTGTTTGGCCAACCCCTTAGCACCCATCTTAAGACTTTGGAAAGTTGGGCATCCTTCAAGGTTTGAGTCGCTAGTAGTTGTGCGCTCACAACTGGTGATGCTGCTAATTCTATCATAAGAACGTCTTCGGACGATGACTCCACTTCGATCGATATGGGACAGCGGCTCAGGAAATCTGCGTTAGTTATTTTTGCTTCAGCACGATGTACAAGGTTAAAGCTATAGGCATTTAGAAATATTGATCTACGAAGCATTTGAAACGATATTACGTCGGGAACTGATTTTGTTGTAGTAAAGATTCCTAATAGTGGGCGATGGTCTGTGACTAGCGTGAATGACCGACCATATAGATAGTTGTGAAATTTTTTTACTCCTGAAACGAGAGCCACTGCTTCTCTGTCGATTTGCGCGTAGCCTCTTTCAGACTTGGATAGAGTTCTTGAGTAAAATGCAATGGGTTTTTCGGTCCCATCTGTTAACTGGTGACTGAGGACAGCTCAGAGACCATAGGGTGATGCGTCACAAATTAGAACTAATGGTAGCTTCTCATCATAATGAATTAACACATCATCTGATGCAATCATCTTCTTGAGTCTCGCAAAAGCCTCTTCGTGGTGTTGTTTCCATGTCCAGTGTGCATTCTTATCCAATAGACTGTGCAACGGTTCTGCTACAGTAGCTTTCTGTGGCAAAAATGCATGATAAAAATTTAATAGGCCTAGGAATGCTTGCAATTGTTTTTTATCTTTCGGTGCCGGTGCGTTATGGATCGCATTAACTTTATCAGCTGACGGTCGTATACCCAGAGAATCAATTTTGAATCCCAAAAACTCCACTGATGCTACGCCAAATTGGCATTTATCCCTTCGTCATCGTAAGCCAACTCTGTCAAATCGGGACAGCACCTCATTTAACCTTACTGCCAGCTCCTGTTCTGACTTTCCCATAACGATGATGTCGTCAAAATATGGTAAGACTCCTTGAATGTTTTGTAGTATATTTTCAATACAGTTTTGAAATATACTAGGCGCTGATGAGATTCCGAATTGGAGTCTAGTCACCTTGAATGCTCCCTTGTGTGTGGCTATTGTCTGTAGTAAAGCTGAGCGTTCATCGACCACCAATTGTTGGTATGCTTGTGCCAAATCGATCTTGGCAAAAATGGATCCCCCTTCTATGGACGCCAGAAGTGTGTCGACTGCAGGAATTTTATGGCAGTGTGGTTTGATTGCCCGATTCAAAGTTAATTTGTAGTCGCCACATATCCGTATGGAGCCATCTTTCTTAATGACAGGCACAGTGGGAGTAGCCCATTCCGAATATTCTACGGGTTCAAGAATACCTTGACTGCACAAACGATTGATTTCTTCTTCATACAGACCTTTGATAGCAAAGGGTATACGACGTGGTGGTAGTCTTACTGGCTGAACAGTTGAATCGACGTGTAATGACACTGGCGGTCCCGTATAACGACCAAGTTCGGGTGAGAATAAATTATTAAACTTGTTAACAACTGCATCGACACTGTGTTCATGATGATTGATGGCGTGAATGCCTTCGATGCGTATACCCAGTACGTCAAACCAGTTACATCCAACCAAATTTGAGCCACCACCAGACACGATGATTAGTGGAAGATTTTCAATTTTACAATGGTTGTAATGAATTGACACATCGATAACTCCCTTCACTGGAATCGGATTGCGTTGAAAATCATTTAGATCCAATTTACATTTGGATAGAACTGGGGTTTCTTCAGGCCAGATATTTTTGAATACGGTTTCTTTCATGATAGTAACAGGCGACCCAGAATCTACTTCAAACGTGCAAGTATGGCCGTTGATGACAACGCTGATAGATTTTTTTTGGTTGACCAAATGTGAGATTTGGTTGATCGAAGATTCTCCTCGAGATGATCTGTGTTGTGACGCACCTTGACGTGCTGATGTTGAACTTGGTGTAATTGTTGACGATTTTGTTGCTCGAGGGTTGCGGCAAACGCGCTGTAGATGACCTTTAAGGCCGCAGGAATAGCAAACAATGTCTCGGTGTGGACACTGCTTTCGACAATGCTGGCCTCCACATCCAGCACACAGCCCATGGCTGCTGGCAAGATTACGCTGCTGTGAACGCGAGCTCGCCCTGCCTTCATGAATAGATTCGGCATCTTGCGGCTCTACTTGGTGGTCTTTCGTAGCGTGTTTCATAGACATAGCACTGATCGCTGCAGCCTCACTTACCGCGGCGCGATCCATGACTTGTTTAACCGTTAGCTCACTCTCTGCCAGAAAACTTTTCTGCAAACTTTCGTCCTTCATCCCGCACACAAATCTATCACGCAACATGCGATCCAGTGCTGACTCAAATTTACATTCAACAGCCAGTGTGCGAAGCGCTGCCATATAGTTGCTGACGGACTCGTCCGGATGTTGATCACGTTTATGGAAATGGTAGAACGCAGCGATTTGTGAGGGACGTGGAGATAAATGGTCGGTTAATATCTTGTAAATTTCTTGTAAACTTAATTCGCTTACCTGTTTTGGAGATGCCAATGATGTCAATAGGTCATAAAGCGGAGCGCCAGCCAAAGTGAGAAAAACAGCTTTTTTACGCTCGTCTTCTTTGACATCATTGGCCAACAGGAATAATTTAAAACGCTCTACATAAGCAGTCCATTTGCTAGGTTGGGCTAAATCGAAAGGTTCAAGGCTTCCAACTCCAGCCATGATGACTCGTGATGTCTGATTAGCTATATCTGATTCTGTCTTTATAACTAGTTTGTTGGAATTTACTTTTTTCTCGCCAATTTTATTTTCGTCTCCCATGTGATCAAAGAACAAGGGCAAACAACGGCGATTTCACTTGCACAACTGTTCTAATGTATTGCAGATCAATGTAACGGAACGCGTTATGTATTGTGATGTGACTGCTGTTGCTATGTCTTTAATTTTTAATTATGCTTTGTTCTTCTTCGCCTTCGTAAAATTAGTTAAAGACAACTTGGTATGGAATCTTGCGCACATTAATTTAACTGTGTCTTGCATCCCATTCTCGTCGCCAATATTAAATATGCGCAAGCTTACTTTAATATTACTTTATTAATTAGATTAAATGCTTAGGTAAGTTTACAATGTTACAATAGTTAGACGATGACGTTACGTCTTGATGACCACGAGCGAACTGATGTGATTGGAGATGTAGACATCACTGTATGCCAGGTCGCATACACAACAATTATGTAAAGCTTTGTTTCTATTATTTTTTCCATCACTGTACATCCAAAACTCGAGTATAACTCACACCTTTGGGCAGGTGCAGCACAATCTTCTCTCCATTTATTGGATAGAATCCAGAACAGAGCGTTAAAACTGATAGGAAACAGAATTCATGAATTCATTCCCATCTCTTGAGCACCGTCGGAATGTTTCATGTATTTCCCTGTTTTATCGCTTCTTTTAATAACAATGCTCACTCGAAGTAGCCAGTTGCATTCCTCCCCTTTATCAATTCACCCGTGATACCCGCTTCGCTAGGAATGCTCATCAGTTCACCCTTGAGCCTAACTTTGGTCGTACCGTCAAATATAGAGATTCATTTTTTAGTCGCACAACACGATTATGGAATAACTTACCCGGCACAGTTTTCCCTCGCCGTTTCAATTTGCAAACATTCATAACCAATCTTCATCGTCACCTCCTTTCTCTGCCTCCCTAATTTCCCCATCGCCCGTGCTGTGTTTAACATTATAAGGGTATCTTAAAATATCCTTGAGCGCGAGTGAATTATAAAAAAAAAAAAAAAAAATGTATTGAACGACCTAGAAGGTAATTTCTAATCCAAAAAATAAGGGTTTCGTTGATACCAAGCACAGGTATTTTCGATAAGACTGCCTGGTGCCCCACTCTATTGGATCTTAATTTCTCAATGAACATTGGAATGATTGCTGCGAAAGCCGTATTGCCGGTCATTAAAAAGCTTTCGATATTCGAGATATTATTTAAGCTGATGGTTCATCAGCGATTCGATGACATTGGAAAGAAGGAACGTAAGTGGAATTGGTCGATAGGAAGAGGGGGAGAAATGTCGTCTTTTTTAGGAACAGGCTGGACAAATGCTATTTTCCATATTCTAGAGAAGATTCCAGAGTAGTAGGAGCGATGGAAAAGCTTACACATTGTTTTTGCCAGCGATGTAGAACACATCTTATACAATCAGGACCACCAGATCTGTTTATATCAAGATCTCCAGTGGGGAAATATAAGATGATTTACGTTGTCAAGTACAATAGGGGCAATGTTGCTATGTAGGCAATGAAGTGCAATTGCCTTATCTTAAGAACTAGTTATCGGGCTGTAATTGTAGATGATTTGTCTATACTTTTTCCGATGTTCCTCAGTTGAGTTGGCTTTGTAAGAGCGGAAACTTACTTCTCTCAACCTGATAGCTTCTTTACAGCTAATATCGAACCAAGACTTTTCTTTAGGATTTATACTATTAATTCTGTTAGGAACAAAAGTATGTATCCTAAGAAAAATCACTTCTGTGATCATATCAGCACTGGCATTAACGTCACTATCGAGGACGTATAGTAACCAATTAAAAATTCGAAAAAAAGTTATTCAGACGTTTCCAGTTGGATGGACCAGACTCGACAAAAATTGTCAATTATCTGAAGGAAATTTGTAGATTTAGGAAGCTGAAATCATGTGAAATGAAAATTAACCTAAATTATAAAATTATTAAATTAACCAAAGTATATTTAAAATTTATAAAACAAGATAAAGTTGCTAGTCGAGCTGACCGCAAAGCCAGAGCTCTTAAATTCAAAAACCAATGTAAATAAGTGAATAAACAACTAACAAAAAATCAGCTTTTTCAAATTTTTTTTTTCGAAGTTAAAATCTAATTTTCCTAAGCTATACATATGTAAGTGTAAATACTTATAGAAAAATACTTATGTATAAGAATAATCATATGAAATTATATCATTTTCTTCCTTCGCACCAGAAACATATAATTGTGAAGTCACACATTGACAATAAATGCAAACGTACAAAAAGATCTGGGGTGGAATCGGCTAAGGTGATTTGCAACATTTGACAGTCACAATAAACAAATTCGGTCTGCGTAAGTTTTAACAAACTCAAATATAAATGAGGCTTCGTTTTTTTCCGTGGTCCCAGAGATCCACACTACCTCCATATTCTCACAGACTCTTGCTTATAAACCTCCCATTACTTTCACAACATAGACAGTATCTCCAGCTTTGTTTTATTGTAAAATTAATCAATGGTTCAATAATATCTCCATCAGCTCTGTATCGTCTAAATTTTAGCTATAGTCAAACTAGCATAAGAAGGCAGTTGCCTTTATGTCCGATTTTCAGCAGAACAAACTATGGTGCGAATAGCCCTCTATAAATCAATTGAAGGGTTGTAAGTCTAAAGGGTCTAAGTGCCAAAAAATCAAAAATCAATATTTTTATCAAAATACAATCTAAGGGCCAAGCCTTATAATATCAAAATGGATTCAAGTGCCTATTTCTTTTAAAACTGTACACACACACAAATAAAGTTGTGATATAGCATAAGTGCCAAAGGGCTTTTGCTTATGTTTTTCTCGTTTATCTCTAAATTATAAAAATGGCACTTAGACCCTTTAGACTTACAACCCTTCAATTGATTTCAGTTTTCAATAAATATTATTTTTTAATTACTTCTATAAACGACAATGTCAAAAGTAAAAAATTTAAAGAAAACTTTTTTAACACTCTAATATTGTAGTTATATATATTTATTTATTTTGTAGATAAATTATTTTTTAAATTAAAATATATGTAATTAGCTATAAGTTTTTTAACGTTAGACCATTAACGGATTAAATAAATTAGTAATTAATTAGGCTTATGAACTCAGTTGTCCCCTTAAACCCATTAAAAGGCAGAAGGATGCTCCATGGTGGAACAATAATCTATCAAAATTAAGATCCAAGGTAATAAAGCTCTTTAATAAAGCAAAGAGTACTGGAGAGTGGCATAACTACTCTGCAGAGTTGACCAAATATAACGGGGAAATAAGGAGAACTAAGAGGAATAGTTTTGCGAATTTCTTTGAGGGCATTTCGTCGACACCTGCAGCAGCAAGATTACACAAGGCTCTAGCCAAAGATAACACATTAACCTCTTTTGCACTTCGTTACGCCCGCCGATGGTAGCTTCACTGAAAACGAGGAGCAAAGGTCAACCCTACTGCTAAATACTCATTTTCCAGGCAGCTTACCAATGGTAGGAAATATAATAGCGAGAATACCTCTAAGGCCTAACCGGGAAGACTGGAAGATAGCTTCGACTATCTGTTCAGACAATAGGATTGAATGGGCGTTAAGTACCTTTCAACCTTTCAAATCACCGGGCGTAGATGGCATCTTTCGTGCGTTCTTGCAGAAAGGTAAAGAGGAACTGATGCCCTATCTTATTAGACTGCTTCGAAGTAGTATTGCACTTGGGTACATACCAAGTCTATGGAGAAGAGCAAAGGTAATTTTCATCCAAAAAGTGGGGAAAAAAGATACCACACATCCTAAGTCATTCAGGCCAATAAGCCTAACATCCTTCTTACTGAAAACTTTGGAAAAGGTAATTGATAACTTCATTAGATCGGAAGTATTAGTAAACATGCCCCTAAATCACCGTCAGCATGCTTACAGAGCGGGTAGATCCACAGAAACCGCTCTGTATGAACTAACTAATATAATACAGAGAGCTTTAGATATTAAAGAAACGGCATTATGCGCCTTCCTTGATATTGAGGGGGCCTTCGACAACACCTCTCACGAAGCAGTTCATTCGGCTCTAGAAAGGAAGAGAGTTCCTAGCACTATAGGCAGATGGATAAGTAAAATGCTTAGTACAAGAACGGCGGAAGCATACGCAGGACTAAACGTCCAGAAAGTCATCACAACAAGGTGCTGGAGTTTTTGGGCCTAGAACTGAACTCTCATAACCGATGGGACAGTCCACTAGCATATTCCAGGCAGAAGTAAATGCCATAGGCATATGTACTGGAAGAAACCTCGATAGTAAATATAAAAACCAAAACATTGCCATCATGTCAGACAGTCAGGCTGCAAAGACACTAAGCTCCTACGCCATTACTTCCAAACTTGTTTGGGAATGCGTGATAAAGCTTAATAAACTGGGCGAGAATAATACTGTCACACTTCATTGGGTACCAGGCCACGTTGGTGTCCAGGGCAACGAAGATGCAGACTCCTTAGCAAAAATAGGTGCATCGACACCCCTTACAGGGCCAGAGCCCTACTGCGGAATAGGAGAAAACGTGATCAAAAACAGAAGAGGAGACAAAAAGATCAAAAATCTGGAAAGAACTCCCTAAGCTAAGACAGGCAAAACTCCTATTCCGGAACTACAACCGAGAGCGTTTTCTAACCTGCATTAGCTTAAGTAGGAACAACCTCAGAAAAATCACGAGGCTTCTCACAGGCCACTGTAGGTTGAGAAGACACCTCAACATCCTTGGCCTGGAGAACAACGCGACTTGCAGATTCTGCAACACTCACGAAAAGACACCTGACCACATACTAGGGAAATGTGATGCACTCGTGCATCAAAGGCATACGTATCTGGGCAAGCACCACATAAAAGAGAGTGAATTATCATCCTTTAAAATACTCCAAATACTTCGATTCCTCAAAGGAACGAATTTGGAGGAAGAACTGTAATGATGAGCCAACCTCATCCAGTTCTAGATGGGGCACACAATAGATCTTTAGGTCGTAGTGTTTTTATACCCCAATTTATTCATTCATTCATACCAAACTCAAAGTAAATAAACACATATGTATGTATGTACATACATATCGTCGTCGTTCTATGAAAACTCCCTAAGTCCATTTTTTTGTGTTTTGAGATATTTGCATTTAAACTTGGAAATTAATATAAAAAAATCCAAAAATTATCAGAATAGCAAGATCTCAGACTTCAATTGTAGAATGGGCTTGGCGTAGCCATTGTTCAATGAAATTTTTTTCAAATGGTTTATCCGAAATGAATTAAATAAGAATTGAATCGCATTTTTTTTTATGGACTTAGGGAGTTTTCATAGAACGACGACGATATGTAATTACATACTTATTTTCACAACACACATTCACTTCAGTTAAAAGATAGCCCTTACAAAAATTAATTTAATTCAATACAAAAAACGACAGTTTTCAGACAGCAAACAAGAAAAACACTATTTTTCGTTCGAAAACATACCTAGGTACATAAATTGTTCATATTCCTTCTTTTAATTCCTACATTCTATGATATAGAAGAATATCAGAAAAAGGGATGATTGTTTTTAACTTTGGTTATGGTTTTAGTCAGTTTTTTCTCAACTGATTTAATGGCCGATTTCATTTAAGGCACTAGTACGGTCTAGAAAGCCAAAAAACCCACGATTTTTGGGAATTTTTTTCTCGGAAGCTTTATTAGGTAATAACATATTTTTTTTTTTAAATAATGAACACATGCGTCAAGAGTACAAGAAAATTATTTTTTTTTTAATGTTTTCTAAGACAATTTACCACAATTTGACCAAAAAGTAATGAAAAAAAAATGGCGACCCAAAAATGGCCAATAAAAATTGGCAAAAAAAAATTTTTTTTTTTTTCAAAACTTGTCATTTTTTTTTGTTTTTAAACAAATTGTGGTAAATTGTCTCGTAAGAAACCTTTCTTTAAATAACCCACTTTATTTTTTTTGTTTCAGTCAAGCCAATCCTGAGATTAACTGTCCGCAATGGTACAATGTATTTTTTGATGAGTCGACGTTGGGTCGAGACGTTTTATTTCAAAACACAGTGCCGTGGCCCGGTGACGTCAAAGGTATTGCGTATTTATCAATACGAAAGAATGATTTTGTAGATTTCACAAAATATATATAATTCTGCATGATTTTTTGTCAGTTTAACAAAATATGCACTACAAATAATATTGTCAGTTTAACAAACCAACTTTTGTTAATAAGATAAACTGAATTTAACAAAAATTGCGTATCGTCAATACGCCCTCACAGATGATTCGATGTGAGATCGCAGGGACGAAACGCCAATTTTTGTGGACTTAAATTTTGTGGATACAACAAAATATTGTTTGTTACCTCAACAAATTTTTGTAATTTTAATGAATTTGTTAAAATATTTTGTTGGACGTATGTATATTGACAGAAGTTATATAAAAATCCAGAGATTAACTATTACATACAAACAAACTCGTTTAAATCAAATTCAAGTTGATTTCCTTTTGAACAAAATTGGAAAAAAATTAGTGGTATTGCGGTTCGTAGCTTTAGACATTAACTTTAGACAACCAATTTTTTACCAATTATTAAGATCTATTTTGGATTTTGGAAGAAAAACAATAATTTATGATGTCATGTCGATTGTCGATTTTTATTAAAATCGTTAAAAAACAATAAAAACAATTTTTAGGCCTCTACCGTTGAATTGAGCTAAAGCATGTTTGGTATTATTTGAAATTATGAAATTTTTTTATCAACTTTTCAATTTAAAATGATAAGAATAAAATTGATTTTACAATAAACTTGACATTTAGAATGGTTATTTTTGTAACTTTGCAATTTGTTTTTCACAATGTAGAATAATATTTCCCCTTTAATTATTTACCACAACGATGAACATCCGTTAGATATTATTGAAGTTATAAGCTTTCTTAGATAGTCAAATCGACGATTTTCTAAGATTTATTATCAAATTATTTTTTTTTTGTAAAAAAAAACAATTTAAACGCTTCTACCGCTGCTTATGTTGGATTTACCCCTATAAAACCACTGACTTTTTTGTAGATGAGGGCAATAACTATTTTTCGAAATTCCGAAAATTTTCATCAACTTTTACATTTTTAAAAATGAAAATTGAATTGAAAACCGATTTACCTTCCCTTTTCACTTAAAAGGGTACATCCCTCCCCAATTATTTTTATACACAAATAAAGGCTGTCATTTGGTGATTTTTTAAACCTTGAAGATCTTACAATCAGAAGAGAAATTATTTTAATCAACCAACATCAGTCGAATTTTGCGATTTTCCGAATTTTATTCAAATTACGACTAATCTCCCACTGGTGTACGATGATTGGCAATGAACAAAACAAAACAAACTCGAAACGCAAAGTGAAAAGTGATGAGGCAGAAATGCAAAGATGATAAAATTTTTGTAGAACACTTTGCAAACTCACTTTGCAGGAAAGAGCAAAGACTTTGCATAGAGAGCAAATTTTTGTAAAGTCTTTGCCAAAAATTTGCTTAGTAAAAAGTGAGATTTGAAAAGAGTATTGTGGAACAGAAAAACTTATTACTTTGCCAAAATATGTAATTTGATAAGTGCAAAGTGAAAAGTTGATAAGTTTTTTGTGGAATAAGGCCCTGCTCTTCAAATACTAGCAAGCGTCAAAAAAGAGTTTTGAAGACTTTGAAAACCATGTAAAATATGTGTGTATATCTACTTCTTTACAATATACTATTTTATAAAATACGTACTTACATAACACAAATTTAATTTGTTTTTTTTTTCCTTTTTTCAATACTGAAAAAAACAGGCTTTATACACGCACTCATTTCAGTAATGAATAATAAGTATTTTCAATGCTTCTTTTCTTGAGAAAATTAATTAAAGATGCCCTCTTACTTTCATAAGCGATTATAGTCCTCTCATCATTGCGCATTTCTGTTTTATATGAAAATTCCTAAGTTCACTACAGTCAATCGTTTCTAGTACTATAGTCGATAGTTCTATAGAAAATATTTTTATATTTTATTGAGAAATGGGAGTTTTTAAAAAAAGTGCAATAATGATTCGTGTCTAGCTTATGAGTGCCAGCTTTTTACTTGCGATATATGTAGGTACTATAGGGCAAGTTCTGCATTTGGAAAAAAAATCGAACTCGAGATTTTGATCAAAGTTGACATGACGATGATAGCGAAGACGAAAAAAGTGGGTCCGGCAATTCCGTCTGTCTGTCTGTATGTCTGTATGTCTGTATGTCTGTACCTCGAACTACAGCTTAACTACCGGAGGTATTTTCTTCAAACTCGGTAGTTAAGGGTCTTCGGTGATTCCCTAGAGGAGAAATTGAACTTTTTTTTTAGCTCCAAAACTAAGGGTACCCCCCCACACACCCGTAATGCAAAATCTTATTTATCTCGAAAACGGCTCTAACGATTTTGATAAAAAAAATTAGGTGTGATATTATGGACATGGACTATATTTTGGTGAAAAAAAACTTGGGGGGAAATGTTATAAGGGGTACCTGTCATAGAACGGTTTTTTGATTTTCGAATTTCTCACCAACGGCTTTAACGATTTTAACCAAAATTTTTATGCAGGAGCTGCTTTGCATTTGAAAAAATATAAACCAAAAATTTTTTCGAAAAAATAGTTTTTGGATTTTAAAAAAAATAATACAATTTTTTTTTTGAAAATTCAATATCTTGAAAACCGATACACGATCAAATTTTTAAATTACGTTTTAAAATGTATTTTATTAAATACTAACAATTTGCATATCAATTTTTTTTATACAAATTTTAAGGAAAATTTAGTACACAAAAAACATGTTTCCGTGTGTCTGTATGTCTGTACCTCTCACTACAGCCTAAACCACTGGACCTATTTCTTTCAATCTCCGTAGTTAAGAGTCTTCGGTGATTCCCTAGAGGAAAAATTGAAATTTATTTTTTAGCTCCAAAACTAAGGGTACCCCCCATACACCCGTAATGCAAAATCTTATTTATCTCAAAAACGGCTCTAACGATTTTGATAAAAAAAATTAAGTGTGATATCATGGACATGGACTACATTTTGGTCAAAACAAATTTTGGGGCAAAATGTTATTAGGGGTACCTGCCATAGACCGGTTTTTTTAATTTTCGACTTTCTCATTAACGGCTCTAAGGATTTTAACCCAAAATTTTTAGCAGGAGTCCCCTTAAGTTTAAAATAATATTGTATATAAAAATATTCGAACAAATATTTTTTTGGGTTTTAAAAAAAAAAAAAAATTTAAATCAATATCTTCAAAACCTATGAACGATTATTTTTTGAAATTATTTCCCAAAATCAATATTATTAAATACTTTAAATCCGCATCCCACATTTTTTTCTTGAAAAATTTTAGAGAAATTTCTTATATAAAAAATTTATTTAATAATAAAACGATTTTTTAAGGTTTATTTGCATAAATTCATACTTTTCCCGAAACCAGACGGCAATTTTATGCATTTGAACATTATTATCTCACATTAAATCCATGTTTTATATTTATAAAATGTATCTTAAATTCCAAAGTACTTTTACATAAGAGCAAGTTCGTGCGATCCAGTCGTGCATTTTATTTATTTATTAATTAATATGGAAAATACATTATGGTATGCAAACTGCCTTCTCAGCAGAATTCCTTTTTAAGTACATTTTGTTTCTTTTTTTATAATATGATACTGAAATTGCGATTTAGGTTACATTTAAAGTGAATGAATACAAATATAAAAAATGCGCGTGAATTAGGGAAATAATAATCCGTGGGGTATCAAGTTGAGAAATAATAGAATCTTAGTGGATAGCAAATATAGACGGGGTAGTGGGAATGGAATGTAACCTAGATTATATAAAACTCAATTTTGATTTAAAATGTCCGTAAAAATATACCTTTGGTGAAAGGGAAATATTTTAAAAGCCTGATATTATTTAGAAGCACTTGTGATCAAAGCAATTTTAGTGTATAGATTTAAGAAATGATCGCAGTCATAAAAGAATTTAGTCTGATTATAAAATTTTACATTTATATTCAGTATTACTAATGCGTTGTTTAAGCAATTTAATTTGAATGAATTTCATACCTAAAGATATTCTTTGCGAAAAAAGAGAGCGGCTGATTTTTGTACGACACAACTTATTCAAAGACATCAAATGAAATTGTTTAAATAAACTCTATAGCAAAAAAAAAAAAAACAATTAGAAGAGAAGGAGGGCGCTACAAATTATTTTATGAAAAAACTTAATGAAAGAGGTCAACGGACAATTTAACCTGACTGTCAAATTAGCATTACCAGGGGTTATTTTTATTTTTTTTTTAATAACGACTATTTTTTTTTGTGTCACCACAATTTTATTCTTAACATTTTGAAATGGTAGTCCTGTTTGTCATAATTGGGGAGATTGATAAAATAGTCATTCGTCTACCAAACATGAACTGTAGAAATTAATTTTAAAATAAAAGAAATAAAGTACATATTAAACAGCTTTCTGACGAATATCCTATAGTTATTCAATAGTAATAATATAGATAAAATATATTTGGGTAACATTGATTATGTTTGCATGTAAGTAAATGGTGGGCATCAATTGTTTTTGAATAAGTATAAAAAAGTACCTTGATTTCTAGTAGGCGTTTCAAATTGATTTGATGTTCGGCGAATCATTTGGAGTATGTGACCATTTAGCCGGGGATCCGTAAATTGCGTTGTACGGTTGTTGTGATCAACAAAGTACACGCGCCCTGATGTAGTTTTTCTCTGTTCCCATCCACTTGGTAAAGCACCCAAAGCATCTAACGAAAAGTTTTGAGTATCAAAATCACGCGGAATCCTTGGGTCATGCCAAGTAGACACACCAGTCGGTATGTGATAGAAATAAACCTGGCCTTGCTGAGTAGTACGCATTTCATATCCACAGGGAAGGTCCATTATCGGTCTGGTACTGATGTTATTGCGCACATGAGCATTTGGTCGATTGCCACGCGACCGTCTTCTCGCTGATTCCTCCGCACTTCTCGCAGATCTGCTACGCACTCGTTGTAATTGCCCATTCCCACTTCCTTCTTCGCTGGCACTGTTAGAAATAATTTTGTTTGCAAACGTAGGTGGTTCTCTATTTATCCCAGCACTTGAGTCAGCCGTGCTATCATTAGCACTAAGTGAGGTATTTGCAATTGAGCTTTGAGCATTTCCGTTTCTATTGGCCGCCTCAGTTGTTTGCTTTTGATTCGTATGGGAATTGCTTAGGTCTTTGCTATTCATTGTATGTATTTCGTTTCCGTTTTCTAAGTTTTGGGAAATTTGATTGTTTCGTTGAGGTAAGGCCATGTCTGCTGGAGAAATAATGTGCCTATGAATTGTTGAAGTGACTGAATGTTTTTGCTTTTTACCATTATGGTTATCATTTTTTTCAGTATTTTCTTCTAGCAAAGGAAGATCTGGTTGTTGCTGGTGAAGTTGAACGATGACCTGGGAGTTCCTGGTTGTTGATTCGTTTGCAGAGCGCGATAATGGCACACTAACAACTGAATTCGATGAACTTGGTATGCAGGGATTGGTTGGAGATTTTAACTGGGTAAGTGTCAAATCACTTGGCGTTACACTGCTAACGGATTCAACTGAATGGTTTTGAGAATTGCTCGAATTGTTCGAAGATAACACACATTCTCCATTTGATGTTTCTAAATCGAGAAGTCTTGTCGGACTGCAATTTTCTTTTCCAGCTGAGCTTGTTAGTTGTTCTGTGCAAAGTCGATGAGAAGATTGCTGATCATTGCTCAGGGCTCCACGACTGTTTATAAGGTTCTTACACAATGACGGTCCTGAAACTGAAACTCCATTGGAGTTGATATGTTGGTGAACACTTTGATTTATCTGTGAGTGGTTTCCATTTAACTTTACATTTGCATTTTCAGAATGTGTCGGCCGATCCCATTGTGTCGATTTAGTACTATGATTTACATAATATACACGCCCATTTGGGGTACGTCGTTCCTCCCAAGCATCTGGAAGCTTAATATCGGAAGAATTATCTTCTGATGGACCACGTACATCACCCCCTGGACCGACAATTGCTAGTGGATTACCTCCACAAGGTCCATCTTTGGAAAGAAGTGCAATAATTATTTGACCTCGGACGAGATCATCATCATCTGGCGATTGTTTACATAAATCCAAACGTTGGACTGAAAATTTTGTTTTTTTTTTTTTATAAAATTATATTAAATAAATACAATTTACAAAAAAAAAGGTTCCAACTTACATCCAGCTCCTGTGAGATTTTGTATTATCGGTGCAGGTATTCGGACGCAGCCTAAAAATCCACCACCTTTCCGAATTTTACGGTCATTCCAAACAGTTATATGAATTACATCTCCCCTACCAAGAAACAAATCATAGTGCGCATTCCATTTGGGATCCAGGGAGGATTTACTGATGTCGGTTGTGTATATTTGTCCTGTTCCCTCAACGGAAACTCTAGCAAATGGATCAGGCAAACCTATGTATTTAAATAAAGACATTTTGTTAGTTTTATAAAAATCGAATACATACATATATGTATATTGATAAATAAAATTTGAATTATGATTCTATTTGCGATGTCTTTATCATTTGAACAGTTTTTATATTTATATTCATATACTAGGACTTGGATTTTATTAATTACTCTTCATCATAATGGTAAGCATTATTTTGATTAATGTGTTTTCAATTTATAAGAAACGCTATTAAGAGGCCTCTGCCCAAAATATTGAGAAAAACGTGAAATTAGGCAAATTCGTGCAAGGTTTATGAAGTCAATGCAAGACGTATTGAAATAAAAAAAATTGCATATGAAATAATTACATTTTATCTTGAAAACGTCGAGCCACTTTTTTTTATTTTTTTTTATATTTTTCTTATTTAATTTTAATATTCCGGTTGCTTCTTTCGTTATATTCCACAAAACTGCTAAAGTTGTGCAAGGTTTTTGAAAAATTGAAGTGGAAAACTTATAATATTTTTACGTCATTTTAAAGGTAATGAATAGAGACCTAGAGGAGCGTCGGAGCGGATTTTTAATTTTGGGCTCTATTTTTGAATAATCATCTTTTGAAAAACATTAAAATTGCTCATTTTCCAATGCATTTTTGAGTGTGTAGTTATGTGAAAAGATCATCATAACTTTCCCAAAATGACATAATGCTTTCTGAAATTGTTTATATTAAAAAAAAGTAATCAAAAAGTAACTTTTTATTGCAAAATAACACATTTTACAAGTCTTTTTTTTTTGCACAAAAGTCGTTACTTTTGTTTACTGGCTGTTTTTAGTTCATCTATTTGCCACAACGTGGTTTTTTTCGAAGATAGCTATTTATTGTTGGAACTGTAGCAAAAAGAAGTATGACGAACATGAACGCCGAGTAGGCTTTTGGGTAGAGGAGAGGTTCAGTAAAGGGGTGGTGTAGAAGGGGAAGAAATGGATGTGAGCAGAACCACGGTGACGGTGGATGACAATATTTGAGGGCTATGGTGGTATAGGGATTGGTAAGCGATGAGTATGGTGTGAATGTAAAATGAAGCAAAGGAGTAGATTTAACTTGTTGGATTGTTTTTTGTGTTATTAGGAAGAAAAGTAACTACATATGTACATTGGTTGGTATGCGAAAAGTATTGAATATATTATTATTACATTACCCAATCCCTTTTTAGTAAAATGACTTTTTTAAAGCAGAATACAATATTCTCAGAAAATAAAAATATTAAATTATCCTTTCTTCGTGAGCTTTTGTTATTCATAAAACTGATGTTTGTCCTAGACTGGGCGCAAGGTCAATTATAGATTTTGTTTATTTTTTTGAGTTGTAACGTTTCGGGTGTGATTACACCCAAGACTTAAAAAAACACGAATAGAAAAAACGCTCAAATAAATAAGAAAAAAAATTGGTAAACATTCTTAATTATTGCAGTAAGTACAATCTTTTTTTTTTTATTTTATTATTGTATGTAGATGTAGTGTATACTTAAATGTTTCTAAATAAAATTTTGTTCATGAATAGGTTGGAAGGAAGGTGTGATATCAGCTGAAACGTTACAACTCAATAACTAATCCACAAACATGATTTTCATAAACAAAATGGCGCAAGATTTTAAACATTTAAAACCTACTCTAAATCATTTTTAGAATGGGGTTTGACTGTAAATATCGTTTATAAAAAGAGAACCGACTTTTTGTTAATTTTAAACGCAAAACTATACTTTAACGTTAAAGAGCTCGTCTAACTTTAACAGTAGCAAATATGTAGCTACTTTATCTTTTAAAAGTATACTTTATCCAGACTAACAATGGTCATTTCATACCAAAACAAACTGGAGTTGATTTTTTTAAAAGATGTGCTTTGTAAGTAGATTGAATATAAGAAATGCGAAGCAATTGTTCAAAAGTGTTCTTCGATCTTAAATTTTCCAATATTGCAGCGGGCGATGGATAAATAAATCTGTTATTATCTATTAAAATTATAAAATTCTTTATTTAGACAACACAAGAATATTATAAGAAGTATATAAAAGAAAATAGAACAATGACATAATATGCAGTCTGTCGAAATAATTGACGTGTATTCTTACATTGATTCAGCTAAGTCGCCAGTGACAACACTCTACACTAACAAGGACAAAGACAAAACAACGACAATGACAGACGAAGATGAAGACTTACTCCTCAACCCTTTTGCCAATCTCGGAGTAGGGGACGGGGCCAGCGTCGGTACAGTTGACAGTGACGATGTCATTGACTGCTTATCCGTTGCCAGTTCCAACCTTTCCGAACTCTCGACTTCCTCCAGGAGGAGTAAAATCTCCAACTGTAGGAAAACAGTCAAACGACTTGGCACAAAGAGTTGGGATGAACTAACGGACCCAGAACGGAAAAGACTGCACAACGCACGTGCTCTTCTGCAGAAGGAGTTTCCAATGAAGAATGGGCCACCTGCCCACTCATCGGCGGAGGCTACTCCTGCGGGGAACACTAGCGTGAGTGGATTGATGAGACCTCCTGCTTCGGGTATCGTTAAAACCTTTACCAAGGAACGGGCGGCATCATCAATACACAAAGCAAAGACAAAAACTGACATACAACAAGAGCCAACTACCGGAATATCATACTCACCTGCCAGACGTTGCATGGAGCACTCCGCTCCTACGGGTTTGAAGAGTGGTAAGATATCTCCGGGAGAGGTAAATGCAGGGGTAACGCACATGAGGAACATTCAGGGCCACAGCCCCAAATGCAACTTGAATGCGTCTATCTCTTCTTTATCAGGGCAACAGAACGCTACGGACCCAATGAAGGAACAAACCAAGAAGCTTTCCGACACGCCAATCAGACGCTGCATGGAGCCACCTGCTCCTACGGGCCTGGGCGGTGTGAAGGAAGCTGCTGGGGAGGTTGAAACGAATAGGGGACATACGGGAAACATCCTGGGCCTCAGCCCTACATGTGACCTAAATGTGTCTTGTTCCTCTAAACCGGGTGAACTCATTGGTAACGATACTCTAAACAGTGACATAACTGACAAGACAGTTTTGGAGAATCCAACCTTGCAACGCAAGGCAGTGCCTGCAGTGCGGCGCAAGGGGAAGAGACTCCTCAGTGACAAAGAACTTCAACGCCGACAAAAACGGAACGATACGAGGACTGTTCGGTTCCTAACAAACAAAAACCCAGAAACCTTAACGGTTAAGGAACCGCTGGCTCTGGACAGATCCAAACAAAGACTAACGACAACAACATCAACAACACCAACAACTGACAAACACAAACAAACTACTGACAAACGCGACAACAAAATGGAAAAGCCGATCGCTGAGATTATTGCGGAAAGTCATGTACCATCCACTGACCCGCCAGCCATTGCAAGTACGTCTAAGCGATCGAGAATAGAATCGAGTTCACCATCGAACACATCACCGACAAACATAATAAAGAAAGCCAAAATCTCCAAGGCCAAATCTCCAGTAGTAGGTCAACAAGTTGCCATAGTAGACTATGGTAATCCTACACGGAAACTAACGGAGGATCAATGGCAACTAATGGAACTTCGGATCCTTGATGAGGTAAATGAGGCTATCGTAAAGAGCCGGCCACCGCCACTCTTCGGTACTTTCAGTACCTTCCAGGGATTCAAAATGCTAACATGTGAAGATGAACAAACACACTCTCACATGGCTGCAAGATTTCACAAAAAAAGCTGAAGCTCCGTGGCCTAACGCTGACCTTCGCCTCATGGGAAGGAAGGAAATCAGCGATTTTTCAAGACCCAGAGCCAAGCTTACTATGAAAGGACCGCTCATCCCGAAGGATCGTATTGAAAGATACCTCAGATCACTCAATACTGACCAACTTAGTCAGAATTGGGTAGTAGCTGAGATGGGTGAGAAAACAAAAGATGGCACAGAAGTGGTTGTGATCCTAAATCACAAATCAATACCGCTTCTAAGGAAGATTGATTTTAAGGTGCGAGTCGGTACAAACCGATGCAAGCTGCGGCTGTTATCAAACAAGAAAAAGGTAAACAAGGAGGTGGGGGTTCTAAAAACAATATGAAATTAATTCAAATAAATCTCCACCACAGTAAAGCCGCCAGTGCCAACTTGGTCTACCTCATGGAGAGTAGACAGATAGACATTGCCCTGATTCAAGAACCCTGGATATCAGGTGACAGAATAAAGGGCCTACACTCCAGAGAACTGACGCTGTACAAGACTACAAATGTAGGCATTAACAGTAGATTTAGAACATGTATTGTAGCTAGAAAACAGATTAAACTCTTTCTTCTATCCACATATAGTTGTTTAGACCAAACGACGGTCAAACTTGAACGCGCTGGGCTCCCACCACTAATCATCATATCATGCTATATGCCGGGTGACGGAGTAGAGGGACCACCAGCTGAGATGACGAAGCGGATCATACAACGTGCAGCACTGGAGAAATGCGATGTCGCTATGGGCTGTGATGCCAACGCGCACCATTCTCAGTGGGGAAGTACCGACACCAACGATAGAGGTGAGTTACTTTTTGAATTTACTATAGAAAATGATATTTTAGTAGCGAATAGGGCCAACGAGCCCACTTTCATTACCAAAAATCGTAACCAAGTGCTCGATGTTACTCTTATTAGCAACTCAGACACTATTTCCATCGACCAGTGGAGGGTATTAAAAGACGAATCTTTCTCTGACCATAGGCTCATAGAATTTCTAATACCCGACACCAAAGATCCTCGAAAACCATTTGGAAATCTCAAGAAAACCAAGTGGGACATTTTTAATATTGAAGTAGTAACCGGAATACAAAAACTGAATACTAATGCGATACAAAAACCCGAGAATATAGACAAAGCTACAGATAGTTTTACAGAGATTCTTGGTAAAGCATTGGAAAAAGGCTGTCCAATGAAACCATGGGGACAGGGTAAGAAGAAACCACCCTGGTGGACCACTGAACTTGGCAACATCAGGAAAGAAACAAGGAGACTTTTTAATGTTGCCAAGCGCACAAGAGCAGAAACTAACTGGGAAACGTATAAGTCCAGTCAAAAGAATTTCAAGATAGAAACACAAAGAGCCAAACGCAGCTCGTGGAGAACATTCTGCAGTCAAATTGAAAGTATTAACGAATCAGCAAGACTCAGGAAAATACTTGCTAAGGGACCTATTGTTCTGGGATCTCTTAAGGAACCCAATAGGCATTGGACAGAATCGTGCGGCGAAACACTGGAACTCCTAGTAAACGCTCACTTTCCTGGTTGCATCCCTAACTTGAATTACAACCCACAAATGGAGCTCTGTACACAGAACGCGACACCAGCAGAGCTGATTACGGAAGAAAAGTTAAAATGGGCTATAAACTCCTTTTCACCGTATAAATCACCTGGCTTGGATGGTGTCTTCCCCATGATGCTACAAAAATGTGAAGAGCATGTCATCCCACACTTAAAAAACATATTCCTAAGCAGCCTGAATTGGGGATATGTGCTTAAAGCGTGGCGAGAATTCAAAGTGGTATTTATTCTGAAAGCTGGAAAGCCTAGCCACACGAATGCCAAAGACTTCAGACCCATTAGTCTAACATCTTTTCTCTTAAAAACGTTTGAAAGACTAATAGACATACATATACGTAGCACACTGAGCCCGGAGGTAATATCTCCAGCCCAGCATGCTTATACTAAAGGAAAAAGTGTTGAGATAGCACTTCATAGTGTCGTCTACACGATTGAAAGAACGCTCAAAAACAAGGAATACACTCTTGCTGCCTTCTTAGACATTGAAGGAGCCTTTAATAATGTCCGAAACGAGGCAGTTGAAGGAGCGCTCGTAAATCTTAATGTGCATAATATCATCATCAGATGGATAATGTGTATGTTAAAAAACAGACAGATCAAATCGGAGCTAGGAGAAGTACAGATTAAAGTGTCTACTTCTAGAGGGACTCCACAAGGTGGAATGCTTTCTCCGCTTCTCTGGACAGTCGTGATGAACGCAGTTCTAATGAGACTTAAATATAGTGGAGTCCAAGTAATTGCTTATGCTGACGACCTAGCATTACTAGCGACAGGTAAATTTCCCTCCACAATTAGCGAACAGTTAGAGAATGCCTTATGTATAGTGAATGCATGGACTAAAAACTGCGGTCTAGCGGTTAATCCGCAAAAAACCGAACTGGTTCTTTTTACGAACAAAAGGAAACTACCGACTTTTAAAATTCCCATAATTGAAGGGACCCAACTCAAAATCTCCGATCACGCTAAATATCTCGGCGTGATCCTGGATAAGAAATTAAACTGGAGTCTCAACATTAAGGATAGAACAAATAAAGCCATGTTCGCTTTCTACTCCTGCAAGAGAATATTTGGTAAAACTTGGGGACCAAGCCCTAAAATTATCAAGTGGATGTGTCATCGAGTCAATAAAAATATAATTCAGTAAAATTTTAGTGCTATTTAAATTTTTATTCAATGGCAACACTAAAATTTAATTTGTTAGTTATTTAGTTAATAACTAAAATAATTTCATCTCTTTCTTACACATGAAAGAGACAGAAAATTTATAATAGTTAAATTATGAAATCCACGTCCTTTGACCTCTATGATATGCACACAAAGGTTAAAAGAAAAAAGTCATTCGTTCTGGTCAGAGGTAAAATCTTACGATTATTGTATTTATAGAAATTAATTTTTTGAATTTAGATTTTGTAAAAAAGGATATTTTTTAAGTTGCTCAAAGCAAATTGAAATTAAAAATTAATATTCAGATACCAAATTGTAAGTTACTTAAAACTTTCTTTATTTAGGGTTTCTAATCTATTTATATATATATTACAGAAAATAAAATTGAATTTGTACTGTGGAGAAGTGCTTTGGTTTTGTTTAATATTGTTAAACCATCGTCGTTGGATTCACTATCATTTGGATATTCAATATTTATTCTTGGTTAAAATGATATAGTTTTTTCAGTTTGTTTTGTGAATCAACATTATTTTATTTTAATTTGATTTTATTTGGACTGCAACTCCATTTTCTTAGTGTAAATCCCCATTACAGTTTTCGGTGGAATATTAAGATGGAGAAGGTGGCACATAGTTGTAGGTCCTCGACTTGTGTGCGAGCAGATGATGAGTCCATGGTTTCTTGTGACAAATGCAAGCGGTGGTGGCACTATGACTGTCATGATTTCGATCCTAACCAGTATGATACAGTGACTCCTTGGTTTTGTAATGAGTCTGATTGTGTTTTAAGAGACGAAGAGGATTCGGAGTCTGGTCACGCCGGCAATATTTCCATCCCAGCTGCCCCAGCAGAAAATAAAATAGAAGATCACGTGGACTTGATTATAGAAGCTGCTGCAGTGGTGCAAGCCGCAGTCGCTCAACGCGACAAGGAATTGTCCGAATTGAGAGCTGAACTTGAGGTGATCAAATTAAAGCTGTCTAAAGTTTCCGTCGTCAAAGATCAGCCAGTTGCCACTTGCAGCATTTCTAAAAGTAGTGTCATTTCAAAATCTGCGGAGAAGTGGGAGATAATAAAGACTATCCAAGCTAATCATAAGGCGTTGTTGAATAGTTCGGTTCCGCCTGGTCATCAGTCTACTCCCTTACGTAACATGCCGTAGCGTCAGAAAACCAACACTGATACTTCTTTTAGAGAGACAGATATGGCTAATCTTCTTACGATTCTGAATCGCAACATTGTTCAGGAGCTGCCGACATTTTCTGGTGAGAATATTAGAGAGTGGCCTTATTTTGAGGAAGTCTACAAATCTACCACTGTTGAAGGAAGGTACAGTGACAAGGAGAATGTCTCACGTTTGCGGAAAGCTTTAAAGGGGGAGGCGTATCAGCTGGTAAGCGATCGTCTTAAGTACTCTTCCGATGCCGATGCGATAATGGACTCACTTCGTACAATGTTTGGCCGTAATGACGTTCTTGTTCACGACTTAACTTCTGATTTATTGAATCTTCCAAAGCTGAATACCAAGTGTGATCCAAAACTTCGTATTTGGGCAGTGAAGTTAAATGGATTCGTGGCTGATGTCAAGTCGATGAATAAGGAAGAGGATCTATCGAATGGGTATGTTCTAACCAACCTCGCCTCGAGGTTAGGTGCCGGGTTGTACCAAGAGTGGCAGAAGAGAAAATTAAGTTTCCCACGTGTCAATATTCGACATTTTGCAGAGTTCCTGACGGAGAAGGTAATTGATTTGCCACCTGAGCTCAAGAAACCAGGAGGAATAGCCGACAATAAGAAAATACAGTCGGATAGCAAAATTAAATCTTCTCGAGTGCTGATGCATCACCCAGTTTCATCAACCACGTCAGATGGGTTATGTTGTAAATGCAACAAAAAACAACATGCATTGAACCAATGCGAAGAGTTTTTAGCTTTGACCCCAGATCAAAGACAGACGTTTGCGAAAGATAACTCGATTTGTTTCACGTGTCTGGATCCATCAAGACGTCAGTGGAAAGCGTGTTCAAAAAAAAGATCGTGTGGGACAAATGGATGCAACCGCCGTCACCATCCTTTGTTGCATCCGAGCTCAAGCGGTAGCGACTCTAAGTGGAATACATCAGCTGTTCCTTTTGTTCCACAGCCACATGTTCATTCCTCACATGTTGGGACAAATGCCGCCATCATGTTCAAGGTAGTTCCGATTCGTGTTTATGGAAGTGATGACATATTTGTGGATACTTTTGCTTTTTTGGATGATGGTTCCTCGTTGTCGATGCTTGAAGAAGATCTTTTCATTGAACTTGGGTTGGACGGACATCCTGAACAACTTACATTGCAGTGGACAAAGGGGGTATCTCGTCACGAGGATTCTAGGCGAACTTCTTTGACAGTGTCAGCTGTAAATAGTCGTAAACAGTATGTTTTGAAGAATGTTTACACTGTTAAAGACTTGGGGTTAGCTAGTCAATCAGTTGATGTTACTGGTTTGAAAACTATGTACCCGCATCTTCGGGGACTTCCAATTTCAGATCTGGTGGATGCTCGTCCTAAGATTCTGCTTGGTTTAGATTAGGCAAAATTCCTGTTGGGTCATGGTCAGCGCCACGGAAAGGATGAAGAACAACCTTATGCTATAAAAACGCTTCTAGGCTGGATTGTTTACGGCAGAGCTGCTCCTTCTTTACATGTATCCTGCTTGCATCAGGTATCGAAACCTACTATGCACTTTATGTTCCACGACGTTATTAGGAAAGAAGATGATCTACATGAACTGGTCAAGCGTCATTTCAGCACTGAAGAGTTTGGTGTCATGCCTCCAAAGGGTGAGTTGCTCAGTCGTGAAGTCAGCCGTTCAATTGATATCATGGAGCGTTCGTTGAAGTTGGTTGGTAGACGGTATGAGATTGGACTACTCTGGAGCTGCGATGATGTTACACTTCCTGACAGTTATCCGATGGCGCTTAAACGTCTTATTGGTTTGGAGAAGACGTTAAGAAAGAAACCTCATTTATTAGAGTGGCATAATAATTATATTCGAAGGTAAACGGAATTTCATTAAATACTTACTTGATGAAAGGCCCAGATAACCTTGTACCATTACATGCTGGCCTATTTAAATTCCGGGAGCGGAAAGTAGCTGTAAATGCGGATGTACGAGAGATGTTTCACAGGATTCGGATAAAGGAGGAAGACCAACAGTGCCAACGCATTTTATGGAGAGATGGCGTCAGCTCACGCGAACCAACTGTATATATAATGGAGGTTATGATGTTTGGTCCCAGATGTTCTCCTACTTGCGCGCAGTTCGTAAAAAATCACCATGCCAACCTATTTAGGAATGAATGCCCCGAAGCGGTTGACGGATTGATAAAACGAACCTACGTCGACGACTATTTTAACAGTCATGATACTGTTGATAAGGCTATATTTATCATAAAAGATGCTATTCGTATTTGTCACTCTATGAACTTCGATCTTGTAGGCATTCAATCAAATAGACGTGAAATTTTGCAGGAGATGCCTGAGGGTTATATAAACAGCAAACTGGTAAGCATCGATCCCAATGAATGTGATAGTTTGGTATCTAAGGTCTTAGGAATGTATTGGCATCCGTCATCAGACCACTTCTCATATAAACTTTCGGATGATGAGAGCATGAAGGGAATGTTAGCGTCGGATGCGGTAATTACAAAACGTCAAATGCTCAAAACCATTATGAAAATTTTCGATCCTCTGGGAATTATTTCATTGTTCGTCATCCGAGGTCTCATCATACTTCAAGAAGTGTGGAGAGAGGGATTCGATTGGGATGAGGCAGTTTCATCCGATTTATGTATGGCGTGGATGAACTTCATCAGAGAGCTAAAGAAAATTGAAAACATCAGAATTCCTGGCCATTATGTCTCACGGAACCCTGACGACTCCAAAGTAAGCTTAATAGTGTTTGTTGATGCTTCCGAGAAGGCATTCGCAGCAGTGGCTTATTTACGTTTCGAGTGGAACGATAAAGTGGAGGTAGCACAAGTCATGGCAAAAGCAAAGGTTGCACCTGTTAAACAATTGTCAATTCCTCGTTTAGAATTGCAAGTTGCGGTGCTTGGTGTTCGATTGGCATCCACTATCAGGGAATCACATTCCATACGGATTGACGAATTGCTGTTTTTGTCTGATTCTAAGACTGTTCTCTGTTGGATCAACTCAACTAAAAATAAATTTCCCTCCTTTGTTGCAGTTCGTGTGGGTGAGATCCTCGATTCAACATCTCCGCGTCAGTGGTTTCACATAGCTTCAATCGACAACGTTGCTGATGATGGCACCAAATGGTTTGAAGCTTCGATGGGAAATCAAGATACGAGGTGGTTCAAAGGGCTGGACTTTCTCAAACTTCATATGGCTGAATGGCCAATAACACCTGGTTCAGCTTCAGTTAATGTGGAGAAGATTGAAGTAGAGAATAATCTATTACATCATATGATAAAACAAAAAAGTTATTTTGGTGCTTATGAAATGTTATCTGCAAGATTTCGGGCAAAGTGGGATTCGTCTGTCAGAACAATTGCCTTTTTACTTCGATTCAAAAATATTATATGCGGAAAGCCCACAGAGAAAGAAGCCTTTATCACTCCTTTTGAATATTGTCAGGCTGAGAATTGGTTATTTCGAAAGATTCAAGAAGAGGTATTTGCATCTGATATTGCTTCTTTAAGATCTAAAGGAAGAGTTAGTTCTTCAAGTTCAATTCTCAGTTTGTGCCCATTTATTGATGAGGATGGGACGTTAAGAATGAGTTCAAGGGCTCAAAAAGCTAACACTTCATATGCGTCACGTAATCCTGCAATCCTGCCAAATAGTCATCCTTTGGTCAACTTGCTCATCGAATATCATCATAATAAGAACCTTCATATGGGGACTGCCAGTGTAATTTCGGACATCCGTGAACGAGCCTGGATAATCAGCATACGAGGAGCTGTTAATAAATGGAAATCCAAATGCAATATGTGCAAACGTCTTAAGGCTAAGCCGGTTATGCCGTTGATGGGTCAGCTTCCTGAAGCGCGCTTACCATTTGACTCTCGGCCCTTTACTCATGTTGGCGTGGATTGCTTCGGCCCGTTGCTGGTTAAGTTTGGTCGAGGTACAGTAAAACGTTATGGCATGATTTTCACATGTCTAACGTTCAGAGCTGTTCAAATTGAGTTGCTCAACGATCTAAGTTTAGATCAATGCAATATGGCTGTCAGGCGGTTCGTCATCAATCGTGTCGTCACGAGGTTTCTCTATAGTGACAACGGCCTAAATTTTGTTGGCACAAAAAATTTATTAGACAAGGATGTTAAGGAGATGGAAAACTCGCTTATTGAATATTCGTCGAAGTACGAGGGTATTTTGTGGCGTTTCATACCCGCTTATTCACCTTGGATGGGAGGAGCCTGGGAGCGGCTCATACAATCAATAAAGAGGAGCGTCGATTTCGTTCTTAAGGGATTGGTTCCACGAGAGGATGTTTTGCGAAATGCTCTTATGGAGGCCCAGGCCCAAATAAATCGTCGCCCGCTCACTCATATACCCGTCGATCCAGAAGACCCCAAACCTCTAACACCAAACTCAATGCTTTTCGGGGAAGATGATCGAGATATTACTTCGCCTGGTTTATTTAGCGAAAAAGATGCTTATAGCAACCTCTATAGTCGCCGTTCCCAACACTTGATGGCCGAACTTGTTAAACGTTGGTATTCCGAATATCTCCCTGTAATAACAAGACGGTCAAAATGGTTTAATACAACAAAACAAATAGTTGTAGACGATATTGTAATTGTGATCGAGCCCAACGAGATACGTTCTGCTTGGCATTTAGGACGCGTTGTTAAGATTTACCCAGGTCCAGATGGAATTGTAAGAATGGCAGATGTTAAACTTCCCAACGGATCAATAAAAGTAAAAAGAGCGATTGGAAGACTCGCTGTTTTGGATGTGAAGTCTTCGCGCTACCTCTCAGACGGCCCCCGGAATGTCATCGAGTCAATAAAAATATAATTCAGTAAAATTTTAGTGCTATTTAAATTTTTATTCAATGGCAACACTAAAATTTAGTTTGTTAGTTATTTAGTTAATAACTAAAATAATTTCATCTCTTTCTTACGCATGAAAGAGACAGAAAATTATATACAGTCATGGAAAAAATAATAGAAACAAGCTTCTTCTGTGGCGTTTTTTAAAAACAAAAAGTTTATTGGAAGGAAATTGAAAATTAAAAATACATACAATAAGTCTCTATAAAGTTTAAAATATACACAATATTAAGTTTATTAATAAAAAGAAAAATTAGTAATGAGGAAAATTAAAATTAATATTAACAGCCATTTTACCCTGGAAAAAATAATAGAAACAATATTATAATTGTGTTTTTCTTTTTGGTAAAGAGAAATGTAATAGTTAAATTGGTTCATATTCGCTTAGCACTTGGTCGTTGCACCTTTATTTTTAATGACGGCTTCACATCTCCGCCCCATGGAATGAACCAACTTGGCGCATGTCTCGGAAGGTATGGAATACCATACATTTTGTATTGTAGACCACAGTTCTTCCTTATTCTTGGCTCGGAAGTCTCCAATTTTCCTCTTAAGTATGCTTCACAGGTGTTCTATGGGATTAAGATCCGGGGACTGCCATGGCCACTCCATAACATTTATTTTATTTTTGTTAAAGTATTCCTTAGCCAATTTTGAGGAGTGCTTGGAGTCGTTATCCTGCATGAATTCCCATTTAACTGGCATTTTCTCTTCGGCAAATGGCAGCATAACTTCATTTATGATTCGGACGTAGTCAATAGCACACATTCTGTCTTTTATCCAAAAAATTGGACCAACCCCAGATGTTGAGAAGAACCCCCAAATCATGATATTTCCTCCACCATGTTTAACAGTCTTTTTTGTGTACCTTGGATCGAATTCTGCGTTCTTAGGTTGTCTGACATACATTTTGCCATCGGAACCAGATAAATTTATCTTTGTTTCATCCAACCATAAAACGTTGTTCCAATTTTCTCGTTGGACGTGTTTATTTGCAAAAGTCATTCTCTGCAGAATATTTTTCTTGCTCAAGAATGGTACTTTTCTCGGACTTCTTTCAGGAAGCCTTGCTTCCATTAGTCGGTTTCTTATTGTACGACTTGAAACAGGCGCATTTAGTTCAATTTTCAAGTCATTTGAAGAAGAAAAAGGCTTTTTTTTTTACACAGTCGTACCAATATCTTATCAAACCGCGTTGAGGTCTTTCGTTTTCTGCCTCTTGTTTCTGGCTTTGGACTTGAATGGAGAACTGTAAATATCTTCTTTTTTGAACAATTTATTGCCTGTGCTATTTCTTCCATAGTTTTCCCATTTTTTCTGAAGTTTTTTATTAAATTGCGCTCAGTAATAGTACAATGCACTCTACGACCCATTTTTATAAAATTTTAAAATAACTGTTATATTTTTTTTTCATTAAAACGACTGAAACACGTGCAAAACTAATAAACAACAATAAAACGTCTATTTCAATAAAAATAAAAAACGAAATTTAAGTCAAATTGAAAGTCACAGTACCTTGTTTCTATTATTTTTTCCAGGCGAAATTATCACTTAGCTCATTTTTTTTACCGTTAAGTCCAAAGAAAGAGCTAATGACAACAAACGACTGCACTATTTCAAAGTCATGCTAGGTGCAATTAATATATAAAAATTAGAACCGAGGAAGACGTAATTGTACGTAGTTATTAATAGTTGATCATTATGTAAAGCTTTGTTTCTATTATTTTTTCCATCACTGTAATAGTTAAATTATGAAATCCAAGTCCTTTGACCTCTATGATATGCACACAAAGGTTAAAAGAAAAAAGTCATTCGTTCTGGTCAGAGGTAAAATCTTACGATTATTGTATTTATAGAAATTAATTTTTTGAATTTAGATTTTGTAAAAAAGGATATTTTTTAAGTTGCTCAAAGCAAATTGAAATTGAAAATTAATATTCAGATACCAAATTGTAAGTTACTTCAAACTTTCTTTATTTAGGGTTTCTAATCTATTTATATATGTATATATTACAGAAAATAAAATTGAATTTGTACTGTGGAGGAGAAGTGCTTTGGTTTTGTTTAATATTGTTAAACCATCGTCGTTGAATTCACTATCATTTGGATATTCAATATTTATTCTTGGTTAAATAGATATAGTTTTTTCAGTTTGTTTTGTGAATCAACAGGATGTATACGGCCATAGTCAGACCTGTACTGACATACGGTAACGTAGTCTGGTGGAATGCACTAGACAAACCTACCAACCTTAAAATTATGACCAAGGTACAAAGAATGGCATGTATTGGAATTACTGGGGCAATGAGGTCCACCCCGACAGCGGTGCTGGAAGCCGTACTCAATCTAAAACCCCTAGATCTATTTATACAAAAATCGGCAGCCAATAGCGCACTTCGACTTAGCCAGACGTGTAACTGGCGACATAGTGCGATAGGTCATGCGCAGATTTTACAGAAATACATAGGAAATAGGGTATGTACTGACTACATAACACCCCGTTTAGACTTTTACAAACCGTTCAAGACCGTCTTTCCTAGCAGAGAGGACTGGAAAATCAACGAGCCATTCATCTGCGAATCGATGATATCTATATATACCGACGGTTCGAAGATGGAAACTGGTGTTGGTGCAGGATTCTTTTCAGAAACCCTTGGACTATCCAGCTCATTCAGACTTCCTGACTACAGCAGTGTCTTTCAAGCTGAGGTCCTGGCAGTGACGAAAGCTGTGAAACAAGTCTCAATGATGGCAATACCACAAGCTGATATCACCTTTTTCATTGATAGCCAAGCGGCAATAAAAGCTATTTCTGCCATTGAAATCAAATTAGGGTTCTTGGTACACAGCACAACATTAGACTCTGCTGGGTTCCTGGTCACAGTGGTGTCCCAGGAAATGAAAGCGCTGACGAGCTGGCAAGAATAGAATCAACACTTGATCCTAATCAAGCAGACAAAACAGTTCAAATCCCACCCTGCAATCTTAAACAGGTAATCAAGAGTAAAATTCTAGCCTTATAGTCCAGTCAAAGCGTCATGAAAAAGGGCCTGACCTTGCGCGCAGAGGCATGGTCTATTTTTTTTTCATGGATCGATAGGTGCTTATGAGAAAAGCTTAAAACCAAATTTGCACCACATGACAACTTTTTTTTACCAAAGTTATTGGTAAAAATGTGTTTTTTGTCATTTGTTGGTCATTTGCGAATATCTCGGCTCCACTATATCCTAGAAACAAAAATTAAACATATATTTATTCCTAATTACATTATCTATTACGTTATAAAAAAAACATTTGTTTAAACAAATGAAAAAAAAAGTTATAGTAAGTTAAAACAATTTTTTGTTGTTTAAATATCACTTTTTCGTAATTATTTAGAAAAAAAGCTCATTTAACGATGAAATTTTTATTTTTTATTATTTAAGTTCTTGTAATTCCCTACAATTAAAAAAAAAAATCAGCACTCTACTATGAACGAAATCCGAGTAATAAATTATTGAACATAGGTAAGTCAGCGCACCCACGCATTTTATGATTTTATGTTTTAGTTAATATCTCAGCCCCAGTATGTCGCAAAGTGAAAATAAAAAACTGTATTGCTAATAACAATATTTTCTATCAATTTGCATTTAATTTAATATGTTTGAGCAAAAACATAAAAAGTAACCGTTGGTTTCAAAGTTTTTTTTCTTGTTTTTAATACCTTTTTTTCATAGTTATTGAGAAAAAAACTGTATGTTACCGTATATTTTTCAGTTTTGGATTTTTGTTTTATAGTCCTGCTAATTTCCTTCAAATTAAAAAAAAAAATTAGTCCATTACGACAAACGGGAGCCAAGATATTCATGATTTAAAAACTTAGGAAAGCTTACAATTTAGTATCTTAACCTTGTAGCTTGGAATTTTGGTGTCGCCAGCAACAAGATAATGTTGGTATCCCTCAAACACCCCACAATATTTACACATATTTGTTGCTTCTTGTTGCTGGCGACACCAAAATTACAAGCTACAAGGTTAAAATACTAAATTGTAAGCTTTCCTAAGTTTTTAAATCATGAATATCTTGGCTCCCGTTTGTCGTAATGGACTAATTTTTTTTTTTAATTTGAAGAAAATTAGCAGGACTATAAAACAAAAATCCAAAACTGAAAAATATTTACCGTGAAATACAGTTTTTTTCTCAATAACTATGAAAAAAAGGTTTTAAAAACAAGAAAAAAAAACGTTGAAACCAACGGTAACTTTTTATGTGTTTGCTCAAACATATTAAATTAAATACAATTTGATAGAAAATATTGTTATTAGTAATACAGTTTTTTTTTATTTTCACTTTGCGAAATACTGGGGCTGAGATATTAATTAAAACATAAAATCATAAAATGCGTGGGTGCGCTGACTTACCTATGTTCAATAATTTATTACTCGGCTTTCGTTCATAGTAGAGTGCTGATTTTTTTTTTTAATTGTAGGGAATTACAAGAACTTAAATAATAAAAAATAAAAATTTCATCGTTAAATGTGCTTTTTTCTTAATAATCACGAAAAAGTGATTTTTAAACAACAGAAATTTATTTTAACTTACTATAACTTTATTTTCATTTGTTTAAACAAAAGTTTTTTTTATAACATAATAGATAATGTTATTGGGAATAAATGCATGCTTTATTTTTGTTTGTAGGAGATAGTGGAGCCGAGATATTCGCAAATGACCAAAAAATAACACAAAACACATTTTTATCAATAACTTTGGTAAAAAAAAGTTGTCATGTGGTGCAAATTTGGTTTTAAGCTTTTCTCATAAGCACCTATCGATCCATGAAAAAAAAAATAGACCATGCCTCTGCGCGCAAGGTCAAATGACGCTTTGACTGGACTATTAGCAAACAAGAGATGGATGTCTCTCGATTCCTGTCTTACAACCAAAAATTATGGCCTAGTTTCAGTAAACAAAAGACCGAAATTATCATCCAACTGAATAAAAAGTCTCTCGCTCTTCTCGTGAGCATTATCACAGGTCACAACCAACTCGGTTATCACAAGAAAAAGATGAAACTCAGTATGGACGACTTATGCAGAGGATGCGGTGACGAGGAGATACATGAGGACACTCCTCACTACCTGTGTCACTGCCCTGCGCTATATCATCTAAGAAACAGACATCTAGGGAGACACTTCTTCAACGACTTAGAGGAGCTCTCTGACATTCCAAGCAAAATCATATTAAAATTCGTTAATGATACCAAATGGCTTGAGAATTCCTGATCTATGAAAACCGCCTTCAACTACAGTACGACAGTGTAGTACGAACGTAAATTACAATGACGCACGTGTTTCTTCTGATAGCGGCACCAACGGAGAATGGGCGCCTCGCCTATACTCCTACGTTAAGCATGAGCATCAGTGGGTCGATGGGGCCACATCTACCTAAGATTGGTAAAATCCTCTTTGGTTTGGAAGCAACCTCTTCGACTTAACTAACGAACAAACAAACGAACATATACACCAAAACTGACTTTTCAAACTCATCTACCAGGCGTTGCAAGGAGCCACATGCTCCTACGGGTCTGGTGGGGGGAATGATTTCTCAAGTGAAGGTAAAGGAAAGTTATACCCCCGAGAAGTACATTTCAGGCTAAAGCTTGCTGTAACCATCCCTTAACGGGCTTGATCGACATAGGATTATCATAGGTTTCAATAAAAGGGGTCACAAACCCTAGGGTATCACAATGGATCTACATTTATCTAAGTGTGACAGTAACAAGATCAACTGTCAGCCCACTTACCTAACCTACATTGATTCATTATTGAGTTGAAACTATAGCGTTACAAAAGAATTAATTTAAAAAAAAATATTAGTTAGTTTGTTGGATTTAAGTTACTGTTTGCAAATACATTTATACAAAGCAAAATTATGAATTTATTTGTTTATTTATTACAAAGTTATTACTATATTTAAAGGCATAATCACAGTAGATATCTAAAAAAAATAATTGTCCAACATATCGTAAATTATGAAAAAGTTAGACAAAGTCGTTTAAAATTTTGCGCCAATATCTTTAAAATTAAACTATAAAAACATTTTCCAAATATTTAATCATAATATAACTTACCAATTTGATAGATAAGGAGTAAGGTATAACTCTTTATCTCTTTATGGTGTGATTCAAATTCCCTTCCCTTGAAAACCAAGAAATGTAAAATTATGTCTTTCACTCCTCAAAAGGATCCTATTGTTTTTAACTATCTATTGAATGAAAATGAATTGACAAGAGTTTATGAGAAAAAAGATCTAATTGTTGTGTTTAACTCTAAGCTAATGTTTGACAAACACTACTACTTCTTCTTAGTTAATCAGGCCAGGAGCATAGGTTTTATTTTCTGCACAGGTAGATTCTTTAAGAAATCTGAAATATTTATAGCACTAAACTACTTTCCGTAGTACTCTTGAATATGAATCCACTATTTGGAACCCAAATTACGAAACATTTTTAGACAAAACTGAAAAATTCAACAACAAAAATTTACAACATATACAAGATATACAGAATTCAAAATGTTTAGACAGCATTCAACTTATATTGTAGGCTAAGTCTATTCAATATCCTATTTTTGTTTCAGCACAAGTTTTGTTAGACGAAATATTTATTTATAATATTATTTCTGGCAGAATTGAATGTCAATTATTGTTTAACAACATAAATATACACTGCCCGGTTCGTTCTTATCGTAATAATACCATAACGTTCAGTATCCCATTTCATGGAACAAATTTATTACTGTTTAAGCAGTTTATTAAGATTATAACACCCTATCAAAATCTAGAACACCTTATTCCCTATGAACATCACGACGCATACCTTTTCATATGGTTCCCACCAAAATTGCACAATCAGCACTTTTTACAGGTGCTCTCCTATCCTATTACATTTATTTTCCCATGAAATGAAAATTATTGTCAAATGTGTTTATGAATCAATTATAAATAGCCATGAAAATTATAATAAAATCAATTTTAATCCAGAAGTCAATTCATTTGTTTAATTCGAAATTGCTACCCCCCACCCGAGGTAAGGAGCAATATAATCAAATTTAAAGAATCAAGTCGAATCTGAAAGAGGTTTCGACGTTGAACAATTACTAAATTAGTTATTTCTATTTATTCTAAATAATTCAAAACTATTACAATTAGCTTTTACCAAATTTGATGTCTTAAGTTCACAATACGCCAATTTCAGTGGCGTGATATTAAGAATCGTTGCAGATTTTGGTTCGTCATTTATCTCTATTTTAAATAAATTCTTTATTCATACATAAACTTTATTGCGTGGGCACTTGGCTTTTTATGTAAGTTTTAATCTTTTTGAAAAGTATGTTCTTAAATGTACTTATGTAATTTCTTTTCACTTATTTAAAAATTTAAAATGATATGTAGGTATGTACCAAGTTTAACGAAAATTGGGCGAGTCGTTTAGGCTGAAGTCGAACAGACAGAATTTCGAGACTCACCTTTTTCGTCTTCGCTATCATCGTAATGTCAACTTTGATCAAAATTTCGAGTTAGATTTTTTTTTAACGAATGCATAACTTGCCTTATAGTACCTATAAGTCACAATTAAAAATAGCTTTGTAGTTAAAAGTGAACAAAAAAATTATGCATGAACATGTACAGTACATATGTAAATAGCTAAATACTCACATAATTACGTATTAATTTTCCCTTTTTTGGTTGTTTAGCCTTTTCTTAATCCCTTTTTACTTTTTTTTATCAAATTGGTGACTATACTCTGTCCAACAAAAATTGTCAGTACAGGGAAGATAGGACGTTTGTCTCTCATTCTGGTTGCATTGCCATGCATAAGTGTGTCGCTTTTTAAAGCTCTCACAGGGATTCCGTAGTTTACATTATAAATCGCCGCAAATGAGAGTAAAAAACGCGTAGGGCTACCGTCTGCCGATTCAAAACGAGTGAAAACAATATTCAATTTACCTTTTTCCACAACGCCAAGCGGTAAGATAATAGGCGCGTTTTTTTTTTAAGTTGAAAAGCAATCAGCATTATTGTGAGTTTCACACGGAAAACCATTCACAGGGAAAATTTTCGTTCCCACGGACTTTCAAAAGTTATTGGGGGTTTCACTCGAATAAAATTTCACATCGAATCGGAAATGACAGTTCGAAAAATAGACATGTTCAAAAAACTGAGACCTAAATAAATTTCCCCTCTCTATGATGGAAACAGAGACTGAAATCTAAATCATTTCTTCTATTTAATGAACAAAATTCAAGAAATTAATGTGGCGCTCCAATTACTTTCTAAAACTGTGCCCACTGAGTGCAAAAACACTCTTTAAATTCAACCCTCATCGACTTATATGCAAAAAAAAAAATTACTTAACGACCACGTATACAAAATTTCCCTCTCCGTTTTAAAACATACAGTGATGGAAAAAATAAAATAGAAACAAAGCTTTACATCAGCCGTCGGCAACCTTTTCAATTAGTCGGGCACAATTTTGAAATCCCAAAGTTCAGTGGGCAACATCCAATGAAAAATCAATTTTTTAATATGGCAATAATAGAGTAAAGTCGGGTAATATGGACCACCAATCATATTTTTGTTAATAGAACAAACGGTGTAAGTTTTCTTAAAGATATTAAAACGAATATATATATATATCAGTTTATTCTGATTAAAAAAGTAGCAAGAAAAAAATTAATTCACTTTATAAAAAAATAACAAAAAACAAAAAGTTAAATAACTCTAAAACGTTAAAAAAAAGAGGAGGGTAATATGGACTACCTGGTCTTCACTCCATTGACGGCTATTTATCCAGTTTGGACTCTGACATATGCCTTGCAAAGCAATTCACGTGTATCAAAATCATCAATGGTTGATCATTCATCCTCATATAGACCCGAAACTTTTTATATTAAAAAGACGGGTAATGTGGACCACTAGTCCATATACTACATTTCTCCCATGGTCCATATTACCCGCAATATAATGTTTGGAAAAAAGCAATTTTACAACAAAATGAGACTTTTTACAATAGTTTTATAAATAAAAACCTTAAAACAAATATTCACTTCTTATATTTAAAAAATAAAAGGAAAACAAAATATATTTTTAACTATAAAAAAAAGAAGAAACACCTACGAAAAAAAAAAATAATCAATGCCTTGGATTTTCTTTTAATCCGGACAACTTCGTGACGTGTCACTCCTGACTACTCAAACTATACTGAGTTAAGTTTAAGCAGGTAACGCATAATCGCAACCAATCGTCACCTCGATTGAAAAGCTAGTGGTCCATATTAGCCGAGTGGTCCACATTACCCGACTTTACCCTATCAATTCAAATAAAATGTATTTCATTTATTTTTTGAATTCAATGTAAAATTTGACATTTGACAGTTGTTGTCAGCTAATTTATTATAATTTGGCACATAATTCGAATTGGCAGTTCTTAGGCATTGGTCCAAATGAGCATCTATAAGGGTCGTTTGGTACTTCGATTTTATGAACTTCATATTTGATAACACACACTCGTAAAAATAAATGGATGCGCAAAGAGAGCTCAATTTTATAGCACAATTTCTAAATATTGGATAGTTACATTTGCTAACCAAACTTCAGAATTTTTCATCGTGATGATATGACTTTAATTCGATTTCATTTGTCATTTATAATTTATACAATTTATTTATTATTTATATATTTATAATATTCATAACTTCCAATTCTAGGTTCTCTTTATTTGAAATATCGAAATAGCTTGCAATTTTAATAGCATTATCGTCATCCAGTTGGGTAAAAAGGTTAATGAAGAATATTACAATTTTTTCTAAATTATTGAAATCTTCACATCGATTATTAAATCATTTAAAATGTCATTTTGCATAAATTATACAGTATTAAAAAATGAGTCTTTTGGAATGATAATACATATGAAATGTGTTTTAATGCGGGCATCTCAAGATTATCTCGCGGGCATCTTGGTGCCCGCGGGCACTTCGTTGCCGACTCCTGCTTTACATAATGATGAACCATTAATAACTACATACAATTACGTCTTCCTCGGTTCTAATTTTTATATATTAATTGCACCTAGCATAACTTTGAAATGGTGCAGCGGTTTGTTGTCATTAGCTCTTTCTTTGGACTTAACGGTAAAAAAAATGAGCTAAGTGATAATTTCGCCTGGAAAAAATAATAGAAACAAGGTACTTTGACTTTCAATTTGACTTAAATTTCGTTTTTTATTTTTATTAAAATAGACGTTTTATTGTTGTTTATTAGTTTTGCACGTGTTTCAGTCGTTTTAATAAGAAAAAATATAACAGTTATTTTAAAATTTTATAAAAATGGGTCGTGGAACGCATTGTACTATTACTGAGCGCAATTTACAAGTAATAAAAAACTTCAGAAAAAAATGGGAAAACTATGGAAGAAATAGCACAAGCAATAAATTGTTCAAAAAAGAAGATATTTACAGTTCTCCATTCAAGTCCAAAGCCAGAAACAAGAGGCAGAAAACGAAAGACCTCAACGCGGTTTGATAAGATATTGGTACGACTGTGTAAAAAAAAGCCTTTTTCTTCTTCAAACGACTTGAAAATTGAACTAAATGCCCCTGTTTCAAGTCGTACAATAAGAAACCGACTAATGGAAGCAAGGCTTCCTGGAAGAAGTCCCAGAAAAGTACCATTCTTGAGCAAGAAAAATATTCTGCAGAGAATGACTTTTGCAAATAAACACGCCCAACGAGAAAATTGGAACAACGTTTTATGGTTGGATGAAACAAAGATAAATTTATCTGGTTCCGATGGCAAAATGTTTGTCAGACGACCTAAGAACGCAAAATTCGACCCAAGGTACACAAAAAAGACTGTTAAACATGGTGGAGGAAATATCATGATTTGGGGGCTTCTCAACATCTGGGGTTGGTCCAATTTTTTGGATAAAAGACAAAATGTGTGCTATTGACTACGTCCGAATCATAAATGAAGTTATGCTGCCATTTGCCGAAGAGAACATGCCAATTATTTGGGAATTCATGCAGGATAACGATTCCAAGCACTCCTCAAAATTGGCTAAGGAATACATTAACAAAAATAAAATAAATGTTATGGAGTGGCCATCGCAGTCCTCGGATCTTAATCCCATAGAACACCTGTGGGGCATACTTAAGAGGAAAATTGGAGACTTCGGAGCCAAGAATAAGGAAGAACTGTGGTCTATAATACAAAATGTATGGTATTCCATACCTTCCGAGACATGCGCCAAGTTGGTTCATTCCATGGGGCGGAGACGTGAAGCCGTCATTAAAAATTAAGATGCAACGACCAAGTACTAAACGAATATGAACCAATTTAACTGTTAAGTTTCTCTTTACCAAAAAGAAAAACACAATTATAATATTGTTTCTATTATTTTTTCCAGGGTAGAATGGCTGTTAATATTAATTTTAATTTTTCTCATTACTAATTTTTCTTTTTATTAATAAATTTAATATTGTGTATATTTTAGACTTTATAGAGACTTATTGTATGTATTTTTAATTTTCAATTTTTTATTTATTTATTTATTTATTTATTTCGAAAGGCTATACACATTAAGATATATATCTTATAAACTAGTGTTAACCTATAAAATTAAACAATGAGAGCATTTCAAAAGCAAAAATTAAATAACATTTGTTGGCAAAAATTAAATCGAAGTACTAATTGAAGAAGAACAGAAAAGTATAAAAGAAAAAGAAGAGATGATAATAAAGGCGGATAGGAAAAGGATAAACTGAGAAAGGTGAAATGATAGAGTATAAACAAAAATTTTAAGATACTGACAAAAATTGTCTTAATTGGGCCTTGAAATGTGTATTGTTGTTGGTTCTCTTGATATGGCGAGGCAAAGAATTCCACAGACGTGAAGCGTTAATGAAAAATTGGCGCTCAGACGTTAGGGAGGCGTAGCGGGGTTGAATCAATTGGTCAGATCTGGCTGAAGAGGCCCTCGTAATTCTCTGAAAAAGATATGGTGGTTGGGTTGTGTACAGGATATCGGAAAGCAAGGATAATGTGCGAAACTGAAAGTATTTCTCGAGAGACATGCTAAGTAAACAATTCGAAAGATTAGATACCCTGTCGTACCTACGTAGTCCAAAGATGTATCTAATGATGTTATTAAAGACGACATTCAGCTTTCTTTTGCAGGCATAATTACAACTGTAGAAAATTTCGCATCCATAGACTAAAATGGGAAGAATTAAACTTTTCGCAAGCATTGCACGCGTCTTGATCGGTGTGTATGACTGGGAGACCCAGAGCACGCGTAACGTTCCGTATGCCTTACCGACTACACCGTTAATGTGCTTATCCCAAGTTAGATTCCGCGTAAAGGTTATACCGAGATTTCGAGCGGAATTCACATATTCAACTGTTTTATTATTTAAAGTTACTTGAGGGAAGTAGGTTAAATCTAAAATTTTTTTAGATATAACCAAGCACTTAGATTTTGACGGGTTTAAAGCCAGTCCATTAGTCTTAGCCCAAAGTGCTAGTTTTTCGAGATCCTCATTCACACGGCAAACACCATCTTCAATAAGACCAAGACCGCAGCCGAGGTACATTTGTACATCGTCGGCATACATATGTAACGAGCAGTTATCAACGATGGATGGAATATCATTGACGTAGAGCGATAAAAGTAATGGCCCAAGAATGGATCCTTGTGGAACTCCACTAGTAGTAGGAAGAAAATTGGATAAATTGTTACATATTTCAACTGTTTGCATTCTATCTGATAAATAGGAAGATATAAGTTTTACAGCATCAGGCGAGAAGTTATAAAGCTGGTAAAGCTTACGTGTGAGTTTCTCGTGTACAACTGTATCGAATGCCTTCGAAAAGTCTAGGAGGACTAAAAAATTTACTTTATTTTCATCCAGTGCTTGACGAAGGTCCTCAATTACATCTAGCAAAGCAGTGACACAGCTGTGTTTCTCTCGGAAGCCACTCTGACATGCGCTAAGAAGATTATGCGTCTTAAGAAAAACGCTCATTTGATTTTTCAGGATCCTTTCAAAAGCTTTTGAAAGGAAAGCTAAGATTGAAATCGGCCTAAATTCATTACATTTAGCATTTTTGGGTATGGGTAGGACTTTCGCTAATTTCCAATCGGAAGGGAATTCCCCCGTTGTAAGTATGGTGTTGAAAATATCCGTGATATATGGCAGAACAATTGGAAGTATTATCTTTAAAAAAGAAGGGTGCATTTCATCGAGACCGATGGCATTTGACCTTACTAAAAGTATACTTTCAACAACTTCAACACTGCTAACCCCTGTGAACCCAAAACTAGGGAAATCAAAATTACTTGAAGAGAAATTAACTGGAATCGCAGGGTTAGAAGGATTAGGAGAGAGAGTTGAGATAAACTTCCTATTTAATGAATTACCGTCAACATTCTCAACATGATTGTGTTTGGTCTTACCAAGCCCAATACTACGCAAGTTATTCCACAACTGTCGGCTATTAAGGGAAGTATTGAGTTTGCCAGAGAAAAATCTAATCTTAGCTAAACGAATTTCTATCACAACTTTATTGCGAAGTGATTTATACATTTGTCTTAGTTCAGGAAGACGATAACGTTTCAACGAGTTGTAGGCTCGATCTCGCTGCTGCATTAAGATGCGTATTTCTTGGGTAAACCAATTTGGATTATTCGAATTATTTTGCTTGGTTTTAACTAAGACATATCTGTTAAACAGCTGAGCAACGTTGTGATTGAAAAACCGTACCTGCTCAGTAGACGAGGACAAGTTGAATAAATTATCCCAAGCTATATTTCTAGCATCTGCTTCAAGTTGGGAATAATCAATGTTTTTGAAATCGCGATAGCTGTAAGTTGTTGCTATAGGCGTAAGTATAAAACTGTAACATATAAAAATTAGGTCGTGTTTGGAGAAACCGGGTGCAGAAAGCTGGTCGTACAGTAAAACTTTGTTTGTATCGTTTACAAGAATTAAGTCAAGTAGCGTTGGTTCTCCACCGAAGTAGTGAGTGGGAGTAGTTGTATTAACGGATTTAAGGTCAAGTCTGCTCATCTGATCCGAAAAGATATTTTCACATAAAAGGTTGCTATTGAAGTCACCGCATAATATAATGTTTAGCAATCACACGTTATGTCCTCCAAGAGTTCATATAGGGGGAAAAGATTTTTACGTACTGGATGCCTGTACTACACTCAGAAGAACATCTCAGCTTGCATTTAATAGATTCTTTGACATACATTGCCACCCCACCACCTTGACGATTTCTATCTGATCGAAAAACCTTCCAATAAACTTTTTGTTTTTAAAAAACGGCACAGAAGAAGCTTGTTTCTATTATTTTGTCCATGACTGTATGTGCACTGATGTTTTTAAAATGAACACATCTTATTGCATGTTAGGGATCATTCCAATCCCTTGGAGTTGCGCGATTCCTTGTAAGTATAAAATTCTTATCTACATTTTTGTTTATTAAAACAAAGTTTTCAAATTTCAGCAATACTACAGAATCAACAAACCAACATTTAAATTTCTCCTGGATGTGCTAACCAATGCTTTGCCGCAAACGAAATAAAAGTTTGCGATATCACCCATCGTCAAATTGTCCGTTTGTTTGCGATTTTTTGCAGAGGGTGCGTATCAAAAAGGAGTAGGTAAAGACTATGAAATTTGTTTGGCGCAAAGCTCTTTCAGTCTTGTTCTTTCGGAGGTTTTAAATATTTTTGAAGAGTTGCTTTGTCCTCTTTGGATTACTTGGCCAACAGATGAGGAGCGAAAAATTGCCCAGCAATTTTATATCAAATATAAGCTGCCAGGTGTTGTAGGATGCATAGACGGAACGCACGTTAATATAATTTCACCAGCAGTTAACAAGCATTTATTTTACAATAGGAAAGGAGCATGTAGCTTGAATGTTTTGCTTGTGAGTCTAACTGATATAAAACAATTCTAAAAATAATGGATATATTTGGCAGGTATGTGACAATGAGCTAAAAATCCGTTTCATTGATGCAACACACCCAGGAGCTTGCCACGATTCTTTTATTTGGAACGTGAGTCAACTAAGATCCAAAATGGAACGTGACTATTTGGAAGATAATCGCAATGTTTGGCTTTTAGGTAATTATTTAAAACTATGAAAAGCTTGGAAATTATATTCAAAACTTATTCTCTTAGGGGATGCTGGTTACCCCTTAGAACCATGGCTCTTGACACCATATAGAACACCTGATATTGGTTCACCTCAAGCAAGATTCAACGATATCCATTCACGTTGCCGAAATATCATTGAAAGAACAAATGGCGTCCTTAAAAACAGATGGCGTTGTCTACTAAGTGCGAGAGAATTGCACTACACACCGGCAAAGGCTATTAAAATTATAAATGTTTGTGCAGCGTTGCATAATATTTGCATACATTTCAAAAGCGATTTAAATGTGCCTTGTGAAGAAGTTGATATCCCAGAAATTGAAAATACACAAAGTACCGAAGTAGGTTCTACTTATCTAACTGCAGGACAGCGCATTCGAACTAGTATAACCAATAGTCTTTAGTTTTGTAATACATAATTGTTAATCAAATAGAAACAGACAAATAAACAAAAATTTCTTAAATATTTTTTTTATTAAAAATAGGTTAAAATCAAAAATTCACTTCATTTTATAACTAAGAAAATAAAAATAAATAAAACCTTATAAATTAAAGTCAATAAAAAAAATTAAAAATACACTTCATATTGAAAAAGAAAATAAAAATGCACAGGTTTTTAAAACTAATATTCACAGCTGAGGTCTTCACATCACAGATGGGTTTTCTTATCAGCTACACACCAGTCTTCAGTTTTTTTCTTTCCATAACTCGAAGCTTGCACTCTTCGAGCTCTAACATTTTGGAATTTTTGTCTATTTTCGCTGCGAGCTCAGACTTGCGAAATTTTTCTATCTCCAAATTGTGACGCTTTTGTTCTTTAAGGCTTTTTTTTTTAGTTCAGTAATGCGGTCCAGTGAACGGTATAACTTTTTAAAGCTACTTTGAACTTATTTGTTATGCACTCGCATTACGGAAATCCCTGCACTGAGCTCGGAACAAATTTTTTTTTGAATTTCCAGCTCCTCTGCGACGACTTCGCTCGAGCTCATTTGGACAGCCTTTCTTTTTTTATTGATTTGAGGAGTCGGAGGAGTTGGCTAGTCATTTTCGTTTTGAGGAGTGACTTCAAGGTCATAATTGAATGGATCTGAAGATGAACCAGCCGCAGTTGGAAAATATTCTTCATTCAAAACCACTTCTTCAGATGCAGGCAACCCAAAGCAGCGTGATTTGGGGACTCCTTCTACGGCTTTACTCATTCCAACACAGTTGGAATATAGTCTCTTCCGAGTGAAAATGTGTGTGTTTTATTTGGTCCACCTCCTGTTCCTCTTTGGTGGATTTTATTCGTTGCTTCTTTTTTGCGCACGTATCGCTTTTTGGTCAATCCAAACCTATTTACAAAACATAATTTTAAACAAAAAATGAATTAGAAGTACAAAACAAACTTACTTTTTTCCACTCGCATTCATTTTTAACGGGCGGGCCTGCGCTGTTAAGCTCTAATGTGAGCTGCTTCCAGAACTCCAAAACTTTTTCGCGACTTTTTTTACAAAGCCTTTCGCAATTTCAGGGTTTTGTTGCATTTTATTTAAAAGCATTTCGCTTTGGGCTTTATTTAAAGTTTTGCTCCTGAAATATTGAAAAAATTCACTTTTATTTTTGGTTACAAAAAAAAAAAAAACAACAAACAACTTACATTTTCCGCTTAGTTCTTCTCTCGTTCGCGACAAAAAAATAAGTGAACATTTCAGCTGTTGAGAACGTAACATTTAACACGGAAAAAATGTTTACAATAAGGGGATTTTTTCGAACATGGGAAATTTTTTCGTCCGAAACTCACAATTAGGGAAAAGGAAAATGGGAATTTTTCCATGTGGAATCTTGTTCCCATGGAACTCACAATAGGGCTGATTACGACAACACTCAACATACTCATCTTCTTAAAATGTGTTCTCAAAAGCTTCAAATCCCAAAAGCTCCTTAATAAATACCACTGAAAAAGCTGCTTGCTTGCAATTGAGAATGATAATGGTAACTCTGTTTTGATGTACAGTGCTGTGCAAAACATTTGCAACTTAAGCCAGCAGATCTTTCCATCTCATAAAAAGTGTTTGAAAAAGCAAACAGCAAACTTCTTTTCACAAATTTGAAAACTTTATTTATAACAACATATGAATTTAGAAAAAAAACAACATTATTCACTTAAACAAATTATAAATCGAAGAAAACTCTAAAACACGGATTGATTGCTGTGCAAAACATTTGCAACTTTGAACCATGTCTTACAATTTTCTTACTTTTATGCAAGAAAATGCTAATATTTTATTGCATACCCTTTATTTTTGATAACAGCAGCACATATTCTAGGCATAGAGCAATGAGGTTATTAATAATAGTTATTGGTATGTCATTCCACTGCCTTTGAATTTCAGTATAAAGATCGCTCTTCCGCTTAAAAATTTGGCATCCGATTCTTCTTTTTACTATTTCCCACAAGTTCTCAATGGGGTTTAGGTCTGGGGACTGCGCTGGCCATTGCAAAACCGTGATGTTTTTCTCAGAAAGCCAGTTTGTGGCCAATCTCGACTTGTGCTTGGGGTCGTTGTCGTGTTGGAACGTCCAGGCAAGTGGCATTTCCGAATCCGTATAAGGAAGCATGGTGTTTCTTAGAATTTCAACGTAGTCTTCTGACTTCATTATACCCTCTACTTGTCGAATTGAACCTATTCCTTGGCCAGAGAAGCAGCCCCAGACCATCACAGATCCACCTCCGTGCTTAACTGTTCCTCTGGTATACTTTGGATTTAGTCTCTCACCTCTTGGCCTCCTGACAAGTTGCCTTCCATCAGATCCGTACATATTAAATTTTGATTCATCAGAAAACAAGATTGTTTTCCATTTCGACAAATTCCAATTGAGATGAGTTCGTGCGAAATCCAAACCGGCTTTTAAGTTTTTCTTTGAAATAAATGGCTTTTTCACTATTTGGAAACCACGCAATCGGGCCTGAAGTGCGCGCCGTCTTGTTGTAGATGAGTCAATGGGTAATTGTAACTGAAGTTTCACTTCTTTAGAAGATGCTGTTGGTGTTTTCCGAAAGAAACTAATAATTTTCCTGTCTTCTTTTGTTGTATTAATACGTGGTCTTCCTCCTCTATGATGACACACCAACTTTTCAAACTTAACTATGGTAGATTTATGTATCGAATATTTGATTGACATTTCTTTCTGGGATAATTCCTTTTTGAAATCACTCAAAATTCTGGATTTAATTTTTGATGAATACTTGCTTCCGGCCATTTTAATTAAAATTTGTTTATTTTTTACTTTTTTTATTTTTGTTTATCTTAAAAAGCTTTTGTCTCGATCAAACACGCGGCTAATACTTACTCAACGAACTAAGCTACAGAAACAAATTAACCCATTTCTAAATGAATCAAATTAAGCGTTATCAAAATGAGTCATGGCGCTCAGTTGCAAATGTTTTGCACAGCCAAATGCATTACTTTTTTGTTAAACAGTTGATATCGTTGTACTTGTCTGTAGATTAGTGGCTTAGAATTTTGTACAGTAAGGTTGATACATATGAAGTCTAGAGCAATGGAAGTAGTTTTGTTTTAACAACTTAGAAATGACGAATAAGTTGTATTATTGATAGGTGATAATAGTTGCAAATGTTTTGCACGGTACTGTAGATAAAGAGCGCACGATCGTATTGAGTGACACTTGACGTTGACACTCTTGACAGTATCTCATCAGCAGTGGGGGATACGACGGTCGTGTTGGGGTGTACAACTTTTTGCAAAGAATTACAACAACAATTCTTTAAGAAAAGTCAGTGGCTTGCTCTTTTTTAGTGGCATTTTTCCTAACGCGTTGTAGTGAGGTGCATCAGGCGCCACTGCTTTAGAAAAAGCTCTCCCATAAGGCATGTACTGACAATTTTTGTTGGACAGAGTATACTAAGAATAAATATAAATGTAAATTTAGCAAAAACTCGATCACCACCAAAATTATTTTTAAGAGAGCAAAATTCGTATTCAGAATTTAAAATAAAAAAACCTTTCTAATTCATGCAAGTCTTTCTTTTTCATTTTATCGAAACCTGCAATTACAAATAAATAATGTTCATGACTACGTATAGGTACATAGGTACCTATATACGTATTAGGTACATAGGTACAAAATCTTACATAATAACTCTGAATTATTTCAAACCTACATACATACATGCACAGATATGTATGTATGTAACTTCATTTTGCTAGTCATATTGGAGCTTCTAGGTAGATACAAATAATATATTTTTCTTGCTCAAATGTTCCATCGCCTAATACTTCACACAACGGAAAGGTTGAACCTACACTTACCCCTCTATACATCTTTACACTACCCTTTTCTACAAACAGATCAAACAGAGCAGAGAATACAAAAATAAAACAAGAAAATGAAAGAAGGTTGTGTGCAGGCAGGCTGTAACTTCTCTGCAACCCAAATGCAACTTTCGAAGATCAAACATGTTGAATGTACAAATGCGGAGTGATTATTTTAATTCGAAGTTCCAATCTTGGAATCTGAGTTCGAAATTTTAGGCAGAGGCCTCTTAAACAAAAAGAAGGTTAATTTTCCAGTTTGGTTTGATAATACAAATAATTGTTAAATGCACAAACTTGACACCGTAATTGTAAAAAGTCAAAATAATTATCCACTAACTTTGAAGACGTAGTTTTTACACTACGTTGGAGGGGAAATTTCAACTCATTTTTTTAGTTATATTTACACACTCACAGTTAGTTAACTACGTAGTCACTACATTAGAATAATGAGTTTTCAAAAATAAAAATGTGTACTTTTTTAAAAATTAAGACAATAATGTTTCAACTTTTTAGAATCTTCACCATAAGAATGAAGAAAAAAATGAAAAAATCAAATATCAAAAAATTTATTCTCTTAGAGTTAAAAAAAATAAGCATTTAAGATAAGATACCAAAATGCAGCATTTTCCTATTTTAATGATTTGAATTATTTTTACAAAATAGTAAAAGCCGTTTTTTCAGAAAAATATAATTTTCCTTTTTGGCTAAATGTGTGGCAGGTACGTCTGAGAATATTACTCAAAAAACACTAGATACCAAGGACAGACAGGCGAAATTGCAAGACACACTTTCTTTTTCTTCGCCTTCTCTACCATCCTATTCAAGAGTTTGATCAAAATCTCGAGTTCAGTTTTTTCACGAATCCAAAACTTGCCATATAGTACGAGTACCTGCACCGCAAGTTAAAACCGGATCGGCGGAGCGTCTATATCGCCCCGTTTTAGCGGTATGTGCAAATTATTTGAGTTACCTAAAAATGTTCTTGTACATATATCGCATAAATATAATAATTACAGCCGAACTAGAGGAATAAATTGAATCTGAGAGTAAATGGTAGGAATTATCTACAAGGACCAGTCTACCAATATTTTTCATTAGGTACCTAGGAACGTTTGTATACTATTTACCTATTAATGTCGAAACTTTTTACATTATCAAACAAAAAAAAAATTATTCTACGGAATATTGTATATATGTATAACTCACCGATACAATTAAAAAAATAAAATGCTCATAAAGATGTTTTATTAGTTGATATCTTACCTAGAACCTAGCTATGTAATAATAATTTAAATAAAAATGTATCAAGGCAGATCCCCATAGCCCTACTTAAATTATTAATTATTAAAAATATCACCTAATACAAAAATTTTTAATTGATAAATTATTGCATTAACTATTTAAATGCATAACTACATACATAAATGTAAATACAGCTGCGGTAAAAAAAATAGCACCATTACGAGAAAAAAATTTCGTTGCAAAATAAAATGTATGCCAATATATCGAGGGAAATTTTGAATATGCAAAAAGTTTATATTAAGTTAAAACAACACATTTCAAAAAGAATTTTTATTTTTATTCATCAACTTTTTGAAAAAAACTTATATTCTCTCCAACAAATCAAACAAATAAGCGGTAAAAATAATAGCACCATTGCTTCATCGTACAACTTAAAACTAAATCATCGTAAAAATCCAAAATCTTTTTCTATGATTTTATTCCTTAGTTGGCAATTACTGCTTCACAACGTCTCGTCATTGAATTAGCTAAATTTTGACACCTTTCAACCGGAATATTCTCCCAGGACGCCTTAACTGCAGCCCAGTGTGCTTCGTTGATGGTCGGTTTAATATCTGAGACTGCTTTCTTTACGTCGGCCCACAGATTTTCGATGGGATTTAGGTCAGGCGATTGCGCTGGCCACTCCATTACATTAATTGAATGATCTCCAAATCATTTTTTTGCCTTTTTACTGGTGTGCTTGGGGTCATTATCTTGTTGGAAGTCCCACAAAAGCGGCATTTCTTCATCTTCATAGGGGAGCATAACATTTTCCAAAATATTCACGTAGACGTGTTGATCCATAATGGGTTTAATCCAGTATATGGGTCCAACTCCATAGTAGGAAAAACAAGCCCACACCATTATGCTTGATCCTCCGTGCTAAACCACTTTATTTGTGTATTTGGGTTTATATTCCGCTTTTGGAGGTCTTCTTACGTAGGAGCGAGATCCTTTACCGCCAAACAACACGATTTTGCTCTCATCCGTCCATAAAACGTTGCGCCATTTCGCTGCTGGCCTGTTCAAATGCTGTCTTGCAAACATTAAACGCTTTTTTGCATGTTTTGCAGTTAATAGAGGGACTTTTCTGGGACTACACGCTGTTAAATTATGTTCTGTCAATCTGTGGCGAACGGTTTCAACGCAAGCTGTAATATTCAGGTCTTTTTTGAGCTCAGTTGCAGGCTTGAAAGGATTTTTTTGGCTTTCTCGGACTAGGCGTCTGACAAGAGTGTTTTTTGTGCAGTGTTGGCCTCGTAAAAAAAGAACCGTTACCATTTAAGTGCCAGAGATACACAATACAGAGAGTTAACACTTCAAACAATAACAAAATACAGTAGAGGCTGGAAATATGTGTCCATTTACTAATTTAAAAAAGTTAAAATGAAACTTGTACCGGTGGTGCTATTTTTTTTACCGGCACTGTATGTATTGTATATATAGTAGGTAGGTATTTGAAATTTAAACCAAATAACAAACATTTTCTAGTAGGTATGCATCGATATAAAAATGCCAATTGAGTTCAATAGGAACCTACAAATATCTACACAGTTTCTTATCTCCCTACATACAAACATATCAGGCACGAGGCGTGATTTTTTCGATAGCGGAAGCACTGAACATAAAACCAAAAATGAAAGACCTTTGAGATCTAACCTTTTAAATTCCACTTTATGGTAATACACATAAAATAATATACATAAATAATATAGGTATTACAGTAAAGTCTTATTAAAAAAACAAGCTTAATGCCTTGCGCAAAGATTTATCCTTTTTCTTTTAAGGCAAAATTATCTAAGTACGATTTGATAAGAACTAAGCTACGAGTAGATAACCTTTTTTGTCCACATTTATTTCTAAAAAAATATTTAATTCTCTTAAAACATGAATATGATCTCTCTACAGATGCCATTATTAAGGGATATTATATATCGCCACGAAAATAATTAAAAAACTGCCACCCTTTAAATTCATAAGTATTTGTTTGTTTTCTGATAGTTATGAATGAATTGCACCTAAATTTGCACACACATTATGTTAAAATAAAACTCTTCTACCCCTTTTGTCCACGAAATTAAACTCATTATCAGTTTGAGACAATAAGCAACTCAATAGAAACATTTTTGTTTTTCTATCTCTCTTGTAGGAAATTCTCGTAATGCATTCACTCAACTCATTCTTCACACATTGTGCAAAAGGCAAGAAACGAGACAAAATTATTTTGACTTTGGGTTGGGATCTAAGTTAAGTATGCGAAATAATGGAATGCCCAGCTGTTGTGCATTCTATATTGTTTGAGAATCATTTTTGTTTGAGCATTTTGTGAATATTGGTGAGTGATGTTGTAGGTATATTTTCAGTTGACTTGGAGTGGAAGGATATTTTGAAGTTGAGTTATGGGGGCGATAATAAGGAATGCATAGGTGTTAAGCATTTTAGCAAGAACTTTCATGACATTGAGCATTATAAATAATGGAGTGATGTTGAGCATTCTCAGTTGGTTTGCAGTGTGGCATTTTAAGTTGCAATAACCAGAGAGATCTTGATTTCCTTTAGTAATTTTAGTAAAAGATGATAATGTTGTCATAATGATGTTAGAATGTAATTTACAGAGTAAATGAAGATTCATTAATAGATACAAATAAAATAATAAAAATATTAATACAATTTGGAATTTTGAATTTAATTCCTTGCTAGGTACGATTTTTTCAAATGGTTTAACGGAAGCACTCATTCCACTCAATATATGGACGCTTCGTCCCTGAAACATATCTATGTTTATACATAAATAAGTAAAATATTTCCAAACTAATTTTTTTTCTTCTAGGTATATGTACTAAACAAGCTCTTGCCAAATATCTTGAAATTTTATTTTTGAGGGACAATAAACCCAATAAAAGCATTTTCAAATTTAATAAACTCCCTACCTAGATATCTTCCTACCTACATTAACTATAAAAATATAAACACAAATTCTTGGAATCTTACGCAATAGAAAAGGCGAATGTAACCAATTACGCAACAAAAACTTGTCCGTTATCTAAATCAACTTCAGAGGAATGAAAAAAATCAAATAAAGAAATTCATTCCATCATTAAAACTATGTACACATAGTTTTAATTTATTTATTATGTACAGAATACCATAAGTAACTAAAAAGAAAAAAAAAGTAATATTTTACAAAAGAAATGCATTTTCAAAAATTGAGTCATAATTTCAGTGAGCAAAAGTGATGGTACCTTTCAGTGGCGTGGCGTCCATATAAACCGATTCCTATCGGGTTACCTTTTAAATTTTCTGCTAAGCAACAAAGTTTACTAAATAACAAACGACCTTGCTGCACAGGAATGTTTACTAAATAACGACCAACATAAAACCCACTTTATATACTAAATACGTATCTATTCATTAACCTCCACAAGCTGCACACTCCACCAACTCAATTGAACTTTATTCTCATTTTTCAATCAAATACACACCACACCCGCATCACACACGTTATTATCATGAGTAATTTCTTCCACAATCTCTGCACACAAGCCAAAGCAACACGAAATATATCGGGTTATAAGATCTCTCGCTGGATAGAACAATGTTAGTTTTTTTTCTCTGTTTTACTTATGGTTTTTCTGAGTTTGGGCCCACTCTGTCTAACGCCCGTTGTCTTATGCAAAGAAATAACACGCTTTTCTTCGACTTATTTGATGAATGTTGTGTTGTGAGGTGAGTATACCCAATTTCAAAACCAACTCACTTGGTCAATGGTGGGTTGTGCAGAGAGAGCAAACAAAATGTTGCGCAAGAAATTTAACTATACTCTGTCCAACAAAAATTGTCAGTACAGGCCTTATGGAAGAGCTTTTTCTAAAGCAGTGGCGCCTGATGCACCCTTACTACAATGCGTTAGGAAAAATGACACTAAAAAAAGAGCAAGCCACTGAATTTTCTTAAGGAATTGTTGTTGTAATTCTTTGCAAAAAGTTGTACACCCTAACAAGACCGTCGTATCCCACTGCTGATGAGATACTGTCAAGAGTGTCAAGTCTCAAGTGTCACTCAATACGATCGTGCGCTCTTTATCTACATCAAAACAGGGTTACCATTATCATTCTCAATTGCAAGCAAGGAGCCTTTTTCTTTTTTTATTAAGAAGCTTTTGAGAACACATTTTAAGAAGATGAGTATGTTGAGTGTTGTCGTGCAATGCAATCAGAAGAAGAGACAAACGTCCTATCTTCCCTGTACTGACAATTTTTGTTGGACAGAGTATAGTGAAGAAATGAAGCTGAAAGAGAAGGTTATTTGTATTTGTTAAATTTTGTTTTATAAGTACTCTTCTCTGCTTATGCAAAAAATAACTCGCTTTTCACCGACTAATTTGCTGAATTGTGTGAGTTTTTCCTACGGCTGCACTTTTTTGGATTAATTGAGTAGTTTTATTATTTGGTTTAGTCTCTATGTTGTATTTTTAAATTTGATTTAATATATTAAAATAAAATAAAGTTAAAAATAAAAAAATTTTAATTAAAATTGAAGTTTTATTTTATTTCTTTATAATTTAACCTTTTATTACAACATATAATTATTTTGTTTATAGCGACGCGTTTCGGATTTAAATATCCATCTTCAGGCTTTTGTTAGACTAAGTCTATATGTTGTAATAAAAGGTTAAATTATAAAGAAATAAAATAAAACTTCAATTTTAATGAAAATTTTTTTATTTTTAACTTTATTTTATTTTAATATATTAAATCTAATTGAGTAGGTTATTCATTCATTCATACATATTTAATGAATTCTCAGTGAGAAGACAGGCTTTCAGATTTAGCACTTATTTCCACAGAAAAGCGGCTTCTTTTAAAAATAAGGCATAGACCTGACTTCTATGAAAGAATTTTAGCAGATTTTATAAAAAAACAAGATCGTAGAATAGCTTTAGAATATACCTACATATGTATGTAAATAAGAGAAGTTTTTGTAGTAACACTTTTCATAATTTCTTATTTGTTTAGAAACGCGAACTTTTGCTATTTTTTTTAATAACATACATTATTATATTTATTGTAGCCAAAAATATTACATTTCTTATACTTAAACCTATATTGCACAATTTACAGAGATTGGTAACATACATAAATCATCAATTTGTAAACTTTTGTACATAACTATTTATTTTCAATTGATATTTTTTATGTCATGATATTGACTTATTTGAAAAATTTAATTGATTTATTTCATTATTTATCTCATACTTAAATATACTTTTGTTTTGAAGTTCTTAATTTTTTATTTTTTTCATAACGTTACCTTAAATGTTCCTTTTTGCATTTGTCAGAAACGGTTTCTTTCGAAGCCACTTTTATTATGCTTTAAGATTATTTATATTATAACTTATAAATTAATGATTTGAAGTATACAAAATTGGCATGAATTGCTTGGCTTGTTTGTTTTGGAAATCAGAACTGCAATACATTTTTTAATTTAGGATACATATCGATATTAGAATTAATTATCGTTTGCAGGTAATAAATCTAAGCTTCGACTTACCATTTGAAATTATTCACGCCACGCCACTGGTATCTTTAAATAAAACATATTTGTTAGCCATTTTGTTTCCTTAAAACAAATAAAATTTGTACCTTATACTTAGTTGGGAATCTCTTTAACCTCAAAACTTCTTGCAAACGCTTTGGCATTGAGTGGACTAGTTTCTTAGTCACTTAAGGCGTTATTTCTGGCCATTCTGCAAGAATTAATTCTTTTAGTTTGGGATTTATTCCTTATTTCGTGGTTCCGTATACGGTTTTCATGGAGGTCCCACAAGTGCTCAATGGGATTCAAATCAGGACTTTGTGAAGGTGTTACAAGCATGTGTGGTGCATTATACGCGATCCACATCTTCACATCTAGAGCGGTATATGATCCCCAATTTCTCAGTACTTTCGTGAAAGTTTTTCTTCAAAATGTTAAAGTAAACACTTTTATTCATTATTTCCTCAATGATTACCAGATTACCAACACCGCCAGATGACATAGACCCGCATACTATAACACCACCACCCCATGCCTCACAGTTTTTATTGTATTCTGGGGATTGAGGGCTTCTCACTTTTTCCTTCACACCTTAAGTCTACCATCTGACACGTACTATATGTTGAACTTGGACTCATCTGAGAATATGACGTGATCCGAAAATTCGGTGGTTTTATTTTTATACCCATTAGCAAAAGTTATTCGTTTTTTTCTTGTTGAAATCGCTAACACAAGGCTTTTTACGACCAACGCAATTGCTGTAGTCAGACCTATGGAGCGATCTTCTAACAGTTCACTCGGAAACCGTTTTGTTCAAATTACTTCCAATGTCGATGGCGCACTTGTGCACTTTTAAATGGATCTTTTTGAATAATTCGCTTATTTTATTATATAATTCGTTGCTTATTTTCAATTCTTTTTTCGTTATTGATCCGATTTACGACCTTCTGCACCGTTGATTGATCTGCTAACAATTTCTTTGATTTCTTTAGAGGATTTACCGTTTTTGTGATGGTTTATTATAATACTTTTCTCTTCAATTGTTAATATATAATATATTGTTAATATATAATATATTGTTAATATATAATAATATGTAAAAGATTCTATTCATTTTGTACGTCTAACTTTAAACTATTTGCACGTTAAAATATTTACAAACATCAATTATGACACAATAAACAAAGCTTTAACTGTTTTATTTTGAAATTGCATTATTTCTTTTTAAAATGAAATAACTGTATATAAAAAAAACAATAGGTACCAACACTTTTGCTCGATAAAATTGAAGTGCATTTTTTTAAAATTGCGTTTATTTATAAACAATATTTTTTTTTTTCGTATAGTCAAATAATACAGTAATGCAGGTCTATGAATAAACTAAAGTATACATTTTTTTCTCAATTCTTGTTTTCATTTAGCAGATTTTTTAGATTTTACAAGATTTTTAATAGGGTACCTTCATTTTTGCTCGTCACTGTATGTATATTCATCGGTCAATCCCAACAAGCAAACATTTTATTTTTTTTTATTGTCGCAAACCTTAGAGAATCTTTAAAAAAAATTCTTCAAAATATAAAAAAAATCAACTGTCTGTGGCTTGATCGTTACAAAGGGGTGAACGAATATTGCGGATACAAAAAAAAATTGTAGGAAAGGGTAAGAAAAAGAGAAGCACCGCATAATTGAGAGAAGAGAAATCCTATCCTACAAAATACTGCGAAAAGAACTTTGATTTTCGTGGAAAAAATGCTTTTTAAAAAGCTTTATAGAATAAAGCTTTTTCAATTTCATAGGTCACTCTGCTCCATAGGCTAAGACATCTGCTGTATATGATTGATTATTTGTGATCAAAGTTAAAGAAGAACGAATATAACAGCCAAAGTTCATCAACGATCCCAACGGCGAAACTTCAGAAGAAGAATAAACTATGCTGAAAAGCTACATGACCAAGCAATGCTAATGAAAGTTGCATACTATCCGGCGCACAATGGGGCAAAAAGATCCAAAAGCTGGCAATAATTCAAAAATGAAAATTAAAAATATCCTCAATTTTTTTTTATTTTTCGATTAAGTAATATCCAATCTTTTAAAAAATAATCATTTCTTTTTAGATATCTCTTATTCACCACAGCGCAGCTTAATTGAAGCTTGATTTTTACTTTCTGATTAAGGAAACAAAAATCAGTGTTTTTTCGTTTTTGCATTTTTTTTCTTCGAATAATTTTGAAATATTTGTATAAAACCTTAAACTTCGGGTATGTAGCAATGTGAAAAGCACAAGATAAAACAAAAATTTAAAAAAAAGTGTGAATTAGAGGTGAAGTTCTGTGATCCGTTTTAATATACGTGTTTTTTAGGAAGTTCTAAAGTCCCGTAGACTTAAAGTTGTGTTCCGGGAAAGTCCGTGTTATAATTTATGTCTCTTAAATGTGTGTTATGTGTACTTTATGTTTCTGAAAAAAAATCCTGCTACTTTTCTGAACTTTTTGTTATATTTGGATTTTTGTGTAGTGCCTTATGGTGATACTTTTTTTCTTTATTTTAGGACTTTCTTCAAACACAATTGTTTTTTACTAGAAAATAACTTATTGCTATAATTAGACGGTCTGGGAGTATTGTAATAGAGGAACAATTCAGTTTCTTAAAAGAAGAATTGATCAAAATGACGAAAAGCTCTGAAAAAAGCCAAATTGCGGCTTTGACGAAACAAATTTCGCATTTCAAAGCGGATTTTAAAACACGGTGGCTTAAAGCTTGCAGGATCGAGGAAAAGTTTTTTAAAACTAATGATAGTTGGCTTAACACATCTCTAGCTTTCTGTAGAGCACCCGACTCAGCTAAGAAACGAGGTGGTCCAGAAGTAGATTTTGAAAATACTTCAATGATCGAAAAGGAAAAAACCCGAGACCTGAGAGATTCTGTATCTCTTGGTGTCCTCAATTATGCTACCCAAATGAGTCTTCGAGCTTCCGGATTGATCCAAGCCTCAAAACTTTTAAAAGATGTGAGTGTAAGCAAAGAAAGCTTGCTATCCCAATAGAAATGCAGTGAAAATCACAGCTACATGTGCCGTGAGTCTTCAAGCTTTGCTTGATATAACATAAAAACGACTAATTTCTATGTTGGAGTGTGTTTTTGACACATTCCAATTGGAAGACGAAGAGCTTGAGAAGTGTTATTTAATATCGAAGTGGGGTTTCGATGGAAGCTCGGGACATAGCTCATATAAACAAGCTTTTCACGGTCCAGAAGCAGACGATTCTTCTGTTTTTATAACCTGTTTAGTCCTCATTCAGCTAGTAAGTGGTGTGCATATAGTCTGGCAAAACCCTCGTCCAGCTTCGACAAATTATTGCAGACCCCTGAAAATTGAATACATTAAAGAGTCAACTGATGTTTCAAAATCCGAAAAAGCTCGTGTGGATGCAGATATCCAAAACCTTCAACAAACGTCCATGTTCATCGGTAACAGGTGTGTTAAGGTTGAGCACTCATTAATTTTTTCAATGATAGATGGTAAGGTTTGCAATGCTTTAACTGAATCCACATCAACACATAAATGCTATTTATGTGGCGCGACTTCGAAACAATTCAACAATGTCGATGATATAATTAGACATCCAATAAAAACAGAGCACCTTTCTTTTGGAATGTCTATTTTGCACGGTTGGATACGAATGTTCGAATGCCTTCTACATCTGGCATACAAATTACCCATTAAAAAATGGCAAGCGCGTGAAGGTGACAAAGAAGTCGTGGCAGCAAATAAGGCTCGAATTCAAAGGGAGTTCCGAGAACGTTGTGGCTTAATTGTAAATAAACCAAAGCCGGGATTTGGTAACACAAATGACAGAAACACAGCTAGGCGATTTTTTCACAAACCTGAACTTTCAGCCGAAATAACTAAATTAGACATTGAACTCATTAAAAAAAATGTACACAATTATGATCGTTGTTGCCAGTGGATATGAGATTGATGTTGAAAAGTACAGGGAATTTGCGCATGACACAGCGAGGTGCTTCGTCAATAAATATCCCTGGTATCGTATGGCTCCAACTCTGCCCAAATATTACATTCATGGCCCAGAAATTATATCGTCTGCACTTTTGCCTATCGGACAACTTTCGGAGGAAGCGCAAGAAGCACGAAACAAAGATTTCAAAAATTTCCGTGAGAACTTCTCGAGAAAATCTAGCCGTGAAAATACGAACGAAGATAAATTTAATTTCTTTATACTGAGCTCGGATCCTATTACTACTTCCAAGCAAAAACTGCGAAAAAAAAATTCCAAACTTTTCGCACAGAAGCCCTCTGTTTGCTTAAACCTCCAAATGTCGATGAATCGAACACTGTTTTTTAGTTCGATTGTGATGAGGATGAGAGTGAAGATGGCAGCGATGATTTTTAATTGTGGATACATTGCAAACATTTCTTTCTTGGTTTTTTCTTTTTAATTTGCATTATGTCTCAATAAATAACAATTAAAACGTTTTTATTACTTTGTTTTTTATCTTTTTTAGAGAGTCACAAGTTGGTGAGTAAGGTAAGTCTAGTTGACAAAAAATGGATCTTAAACAAAAAATTCTTTAGGTAAAAAAAATAAAAATTGGCACATTTAAGAAAAGGGGGCGTTTTAGTGGGCGTGGCTGGGACACGGGTCTTAAAATATCTTTTGCTTGGGTTCAGAAGTCATCGTGCAAAATTTCAGCTTTCTAGCTCTAACGGTTGATTTGATGCCACGTTTTAGCTCATTCTGCCCCATCGTGCGGCGGTTCAGATTTCGGGCGTTGGCATTTGAAAACCTGATAATTATTAATTTTCTTTGCTTTTTATATTTTCATTTTTTTATAATTTTCAAATTTCCAGTCGTTCAATTTCTCCAAAAACTGGAAGTGGAAAGTATAAATCGAAAACTTCTGGGGACATCAATAGAAATTTTCAGTCTCAAACTGGAAAAAAAGAAGGGACGGAACCTTGCAAAGACTGCTAAATAATATAGGATTGAATGCACGGCAAAAAAGCTTTTGCTTACTTGCAGCACAGATAATTATATACAGAAGTCTCACCTCCATACAAAATTCTGTCATCGAAATTTTTTTCCAGCAGACAAGCTTTCTTAAGAAGGTTTCATATAGTCCAGTAAAATTAAATCAATTAATTCGAAATATCTACAAAAAATATTGCGTCGATTTTTTTTTTGTTTCTTAAAGAGTACCTATTGGAGAGTGTAAATCCAAAAAGTTCGAACAAAAAGCGCCCATGCGTTGTCCGCCATTTTGAAAAAGGCTTTGGAAAGCGTGAACTCGATTTTCTCGGCTCCTATCATATATAGAGCTGTATTTTTTTTAGGTTTGTACGTTAAAATATCTTCTTTAACTTTTGTTAAGAAAAAAATTTGAAACCTCTTTCCAAAAAAAAGTTATCGACGAAAAACTGTCGAGATTTTGAAGTAAAAAATGGTTTTTAACGTTTATCTCGCCTCATGTTCATCTGATCGAAAAAATATTTAAGTTATTTTTTATAGATCACTTTATTTCCTACATTTTTGTATATTTAAATTTTATATGCGACAAAAACTATAGGAAATATAACCTGTCAAAATGGCCAATATCCTGCGAAAATTAAAAAAAAAGAAGAAATTTACTCACGTTTGAAATCTTTCAAATTTGACTATGTTCATTATGAAATTTAAAGAAACAGTTCAAACTCTTTTCCGCACCACCACCGAGGTAGAGTTACGGCGCATTTTTTTTAATGTTGTGTCCCCAGGAGGTATAATCCACGACTCAATCGTTTTCGTTTCTATATCAGCCTATCTATAGCTCAATGTGGCATAGTTTTTTCATGTCGTTCTTATCTCCTTTTCTTTTTGGACTAGGCGTGCGAACATCAATGATCATATTAACGTTGTTAGTGCTGGGATCGTCATTGGTAGTTTTTTCAATGTTTTCAGGTAAGGAAAAGTCTTCACATGCGTCTTCATCTTCCAGTAAATTTTGCAAGGAAGGAACATTCTCGCATGTTTTTCCACAGTAGAAACATATTAAGCAACAATTCAGACCAGATTTCCGACAGCCACAAGCTCGACACATTGGCCCTTGCATTTGCAGGATATACTCGTAGTTTGCAATATGCTTTGTGGAGCTGGATCCTGAGTGGTTGTAACTGGCTCTAATCCTCTCGGAGTTCTTTTTCCACCCCCTTTTTTTTGGGTCATGGTGAACATCGATCCAAGTCTGTACTTGATGGTAGGTACGGAATGTGTGTTGCCGAGCAGCTGCTGCACTAGGAGGCAATGAAGATAGATTAAACTTAGTTTTTTTGAAGTTTTAACAAAGTTGCTAATACGCAAAAAATCCATTGACTTATTTTCCTTCCATGCTAGAATGTTAATTCCTTGCAAAATTTACTGGAAGATGAAGACGCATGTGAAGACTTTTCCTCACCTGAAAACATTGAAGAAACTACCAATGACGATCCCAACACTAACAACGTTAATATGATCATTGACGTTCGCACGCCTAGCCCAAAAAAAAAAAAGGAGATAAGAACGACATGAAAAAACTATGCCACATTGAGCTATCGGTAGGCTGATATAGAAACAAAAACGATTGAATCGTGGATTATACCTCCTGTGAACTGGGAACACCACATTTAAAAAAAATGCGCCGTAACTCTACCTCGGTGGTGGTGTGGAAAAGAGTTTGAACTGTTTCTTTAAATTTCATAATGAACATAGTCAAATTTGAAAATTTTCAAACGTGAGTAAATTTCTTCTTTTTTTTTAAATTTCGCAGGATATTGGCCATTTTGACAGGTTATATTTCCCACAGTTTTTATCGCACATAAAATTTAAATATACCAAAATATAGGAAATAAATATAGGAAATATAGGAAATAAAGTAAAATATAGGAAATAAAAATAACTTAAATATTTTTACGATCAGCTGAACATGAGGCGAGATAAACGTTAAAAACCATTTTTTACTTCAAAATCTCGACAGTTTTTCGTCGATAACTTTTTTTTGGAAAGAGGTTTCAAATTTTTTTCTCAACAAAAGTTAAAGAAGATATTTTAACGTACAAACCTAAAAAAAAAATACAGCTCTATATATGATAGGAGCCGAGAAAATCGAGTTCACGCTTTCCAAAGCCTTTTTCAAAATGGCGGACAACGCATGGGCGCTTTTTGTTCGAACTTTTTGGATTTACACTCTCCAAAAGGTACTCTTTAAGAAACAAAAAAAAAATTCTTGTAGATATAAAATGCTAATTTGACTGGACTAATAAGAAGAAGTAAAAAACTAGGTATTTCATTTGATCACCTTAAGACTTCATAACATTGTAGCGGCACGTGTAAACACAGAAGTCACCAGTAGCGGCTGAACGCAGCCGCCTAAAGATTGTCGCCACAGCATAGCTGATGGACTGCTGTCATTTCCGGGTTTGGCATTCTACTATCGGACGGCACCACGTGCAGAACAAAAAGTCTAGCCATTTTACTAAAGTCGAGTAATAAATTTAAGAAGTCTCTTTAAAATTGTTTGCCTAGTAGTAACTTTAAATAAGAATTGCTATCTCGATATTCACGTGTTTAAAGACATATCAAACCAGAATATAATGAAATAAAGTTTATGTTAAAATTATTCACCGGTCTTTGGATATATCGAGTAGTGGAAACTAAAACTGGTGACCCCGACGTGATCTACGTCGTCCAGTAGCACCGAAGCAGCACCAGTCAGCACTCGTTCGGAACATCAGTGCAGACTTGCAATTGCGGGCAAATTGCAAATTCACCGCTGCAGTCATCCACACATCGCTAGGTTTTGCTCAGCAAAACCACTACAATTTTTCGCGCACTTCGCCCAAAGGCAGCGTCACAAGTCAAGGGTGAAGAAAGACTCGTCGCCGTCGTCGTTGAAGTAGAGGAACACCACGGCAGCACACCAAAACGTGCATGCGAGTTTCCATAGCAACTTCAGTTTCAGCATTGGCAACGTCGAGCAAACGTTCAAAAGCACCTCATCATCATCGCACAGAAAATCTATTCGACCGCAGAACATAAGAAGCAAAGCAAGCAGTGAAATCTTTGTATGTGCCAACAACAGTGTGTGAGCGCGACAAGAAGTATCTACCGTTTTATCTTTCGCTGTCACCAAGGCAGACCTACACAAGAAGCCATTTTGGTCATCACTCAACAACAGCAATAAATATAATTTTTTTTACATGAATTGTAGCGCTTCTCGCTGCAAGTTTAATTCTTGTTTTTATTAAAATTTATCGCTCATCTTGCTAAGTTTTCACTCTTCCAGTAATTCTTTTTGGCTTTTATAAAAATAAACTAACCTTTTGTAACTTTCTTAGTAAATCATTCATCCATTTAGCATTTCGATTTTTTTTTATCGAGTCAGTAATTTTTACTTGCGATATAGGTACTATAGGGCAAGTTCTGCATTTGGAAAAAAAATCGAACTCGAGATTTTGATCAAAGTTGACATTACGATGATAGCGAAGACGAAAAAAGTGGGTCCGACAATTCCGTCTGTCTGTCTGTATGTCTGTATGTCTGTATGTCTGTACCTCGAACTAGAGCCTAAACTACCGGAGGTATTTTCTTCAAACTCGGTAGTTAAGGGTCTTCGGTGATTCCCTAGAGGAGAAATTGAATTTTTTTTTTTAGCTCCAAAACTAAGGGTACCCCCCGTACACCCGTAATACAAAATCTTATTTATCTCGAAAACGGCTCTAACGATTTTGATAAAAAAAATTGAGTGTGATATTATGGACATGGACTATATTTTGGTGAAAAAAAAATTTGGGGGGAAATGTTATTAGGGGTACCTGTCATAGAACGGTTTTTTTTATTTTCGAATTTCTCACCAACGGCTCTAACGATTGTAACCAAAATTTTTATGCAAGAGCTGCTTTGCATTTGAAAAAATATAAACTAAAAATTTTTTCGAAAAAATAGTTTTTGGATTTTTAAAAAAATAATACAATTTTTTTTTTGAAAATTCAATATCTTGAAAACCGATACACGATTAAATTTTTAAATTACGTTTTAAAGTGTATTTTATTAAATACTAACAATTTGCATATCAATTTTTTTTATAAAAATTTTAAGGAAAATTTAGTACACAAAAAACATGTTTCAGTGTGTCTGTACCTCGAACTAGAGCCTAAACTACTGGAGGTATTTTCTTCAAACTGGGTAGTTAAGGGTCTTCGGTGATTCCCTAGAGGAGAAATTGAAATTTTTTTTTTAGCTCCAAAACTAAGGGTACCCCCCGTACACCCGTAATACAAAATCTTATTTATCTCGAAAACGGCTCTAACGATTTTGATAAAAAAAATTGAGTGTGATATTATGGACATGGACTATATTTTGGTGAAAAAAAAATTTGGGGGGAAATGTTGTTAGGGGTACCTGTCATAGAACGGTTTTTTTGATTTTTGAATTTCTCACCAACGGCTCTAACGATTTTAACCAAAATTTTTATGCATGAGCTGCTTTGCATTTGAAAAAATATAAACTAAAAATTTTTTTCGAAAAAATAGTTTTTGGATTTTTAAAAAAATAATACAATTTTTTTTTTGAAAATTCAATATCTTGAAAACCGATACACGATTAAATTTTTAAATTACGTTTTAAAATGTATTTTATTAAATACTAACAATTTGAATATCAATTTTTTTTATAAAAATTTTAAGGAAAATTTAGTACACAAAAAACATGTTTCAGTGTGTCTGTATGTCTGTACCTCTCACTACAGCCTAAACCACTGGACCTATTTCTTTCAATCTCGGTAGTTAAGAGTCTTCGGTGATTCCTTAGAGGAAAAATTGAAATTTTTTTTTTAGCTCCAAAACTAAGGGTACCCCCCATACACCCGTAATGCAAAATTTTATTTATCTCGAAAACGGCTCTAACGATTTTGATAAAAAAAATTAGGTGTGATATTATGGACATGGACTACATTTTGGTCCAAAAAAATTTTGGGGCAAATGTTATTAGGGGTACCTGCCATAGACCCGTTTTTTTGATTTTCGACTTTCTCATTAACGGCTCTAAGGATTTTAACCCAAAATTTTTAGCAGGAGTCCCCTTAAGTTTAAAATAATATTGTATATAAAAATATTCAAAAAAATATTTGTTGGGTTTTTTTGAAAATTTTTTTTTTTTGAAAAATGAATATCTTAAAAACCTATGACCGATTATTTTTTGAAATTATTTCCTCAAATCAATATTATTAAATACTAAAAATTCGCATCCCACATTTTTTTCTTGAAAAATTTTAGAGAAATTTCTTATATAAAAAATTAATTTAATAATAAAATGATTTTTTAAGGTTTATTTGCATAAATTCATACTTTTCCGGAAACCAGACGGCAATTTTATGCATTTGAACATTATTATCTCATTAAATCCATGTTTTATATTTATAAAATGTATCTTAAATTCCAAAGTACTTTTACATAAGAGCAAGTTCGTGCGATCCAGTCGTGCATTTTATTTTTTTTTCTTTTATTTTATCTCTCACACTTACAGTTCGCAAGCTCTCCGAAAGCAGAATGCCGGACTCACCGGATGAATATGCGGGCTCCCAGCAAGATGCAACTGACAACCAAAACTCATCAGGCTTCGCCAGTGGTGCAGGGATTGGAGGTGAGCCTCCGGTCGGGCAAGTAAGTGCTTAAACTTTAAAAAATTTGCCTTTTTGCCCGGAAAATCCGGACGTGTGGTTTAGAATTTTGGAAGGGCAGTTCGCGGTCGCTAATATCAGGTCGGATAGCTCGAAATACTTCACGGCACTCCGTTTGCTGGATGCGCGTACGGTTAGCTTGTGTAGGGATATAATATTGAACCCGCCCGGAAGCGGTTTGTATGATCATTTGAAAACAACGATTCTTGCTCGCCTTATCGAATCGGAGGACGTTCGGTTACAAAAATTATTACACGACACCGCATTGGGTGATAAGAAACCCAGTGAACTTTTAAGAGACATGCGTGCGCTAGCTGGTAATCAATTTCCAGAGTCGGTCTTAAGAAGTTTATGGCTGCAACGCCTGCCAGCGACCGCTCAAGCTATTTTGTCGTGCTCAACAGAAAAGTTGGATGTTCTCGGTCAGACAGCAGACAAAATCATTAGTCTTGTTTTGAATTCCAACGAAGTCTTTTCAGTAGCCAATAACAACGGCACTAGTGCGTCGGTCAAAAAAGAAATTTCGCCTTTCGAGGAATTGCGACTCGAAGTGGAAGCCCTACGTCGACAGTTTAGTCAACGGCCTAGAAGAGAAAGGTCATCGTCTCCACGACCGAATTTTAATCGAAATCGATCCAATCGGCAATTATGTTGGTATCATCAACGCTTTGGCACGCGAGCTCTCAAGTGCGATCCGCCATGTAGTTTCAGAAACCGAAATCGTAATGTTTCGGAAAACTGAGTGCCCAATCGCTAGCGGCTTGCGAATCGGGCATTACATTTTCAAATTGCCGCTTATTCATTCAAGACTCAGCAAACCAATTGAACTTCTTAGTTGATTCCGGGGCGGACGTTTCGGTTGTTCCCGCGACCGCGGCAATCAAAAGACGCCATCCCAAAGCAGGTCATCTTTTTGCCGCCAATGGCTCCGCGGTATCAACGTACGGTCGCGTACGACTGGTATTAAACCTAGGTTTACGTCGAAAATTTTCTTGGGTTTTCATTTACGCAAACGTAAGCAAACCTATCTTAGGCGCAGATTTTCTAAGAAATTACGGACTTTTAGTGGACTTAAAAAACAGTCAGCTTGTTGACCCTCAGTCCAATTCACTTTCGTCAGGCAAGCTCAAGCGAGGCGTAACGCAAACGCTATCGGTTTTAGCTCATGGCTCAATTGACGAAAGCATTCATCAATTAATTAAGCAACACAATATCGTGTCAAGAGAAAATATTTTCGTTCGCCCCATACAACACAGCGTTAAGCATGTTATTCTTACCGGGTCTACCCGACCAATTAATAACAAGCCTCGTCGTCTTCCTCCAGACAAGCTTAAGATCGCTCAAAAAGAATTCGAATTCTTATTGCAGCAAGGCATATGTCGGCCAAGTAGCAGTCCCTGGGCCACACCTTTGCACCTTGTGCGTAAAAAAAATGGCGAGTGGAGACCTTGTGGCGACTATCGGTCGCTCAACGCGGTTACGGTACCCGATAGCTATCCCATTGCGCACATCCAGGATTTCGGTCATCAACTGCATGGCCAAACAGTCTTTTCGACAATAGATCTTGTACGTGCGTACCATCAGATTCCCATCGATGAGGCTGACATTCCCAAAGCAGCACTCCATTCGGACTTTTCGAATTTACCAGGATGACATTTGGTTTGAGGAATGCGTCCCAAACTTTTCAGCGCTTCATGCACTCCATCCTTCGAGACCTTCCGTTCTGTTTCACATACATTGATGACATCTTAGTCGCTTCCAAGAATTTAGAAGAACATCTCTGTGACCTCAAAACTCTTTTTCAGCGCCTAGAAAAATACGGCCTGGTAATAAATACAGAAAAATGCAGCTTCGCCAAAACCAACGTCTCATTTCTGGGGCACCTCATTTCAGCAGAGGGTGTTAGTCCATCTCCTGACAGAGTAGAAGCAGTCGCAAATTGCAAACTTCCGAAAAATTTGTCCGAGCTTAGGAGGTTTTTAGGAATGTTAAATTTCTACCGGCGATTTATTCCCAAGGCAGCTTTTATTCTGTTTCCATTAACCGAGCTACTTAAAGGCAAAAAGAAGAAAAATGATAAAACGATTATCGAATGGAAGGATAGAAGGGTGGACTCTACCTACTAAAATCAACTTAGTTTATAGCTTCCTATTTCTTTTGGTATATTTTCTTTTTTAATATTGGTTGTTTTGATTTGCGCTTCAATTATTTCTTCTTGTCCTGGCAAGATACCTAACACTAACAAACCTACCTTAATTACAGCAATCGGAAGTGTTCCATATAAATTAAACATTTTCTCAGAAAGTGGGCGGATACCACGCCCCTGAACGGAAAACCTCGATTTTTATTTTTGGTCTTTTATATGCGATTTGAGCCCTACCGTTCTACCAAATTTCATTGTTCTACTCCAATCGGAAGTGCGCCATATATCATTTCATCGTTTTATAGCAGTCGGAAGTGCTCCATTCAACCAACACCAATTTGGAGAAAGTGGGCGGATACCACGCCAATGAATGGAAAATCTCGATTTTTATTTTTGGTCGTTTATATGCGATTTGAGCCCTACCGTTCTACCAAATTTCATTTTTCTACTCCAATCGGAAGTGCGCCATATATAATTTACATCAGTTCTGAGGAAGTGGGCGGATACCACGCCCCTGAATGGAAAACCTTTAATTTTATATTTTTTTCCTTGTATGCAATTTGAGCCCTACCTATTTACCAAATTTCATCGTTTTACAGCAGTCGGAAGTGCTCCATTCAACCAACACCAATTCAGAGAAAGTGGGCGGATACCACGCCCCCTAACAGGAAAACCTTGGTGTTTATTTCTGGTTCTTTATATGCAATATAAGCCCTACCGGTTCACCAAATTTCATCGTTTTACAGCAGTCGGAAGTGCTCCATTCAACCAACACCAATTCGGAGAAAGTGGGCGGATACCACGCCCCCTGAATGGAAAATTTCAAATTTTCGATTTTTTCCTCTGGTTGCATGACAAGACCTACCGTTGTGCAAAATTACAAGATTCTACGATGTCGGGAAGTGCTCCATAATTTTGATGATCTGTCAGTCAGTCAGTCAGTCAGTTACGGTTTTTGTGATTTTTGAGGCCTTATATCTCAGGAACCGCTTATGCCAGAAAATTGATATTTGGTAGGGCGCCTGTGCCTGACTAGCTTAGCATATATTCGGAGTTTTAAGTTTCTGACTTCATTGGTACTAAAGATAGGAAGGGGTCAAAAATCGTCTGAGTTTGTTCCTGTAAAAAGGGTGTAGTGCCAGAACTTGGCTGGGCACTACCGTGCCCTTTGATATGGGGCTTAGGTCCAACGATTGTGGAGGGTGGTCGAGGTGCTTTGAAGTCCTATAAAGTATTCATTCTTTAAGGAACTGTGAGGTACTCGTATGCTTAGGATCATTGTCTTGCTAAGAGATCCAATTGCTAAGCATCCCTAATTTGCATAAGGTCGGTTGAAGGTTATTTAGGATGTTTAGATAGTCTTGATTATTCATTGTACTTTCAATGAAAACAAGATTCCCGATCGAATATGCTGCCATACATCCCTACACCATCATGTTTTACTGTGCTCCTTATATTCTATTTATTATGTTTTCTTACTTCTGACGCGTTTATATGGAGTAGGTTTAGTTTTTATTAGGAAAAAATGTAAGAAGCTATGTTTTGAATTTTTATTTGTGTTTTGATTTATTTTTATTTATTTTTATTATTAGAATCCATTGTTTATTTGTTTGTTCGAATTCCATGTAACTCCTGAAATCATATTGGTGTTTACTCACTTTTGACACTCACTGTATGTATCTACCAATAAAAGCAATTTCCTACTGTGGTATCCTATTTTGGTTTAGAAAAAAAGGGAAAAGGTAAGGCATTAGGTAAATAGAACATTATATTCTATTAATATCTCCATCATTTGTATTATATTAATTTATTATCTTTGTTTTTTTTTTTTAAATACTTTACACCTGTTTGTCATGTTGTTATTCTTTATTTGTGTGTGCACATCCATGGAGTAGTCGCATGTACACATGTGGTCATTAAAATAGGAACTCTTTTGGATCAAATAAAAAATGCAACAGTTGTTAAGTTACATAAATTTGTATTCAAATGTGTTGGTTATGTTATCAATGCAACATTAACAAAATTTAATAACGGATTTTTATATTTCCACCAAAAAAAGTGTTGCCACTACTTATTAAAAAAGGTAAAACATAGTCTTTGAAAGAACACAACGATTTTAGTTTACAAAATAGCAGTACCTATTTTAATGACCACATACGTAAGTCGGTATTCTATGAAGAATGTGCATGTGTTTTTCTATAAGTTTGACAATACAGAGCCCACACCGCGCACGGGCGAATGAATGTCAGTTTTTGTACACTTAAAAAAATGAGATTTCTTAAAGTGTAATTCCACAGTCAAGAGAAGGGTTGTTTAGTTTTTTTTTTTATAAAATTTACATAGACTTCCTTAGAACCAATAATATTATTACTAATTCATTTTTGTTGAAATAGAAAAAAAAACACCACCTTTATGTATTTTACAAATAGTCAGGGACTTTTTTTCTGTCACGGGTGAGACAAATAAAAGACATAGGCGCAAAATTTTAAACATCTAAAACCTGTTCTAAATCAATTTTAGAATGGAGGTCGACTCTAAATATTGTACATATGGGCGATTCCGCTATAGACGATTTTTGACACCAATTTTTGAATTACAATATTTTTTACTTTTTTTGATAAATATTCAAAGTAAAAATACTATATTTAATAATAAAAACAAAAACTGAGACCTAACTTATAGAGAACATTTTCGTTTGCGCTTGGCAACATTATCATACGAAGAGTCGGTACGAACTGGAATTATTATAACTGGTAACATAAGCTCAAAATAGCTATTGTAGAATTATTCAATCAATACCGTTCACGTTTTACGGCTTCCACTGTAATCGTTCTCTATTTACTTAGTGAAAATATATAACTATATCGGTATTGGTCAGCTAAATCGAATGATCTTCCCCCACTCTTCTAGTGGTAAATGGCGAATCCGCTATTCCAGGTTCTTTACACGAAATGTTAGTTTTTAAGAAATATTTTTGGCACTCAATAAAGAACCATCGAGAAACGAAGTTGTTGCGACTTTTTTATTCTGTTGAAGTTAAATAAACTCCACACTATTTCCGACAGTTTTAAGTTATGCTTTATTCAATAGACGTATGCAACAACATGCCATTTAATCGTTTGCATAAAAACATGTACGAATTTGTTATTATATTTTTAGCATTATTAAAAGATATAAAAGTTTACTTTTTTGGCAGAAATAAAGTGCTAGCGTTTTGAAACTTTCAAAAAGTAAGAAAAACAAAACTAAAATTAAATCAGTCGTTATTAGAAATATATTTTACGTTGAACGACAGAAAACGTTGATTTAAATTGGTTGCACCCGCGATCTTAATATTGCGACTACTAACATTATAACGTGATTTATTATATTTAATTGGTAAAAACCAAACTTGATTTTCTTGTAAAAGAACATATTAGTGATGCTCAACACGGGTTTATTTCGGGAAAATCAACCGTTACAAACCTGGCTTGCTTCTCGTCATTTGTTGTGGACGCTATCGAAAATAGAAGTCAGGTGGATGCTGTATATACAGATTTTAGCAAAGCTTTTGACTCGGTTAACCATGAAATTCTGCTTCTCAAACTCGAAACTTTTGGAATCCATTCTAACTTACTGAAATGGATATCTTCATTTTTAATAGGAAGAGTCCAAAAAGTAAAAGTTCAAGGATATACATCTAGGTCAATTAAATGTACTTCTGGTGTCCCTCAGGGTAGCCACCTAGGGCCATTGCTTTTTATTATATTTTTAGATGACATTGTTAACTGTATCAGCTATAGCAAATGCCTTATATATGCTGATGATTTGAAATTATTTTTAAAGATATCTTTTATTGATGATTGCTTTAAGCTTCAAAAGGATCTTCACAATCTGTCTAATTGGTGTAATTTGAACTTTCTAAATCTTAATGTCAAAAAATGTTTCGTTATTTCTCTATCTAGAAAACTTCGCACTCATGAGTTTACGTATACTCTTGAATGCAATATTCTTATGAGAACTTTAAAAGTGAAAGATTTAGGTGTTCATTTTGACTCAAAATTTTCATTCCCTCTTCATGTTGATACGGTTGTTGCTAGAGCTAATTCAATGTTAGGATTCATAAAAAGAAATTCTTCTGATTTTACGGACCCTTATACACTGGTTTCTCTTTATACTTCCTTGGTAAGACCAAATCTTGAATATGCGGGTATCATCTGGAACCCTTACCAACAAACTTTCTCCGATAGAATTCAAAGAGTTCAGAATCGATTCACAAAATATGTATTTTATAAATTGCGATGGAATTTTAGCCCTAATTCTCAAGCCAGGCAAAGCCTTTTGGGGTTACAAGATCTCAAGTCCAGAAGAACAATTCAGGATATTGTTTTTGTGCGAGATATTCTTTGTTATCATATTAAGTGTCCTTTGTTACTTGCCATCGTTCATATTTATGGACCAACTCGACCATTAAGGGAAAGACACCTTCTTTTTGAGCCAAGGCATAGAACAAACTATGGTATGAATGAACCAATTTCAAGGTCAATTAGAGAGTTCAATAATGTTTTTGACCATATAGATTTGATTCTCTCAAGAGAAAGGTTTAAAAATATACTGTTTTACTTATTCTTAAGAACTTGATATCTGGTATTGTTGTTAAACTTTTATTATTATTATTATTTATATTATTTATATTATTTATATTTATATTATACTTATATTATATTATTTTCTATATTTTATTTATATTATTTTTTTATATTAATATTGCTATTATTATTATTATTATTATTATTATTATTATTAGTATATTATCATTACTTATATATTTAAATGTAATCTGTTAAGCTTTTTAGCTCGTAGATGAAATAAATAAATAAATTAATAAAATATGCTTTGAATAATAATTTCTACTGTTCAAGTTATTTTTTTTATTATGTAATATAATAAAATTTTTTCTTTTTTATATAAAAATATATGGTTAAATGGAAATGAAACAAGGAAAAGATACTGCTTTACAGAAAATTGAAAAAAACTTAAGAAAAACGTTGAGCTTCATGCAGAAAAAGGACTCTTGAGTTAATGTGGATAGATGTATTGAAAGAGAAAATTAAGGTAGATACAAATTTTAAAATTCTGACCAGAATCAGACAAAACAAAAAAATACAGGCAACAAAAAAAAAAGACAGGCACTCATTACATTATTCATTACATTATTATATTATCGATTAAGTCGGAAGTTAAGAATCGGGAAGAGCACAATGACCATGAGCATTCATGAAGTTGAGTTTTCGATGTTTTTATTGAGTCAGAAGACGAAGCATTAAATTCTAAATCTCCAACAGTCTTTTGAACCCCCTATATTACCAGTAGATCCATGCTCTAAAATACCGTTCTGTTTTTACAGCAAAAGTTATTTCCACAGGTTTGTACGTTCTTGTACAGGTAGGCTGCAATATCACAATATCATTATGTAGGGTTATCCTTAACCGATATCGACAAAGATGGAGTACTTCTAACATACATATGTGTTTTCGAAAAAATATTGAAGTATTTGAAAAAAAAACAAAATTATAATTAATAGAAAAGGGTACTGACTTGTTACATATGTGCCTTATTTTATATTTTTTCCAGTTTTTTAAAATCAGTTTACTAATTTAAGTTAGACGTTGATGTTGCACCCGCGATTGATTTAAAAGTTAATATTTCGTTGCTTACTTTTGTTTTCTATCTTTATTTTTATTTATTTAGTTAATTGAATCAACGTTGTTCAATATATGTAAGAATAGCATGATAAATGTTTCACAATTAACAGAATTTGTGTTTTTTGTACTATGATCTAGAAAAGTCGGGCCAATTCTGTTGCACCCGCGATCGCACTTTGAAACCATTGTTCTGCCAAATAATTTATTATATTTTAGAATTCTAAATGGATTAAAAATAAATAGGTGAAAATGTATCCCTTCAAGTAATAATGTCATTAAATATTTTGCTTATTTTATTAATAAATGTACTTCAAATGAGTCTAAATGTTGCACCCGCTATAATGGAATCACCCATATATAAAACGACTTTTGTTATTTTTAAAGGAAATAAACTATACTTTAACGTTAAAAAGCTCGTGTAACTTTAACAGCAACAAATAGTTAGTTTATCTTTTAAAAGTATACTTTATACATATTGACAAGGGTCATTTCATACCAAAGCAAATCGAAGTAAAAATGTTTACTGATGTTTTATTCGATTTTTTAAAAAATGTGCTTTGTAAATAAATTCGAAACAATCGTACAAAAGTGCTCTACGATCAACAAATCTGTACATACAAGTGTACATAATTATGTTATGTATATGCATGCCGAGACGAGTATAGCCAAATGAATTTGCACCTTCAAACAACAAAATTGAATTTGTATGATGTTAATTAGCTATACGAATAATACTTCATTTCCATCTAAATAATGTAAATGACTTATAAACAATCAAAGTCTGTACCGAGGTAGTATATAAAGTGTACTTTTTTCGGCGAAAAATTATTTGGTTTAAAGTTGCTTTTTTTTTGTGTTTGAGTTATGTATCTGTCAAATTAAGGGTTGTTCGCCGTAAACTAGCTTAGGTTCTGTTGTAAGACCCACATTAGTAAGAAGAGTTGTCTAAAGTGTTTAAAATTATGAAAAAGTTAGACAAAGCCTCCAAGCTAAACGACTGCGTTAAGTAAAGCCGGTTTTATTGCTTAAACGAGAACTGTTTAAAATTTTGCGCCATAATTTCTAAACAGGGTATATTTTGACTGCGAATTCATTTCACAAAATGAATAACGAATACAAATTAATAAAAATAATTATTGTCTTCATAAAAATTTCTAAGCAAGGAGTTTTCTAAAGTTAAAATAAATTAACACAGAAAGGTTTTAATGTTATTATAAAGTGTTAATTATACCTACACTTTTATTTAAAGATATCAAAATCTAATGTATCGTAGTTAAACAAAAAAATCGCGGCATTTATCTAACACTACACATAACACTTTTCTTACCAATTATGTTAATTCGGTGTTTTGACTTTTAATTGGTCTAAAAGTTAATGAAATATTTTTATTTTCATAATCAGCTAACATGTTAATTTTGTCATGGAACTTTGTCTACCATAGTTATAATGTGCTTGTGTCTTATAAAATACAAAATTAAACGGTATTTTTAACTCTTGATATTAAAAGAATATATAATTTTACTTTAGACTATAAATATGTATATGTACATACATATATACAAATGAATCTAAGTAGGTTGCAGTGGCGTGGCGTGGATAATTTTAAATGGGAACCCGTTATAAAATTTTGTCACCTGTAAAAACGAAAAAAAAAAATCTTAGAACCTTAAAAACAACATTTCTAGTAGGGATATGGTATCTACAAATGCATTCCACATTGACTTAGCAAAAAATGTGTAGCTATATTTTTTATACTTCAAGACATTAATATTTTAATCACCAATGAGCTTAAAACATAATAAAAAAGGACATCCTTTTAGACACCACCCTTTCGTCGGACATAACTGCGGCACCTTCCTTGGAATGTTCTATTAAATCAATCTATTAATTCAATTGCAATCATATGTATGTGTCAAAAATATAAAATATATGATGGGACAACTCATCTGCACTAAGACTCGCCCTAACGTCAAAAAATACAAGATATCTTTCTTGCATTCCATTCTCTGACAAGAACCGAAATATGGCACTCAGTTGCCCCCATTGACTCAAATCTGATGTTTCGTCGACCATAATCGACACGAACCGAGCTTTTATGATTTCTGTTTTAATTTCAGATTTAATAAGAGCCGCGATTCTATGTATCAAGTCATTATGAATATCGTTGCCCTACTACTCTAAATAGGATTCCAATAAAGTGTCATAGGTACATATGTATAATTATGTTGATTTCCTTTACACATAAGAAATCAATTTCTGTGTGAAGATTTTGATCCCTCGCCAGATTTTGCGTTCCTAAACACCCAACAAAAATTTATTTTTTCTTTGACAGGGATCAAAATCTTTAAATCCATATTTAAAGAGGAATTTACATTTATACATGAAACACGCAAACCAAACAATAAATTTCGATCTGGGATCGAAATCCCTGATGTGTTAACGAAAGAAGGATAAAATATAAACTATCAACTATCCTTACTAAAATTATTTGGTTTCTCTGATAGGTAATCTGTTAAACAGCAATCTACATTTATCAAAGACATTTCCAAGACAAAATCTACGAGTAGAACTGCACTAAAATTAAGAAGCTAAATTTTTTTTATCACTATAGTGGGTAATAAAAGGAATTAAATCTTCACTTTAATATCTAACTTTTTAATTTTAATTAATAGTTAAATAATTAACTTGGTTAATGTTGGTTGTGGAATGTGTTTGGATAAAGTATAAGATACAAACGAGAGGCAGAATGGATAACTTAAACTTATTCGATATATATTTGGTAGATTGTGTTATTTGTGGATTTTCTAAAAGGGAAGACGATAGGAATCGTGTTATATGGACGCCACGCTACTGGTAGGTTGTCATTAAACCTCATCATTGAAAATTTAAACGTTTTTGTATTCACTTTTTAAACACCATCATCAATAATTATTATGTGTCAAAATTAAAATTAATCTTTTTTTTTATGAACTATTTTATAGCGAAATAAGAACTTTTAAATTTTCGGATTAGCCGCGTTATATACCGGGACCACGTTCAGTGAAATATGTAGAGAAACGTTCAGGGTGGTTACAGTATTGCATATTGCACTCGTTAAATATCTTTTATATCTTTTATAAAATAAGAACTACATACTATTGAAATATAATAATTGATTTTATGTAGATGGCTTAAATAATTTTTTTCTAGGCCAGAAGAAATGATTATACAAACAAAATTAAAAAAACGAATGATAACACCAAAATAATGATTGATTGTGTTTTTCAGAAGTTACAATTTTAAAAGACGAGTTTTATAGATATCTTTAACTAAACCCTAGACAAAATATATTTTTTTTTTAATTTTTTTCATTCAATTGAATTTCACATATTAGTCGAATACGACTAGTAATTAAAAGAATTTTTTCCTTAATTAAGTAGGTGGTATAAGAGATCTATATTTATGCAAATATTGGAATAAAAACACTTCTGATTCTATGCCTATTAAACAAACATTTAGTATAGACAGGTTTTTTAAAAATATATTTATTTTTCAGTTTTTCTTATTTCATATACCATCGATTGAAGTTTCTTTTTATTTCAAAAACGACCTGATGGAATTGTTAGCTGAAAGGTAATCGAATTTATCTTCAACAATGAAAAAATAAAAAAATTATGCCCAAAGCTTACAAACTGGCACATACAGTTGCGGTCAAAATAATAGCAGTGTAATCTTACCATTGACATATTTTAGTACAAACTAAGATATAGGCAACTTTTTGAAATATTCTAGTACTATTTTTGTAATAGAATATTTTATCTTTGGTTCCAGAATAAAAAAAAGCTATATCATAACGATTTTTTTCCAAATGTCATTTGATTTCACTTAAAGAGTATTTTTGCGCAGTCAAAATAATAGCAGTGTTTAATAGTTTGTGAATTTTTTTTATTGTTTTTGAATCTTAGGAATTATTTTTTTTGTTTGTTGTTGAAACTAAAAGTTAAGGTATAAAAACCCATAGTTTTCCTACATTTATATTCCTTCAAACTTACAGTATGGGTCGTAATAAGCATTGCACTCCGGAAATGCGGCAAATCATACGCCAACTCCTCTCTGATGGAAAAACTTATACGGAAATTCAAAAAACCTTAAAAATATCTGCTAAGACTATTATTAACGCAAAAAAAATATACAGAAAAACCCGAAACCACGGGCAGAAAATAAGTTATTTCTCCAAAATCAGAGAAGAGAATTGTGAGATACTCAATGGTCTCTCCCCATTTGCCGGCTACTGAAATAAAAAAACAGCTTAATCTAAGCGCTAGCTTAGAAACGTACAGAAGAATATTGCGTGAGAATGATCTCAATGCCAGAAGCCCAAGGAAGGTTCCTCTTTTGACAAAAAAACACATCGCCAAAAGAATGCAGTTTGCCAAAGCCCATGTCGATAAGCCCCGTCAGCATTGGCGAAATATTTTATTGTCTGATAAGAGCAAAATTGTTCTGTATGGTGGTTCTGGTTCCCGGGACTATGTGCGACGCCCACCTAATGCTGAATATGTGTCTATGTATACGCGGAAGACTGTAACACATGGCGGCTCAAGCATAATGGTATGGGGTTGTTTTTCCTAACAAGGTGTAGGACCCATATATCGCATAAATGGTGTAATGGATCAGCATCTTTATGTGGATATCCTTCTCAGAACCATGCTGCTTTACGCAGAAGAGGGGTCTTTCAGCAAGACAATGACCCAAAACACACGAGCAAAAAAGCCAAAGAGTAGTTTCGGGTCAATGAAGATTCTGTTATGGAGTGTCCTGCGCAATCCCCCGACTTGAACACAATAGAGAACCTTTGGGCAGATGTCAAGAAATTCGTTTTAAATGCAAAACCCTCCAATAACAACCACCTCTGGGAAGCAGTGGAGACTGCATGGAGAAATATTTCATTGGAGAGATGTCAAACTTTGGTGGACTCAATGAAGAGAAGATGCGAAGCTGTTATAAGCAATAAGGGGTCTACCACCAAGTATTGACGTAAGAAATACAAATACATTTTGTTTTACTTTTTAATCCAATGTAATTTTCTTATTTTTTCCATTTTTATGAATACTGCTATTTTTTTGACTGGACTCTTCTTATACATTGAAGATTTTTTTTTTTGATATTTTTAAATATTTCTTTTATAATAGATTTCATATAAACGTAACCTAATAAATATAATTTTATTATAACGTTTCATGAGCACCATGTTTCTTTTTTTATTGAATATTTCTTGGATCTATTTTCACTGCTATTATTTTGACCGCAGCTGTATATACAGATTTTCAAAAAAAATTAATGTCGGAATGGCGGTACAGACAATAAATGAATCGGTTACTATTAGAAGAGAATTATTTCAGCTTTTACACAATTGAACATTTAGTTGAATACATATGCAAGCCCAACAGAAAATTGTATTAGATTAATAAAAAGATTATATGATTTATTCACAAGTGATGATAGAAACATAGGAGCAACATTTTAAAAAACATATTGTTTAGGGCTAGCATTTTATTAGTTAGCAATTTGTTAAACTTTTAGTAATTTACTAGCTCTTCGAAATTTGTAAACCTTTTTTTTCGTTTTACTAACTAGTAATAGACTAATTCCCTTTTATTAAAAGCGGTGCATCTGAACACATTTAAATCATGACAGTTCATTAAAATTAACAAACCAAACTAAACTAAATTTGGGGAACGGACCTAATAGTTTGAAATGTCGGAAACTCAAAAGTCAAAAGGACAACCTTAAATTTATTTTGTTATTTGTTTATTTTTGACAACTTTTTTCGAAATGTTTTTTTTTATCATTTTCACCACTTTGGATTGGACCATTCTTCCAAAAAAGCGTAATGTGAATAGTAGGTACTTGAAATTCTGGTGCAATCGAAAGCCTACGGCTTGTAATTCGATCTTGGATCTTTAATTTTTTCAACTAAAAACCGATCTGCTATCTAGCCAAACCTTGTCTGGAGTAAAATTCTCCATAAAGCTGGGTCTTCAATCAAATACTTACATATCAGTGGCGTGGCGTGAATAATTTCAAATGGTAAGTCGAAGCTTAGACTGATTATACCTGCAAACGATTATTAATTCTAATATCGATATGTATCCCAAATTAAAAAAAATGTATTACAGTTCTGATTTCCAAAACAAACAAGCCAAGCAATTCATGCCAATTTTGTATACTTCAAATCATTAATTTATAAGTTATAAATAATCTTAAAGCATAATAAAAGTGGCTTCGAAAGAAACCGTTAATGGTAATGTTATGAAAAAAATAAAAAATAAGGAACTTCAAAACAAATGTATATTTAAGTATGAGATAAATAATGAAATAAATCAATTAAATTTTTCAAATAATTCAATATCATGACATAAAAAATATCAATTGAAAATAAATAGTTATGTACAAAAGTTTACAAATTGATGATTTATGTATGTTACCAATGTCTGTAAATTGTGCAATATAGGTTTAAGTATAAGAAATGTATTTTTTTTTTGCTACAATAAATATAATAATGTATGTTATTAATAAAAATAGCAAAAGTTCGCGTTTCTAAACAAATAAGAAATTATGAAATGTGTTACTAAAAAAGGCGGTCAGCCATCAGACGAATAGGGGGAACAACATGTAGCATACGAAAACATGCACGTGCCGTAACTATTCGGGACTGGTGGAAGTGTGATCATAGCCTCTCCGCGGCGGCCGCTAGAAACAAGCCTTTTAAAAAAGGTTTGGCTAATATGATCAGGCTGGTTCCTCAGGTTGGCGACAGGTTAATTCCCTGTCCCGTAAAACTAAAAGAATTACGAGACCGACAACAAGCCTCGTAAACGGACTGATCTCACGACGACAACCCACGCAAAGAAAAAGGAAAAACGATTTACGAATTTTCTTATGGAACGTACGATCGCTCTATAGAGCTCGAGCTGCTCAGCAGCTAGCCGATGCCCTGTCAAAGTATAAAGCTGACATAACAGCTCTTCAAGAAATCAGATGGACAGGGAATGGTGTTTTACAGAAGAAAGAATATGACATATACTACAGCTGTCATACAAAACACCATGTGCTCGGGGTAGGCTTCCTAGTCAGCGAAAAAATGAAGTCTACTATCATCGGCTTTAACGCTATAAGCGAAAGGCTATGCAC